>VWZO01014955.1:1154395-1270554 GCA_013396975.1 Bucco capensis
TCTCTCTGCATTTCCAGGTATTTCAGATCACTTAAAATCTATTGCTAAGGTTAAAGCAGTAAAGATACTTAGATATTTTACTCCCATGAATTTAATTTAAGGGTAAGAGAGAAAATAATCTTTCCAGGTCATTGTGGAAAATAGAAGCTAACTGCTTAAAGGTATCACTGTGCATTCAGAAATGTCCCCATGTCCTTTGCAGGATGTGTCCAGAGCTGGGAAGTGTGGAGCAAAGATGTTTGAGATGCTTTTCAGGTAGCACAGATGAATGCTCTGGGTACTTCTGTGTGATCAATGTGTTGCTGCACTTTGTGCTGGGAGATCTGAGCCTGGTGAGCTGCTGTGATGTTGGATGCCCAGGCACTGTGCTCCTCTTGTGCTAAGAGATCTGAGCCTGGTGAGCTGCTGTGATGTTGGACGCCCAGGCACTGTGCTCCTCTTGTGCTGGGAGATCTGAGCCTGGTGAGCTGCTGTGATGTTGGACGCCCAGGCACTGTGCTCCTCTTGTGCTAAGAGATCTGAGCCTGGTGAGCTGCTGTGATGTTGGATGTCCAGGCACTATGCTGCTCTGAATGGTGGCCTGAGCTCACTGGGGTGCTGAGCAGGGCAGGCTCTAAACACCCTTACAAATCTAGTCAAACTATTCTTCAGAATACCCTCAAAATTAAGAAATAATTAGAGAGTGAAATCTGCCTCCAGGTAATGGACTTCCACAGCAGACCTCCCAGTAACATCTGGAGTATCTATACAGACATCTAGGGTGCTGTGTTGATCCTTGGTGAACTTTCCTACCTAAGCCTGCAAGTATTTACCTTCTGGGAGCCCATCTGAATGTTTGTGTTTCTGGTGTGGAGCATCACACACTTTCACATGTAGGAGTCAATGGGAGCAAGACCTTCATAATTATCAGCATGTGATGTTTGCTGGGTCCTTCAATGCTGCCCTGTCCCATGGCAGGACCATGGGGTTAGACCTAGCTGCTTCTCTCCCTGTGCCAGCCAGGCCTGCAAAGCCCATACTTGTGCCTTTTTGTTGGAATCTGGGAGCCATGTGCTGAGATGCATGAGGAGGGAATGGGAATGTGGGAGAAGGTTGCTCAGTCTTCAGCTCTGTTAATCCTCTGAGCTGCCTGAGCACATCTCTGCACCTTGGCAGGTAATTCTGTATGTTATATGTCAGCAGGGAGATGTTCCCCTCTAGGCTATGACTGGCTTCCTTCAGGAACAAATTCAGGTAGGAAGTGGACACCATGAACAATTGGAGTGAGCCCTGTGGCCCAACAAAGGTCCTCAGGCTTAGGAGGAAGGTCAAGCTGCACATGCAGAGCTGGCAGTGTCAGTCTGTCATCTGTATGCCTGAACCTCCAGCTCCCTGCTCAGGTGAAGCTGTATTTTTATATACCTTTTATTAGGGACACCAGGCACAGACTCATTGTCTTGGTCTTATTGTCTTCCAGCTTTGAACTAAATAGCAGCTGGATGGAGGGGATGGAATTCATTGTCATGTTTTGTCTGGAGTATTACTAGGCTTCTTCAGTCTTTGGAAAATGGAAGGTCATCAACCCCTGCCAGGCTCCTTAAATGACTTAAGCTCAATGCCACAAGTGTTCCAGAATGCCCAAATGATCCCATTAATTTGGCATCCAGTATATGCTGCATTATACATACCGACTTCCATTGGCACATGCCACATCCAATCCATTAGTTGTGAGCAAATGCACTTAAGTTTTTTATTGCTCTTAGTTTTGTGTCATCAGCAAAGAAAGGTAAAGTTGATCTTCATCTAAATCACTGACATGGATTATTGCAATTGATTACAACGAAGAAAGAGCTTTTCAAGTTTCAAAGTTATGTTGTCTTTTATTTCCCCAAGTAGTAATCTGTACTGTTTAAGTTATTGCACAAGAACTGTCTCTGGAAGAGCTGTCTGTATTACATTCCTCCTTGAGAACACTTGTGTTTGCAGGCTGTCATGATTCCCCCCCCCTTCCCCCCCAGCTCTATACAGCTTGCTGCTTTTATTCCTTCTGGTGGCAGAAATATGCTAAATGTTCTTTATTCAATCTAGCAACAGAAGGAAGGAGAGGAGCAAGCTGCATGCCTGCTTGAAGCTGATGTGTACTGGTTTGGGAAGTTGTGTTTTACTGTAAGAGTGAATTAGCTATTAACATAAAAATATTTTATTTATAGTTTAATCCAGCATTCTTCTCCATCTCAGCTCCTTCATTGGGCTAGTGGATTTAAGGCATCCAAGTATCCAGCAAGAGCAGCACACAGGGGAAGGAAGAACCCAGTGGCCCCCAGTGTTTTATACTGTGCTGCTCTTAGGCAGATACTTGCACCCAGGCTTATCTTTGCACAGCTCAGGAGTCTTGTTCAAGTCCAGGAGGCTGGCCATTTGCTTAAAGTCGACTCTGTGTTTGCAAAAGAAATGCTTCAGCATGAATCTGGGTTGCTTAACTCTCCAGTACATTCATGGGGTAGTAGAATCATAGACTGGTTTGGGTTGGAAGGGACCTTTAAAGGTCATCTACTCCAAGCATCCTGCAGTTACCAGGGACATCTGCAACTACATCAGGTTGCTCATAGCCCCAAACAACCTGACCTGGAATGGTTCCAGGGATGGGACATCTATCAATTCTCTGGGCAACCTAGGCCAGTGTTTCACCACCCTCAGTGTGAAAACTCTTCTATCTAGTCTAGATCTCCCTCTTTAGCTTAAAACCATCACCCCTTGTCCTGTCACAACAGGTGCTGCTAAACACTCTGTGAAAGACCCTCTGCATGGATAGGGGCTGAACTCCCTGAGCAGCCTGGCAATGCCTCTCTGCTGCTTGGCTCTCACTGCAGAAAGTCCCTTCAGAATCCCCCACCTGCCCTAGGGGCAGCACTTCTTAAAACACCATGTGAAACTTCACTTGAAAAACTAATTATTAGTTAATAAAGCTTGTGGTTTATGGACTGGAGTGATAGCAAAGCCTGGCTAGAGTAGGAGGCTGTTAAACAGGAAGGCTGCTGGAAGGGTTTGGCTGTTTTAATACAAGGAGAGAGGGCCAGCTCCTCAGTGGTGTAAATCAGCAAAGGTCCATTAAGTTCCCTGGATCCCATCTACTTGACATCAGCCGGGGACATGACCCTGAGTACTTAATTGGTGGTATAATATAAAGACATTAGACTCTCTTCTCTCCTTCATCCGCACACGTCGTTCCCATTAATGGTAATGGGAGCAGCCTGTAAGGGAATATGCAGCCGCGGGTGGGTTCGGCTGGTGCCGGTCCCGTGGCCGGTCCCATCAGGGCTGGAGCTCCGTAAAGCTGCTCTCCGGCCTCCAAAGAGCTAGTGCTCTCAAGTGGAGAGGGAAAACAAAGCAAAACAGTTAATAATTAAAGAAGCCTTCAAATCCTTCCCTTGGACTGAGGGAACGGAGCGAGAGCTCCGAGGGCGGTTGCGTTGGGGCTCGGCGTGTGCCGCAGCCCTCGCCACGCCGGCATCGTGCCAGGAGGGGCTGGGTGACAGCAGTGTCTCTTACACCATTGCTGTGGGTAGCTCTGGTGTGAGCTGTGCTTTCCTGGGAAATCTGGAAAATGGGGAATTTTACCACAGTAGAAAATATTTCTGTGTCTAGAAAAAGGCATCCCAGGAGCTGTCTGGGAGGAAGCCTCCTGTCTGCAGCCAGAGCTCCATGCCAGCTGTTCTCCTGTCCCCTCTAAATGTGTTCTGGGGACAGAGGTGAAGCAGAGAGGGAAGAGAAGCTTTAGCTGTCACAGATCTATAGATCTGGGAGAAGGCAGGAGTGCTTCTTCCAGCTCTTTAGTCTCTTTTCTCGTGCCTTTTATACCCTTGAGGTTCACACGCAGGCAGCTGGGTGCCCCAGCAGAATGTGCCTGTCTGCAGGGCTGAGGGCAGCAGAGACCTGTTGGTAATACACCTTGTTTTGATTATGGTATCTAAAAATAGATCTGGGGACCTGCAGTCCTGTACCTTGCTTCATAGATTTCCCCTAATCTGTGCTCCTGATCAGAGCTTCAGAGCAGTCTTTAGCCATGTTTTTTCTGGAGTTTCATAGAACATTCTTCCTCCCCTTCGTGTGGTATCTGTATCTGCTGGTGTCCTGTCTCCATGTTGCTTCTCCACTCCTGGCTGCAACACGTGTTGCCTTCTCTCAGCTCATAGCCTGTGTCCTTTCTGTCTTGTGCAGCTCCTCAGCCTTTATTTTCAGTCAGTCGTTTCATAGCTGCTGAGCGTCCTACTCCCAGCTTTCCCCTGGGCACAGGTGCAACCTTGCTCAGCACCTGAAGCCAAGAGCCCCCTTAGCATTTTACTGCTAAAATGGCATCCTAACGTGCCTCTGTCTTTTTTGGTAGGGTTGCAGAGGGAAAAAAAAACAAACCCTAAACCAAAACAAACCCCAACCAACCAAACCAAACCCCAACAAGTGGGATGCTGCATCTCGCCCAGAAGAGGCTGAGATGGGTAATTGATTCTGAAAGCAGTTTGCACAGTGGGGGGCTCACTGGCTGAAGCTGTGGCATTGCACTGGGGAGCTTTGCCGTGCGGTGCTCCGGCGGAGCAGCTGCTGTAGCCGGCATCGCTTCCAGCTTGTCACGGGCTGGGGAGGTTCCTGTGTGCTCAGACTGTTCGTCAGGAAGGCTTTCAACTTGAATTGGACCCATTCCTTCAGCAGGAGGCCAACGGTGAGAGTGGGACTGGTGGATAAGGAGGTTTTTCTGTGCCTGAGTTGGCAGATCAGGGTTAGTGGTTTCACTTTGAAACACCGTTTCAGAGTCACCAAGCCCAGTGCATACATACCTTGTGCTACCTCTCTGTGTCGCAATAGGAGATTGTCTGCGAGAGCCTAAGCAGGGAAAAAGCCTTTTCCAAGCTGGAATATTTTGAGTACATGGAATAAGTGAAGTGCTCAGGAAAAAACATCTGCAGGATATTTTTGGAGATCTGAAATGTGATTCTCCTATAAAGGCTCATCAAGGGTAGAAATTGTAAGGTTTTACAGGTTTTTTCCTGCCTTGTCATGCTTGTGGCTTTTCCTACATTGATCTTTTTGAAGTTGACCTTCTCCATTTTGATCTCTGCCAAGTGCTGAGAGCGGACATAGTTCTGGTGTGACTGGAGTGAAATCACTGTGCTCCTTTCACTGCAATACTGACTAAGGCAAGGAAAGTCAAGCAGCCCGTGTCCCTTCCTCATGTCAGGACTCTCTTCGAATTGCAGACAGTTATCCAAAACCCTTCTTAGATGGAGCTTCCAACCTTCTGTGTGTTATGGACTCTCAAATGGAGAGGAAGCTTCTGCATGAGGCAAACCTACTGTTCCTTACTTCAAGCTTTTATCTTCCTGTGCTGTTCAAAATTCACGTGGACAACTGATTCTTCCTGTTTGCTCTGACAGATCTGTGAAGGTAGTTGTCTTCTCTTCTGTATGCTACAGACAGCAGAACCTTTCAGTCCTTTGTCTAGCTCTAGGTTGTGGTCTTACAGCTCAGCTGGAACTTCCATGAGTGGAAGCTAAACCAGAGGAAAATGTGTTGAAGTGCATGACACAGATCACTGTTCACTATTTTAGATGAAAGAAAAGAGATACCTGCCTCCAACTTACCCATTTTGGTGTACTTCTGTCTTCTCACTTGCTTTTTGTGCCAGCCTGCAGCTTCCCAAGTGCAAACTGAGCACTCCCCGTAGCACTGGCTCCTCTTCACAGGGGGGGTTTGTTGCTCTGCTCTTTGTCTTCTTATCTAGCCATGACCCTTCCTTCTTATTACTTAAAATTAACTATGGGGCAGAGGCAGAAATGCACATGAGGTGTGATTCACACCCTGGATGTGCTGATCATGGGACATTGAGAGAGGCAGGAAAGCTCTGATGAATTGAGGGTGGATGGAGCAAGGACTGGTGAGGCAGGAGGGAGCAGTAGAAGTGCAGCAACTGAGAGAGATGCAGAGGAAGTGCAGCAAAAGGAGACATCCCAGACTTCTGTCCATGAACAGGATCCTGAGGAGGAGAGAAGAAGCCAGGAACGGAAACAAAGAGCAAAGCTGGAGGTCGGAGTGATTGAAAGGGCTGGGAAAGGGCTGTGCAGAGCCCCAGTGGTGCGAAAGGGACACGGGGCTGCCCAGAGCAGTGGGAAACTCTGCTGTGGGACTCTGCTGGACTTTCAGCTGGAAGAGAAATCTTCGGGTTTGAAACCGCAGTGCAGTGCGGCTGTATGGTGAGCAAGCAACCAGATACTACCTTGGAAAGGGAAACAGTTAGGTGTGAGTTCACAGCGAGGTACGGGGAGGGAATAATGTCTGCACAGTGTTCAGGGGTCCCATCGGACAGGGAGCGCTGGGCCAGCTCTGTGGTGAAGCCACAGAAGACGGAAGCCAGCAAACCTGTTAAAACATGGCTCAAAATCCTGCAGAGATGAGAAAGCAGCAGTTAGCCCAACAGCTGAAGAAGGTGGGTGGAAAGAAGAGAAATGGTGCAGGAGGAAAGGCAGGCGAGGGCCCCTGAACAACAGGAAGCTCCTGACAACGGCTTCGCCAGCAAGTGGCAGCGAGCGGCTGGAGCACGCCCGGGCGAGGCGGGGTGCGGGCGAGGGCTGCCCAGCCGACATCTGTGCTCGGTGACAATAGCAGGGCCTGACAAGTTCACTGTAGCTCGGCACGGGGCAGCAGGTGGGAGAGGCAGTGTGCGCAGCCACCTGCTCGGCCGCCTGCGTGCCTGTCCCCCTGGGGCTGCCGAGGATGCTCTGCCGCATCCCGGCCCCAAGGGAGGAGTGGCCAGTGATGCCCCCAGGTAGGGCGAGGGGCTGACACCTGCTGCCAGGGTTTGTGTCAGAGGCAGGCTCTTAAAGTAGTGGTGGAAGGATTGTGCTTTTACTTTTTATAGGTTTCACTTGGTTAGAGAGCTGCATGGCTTTTTTGTTGTTTTTGTCATTAAAAAAAATAATAATCTAAGATAATTTTTGTGCCTGGAATTTAGCAGTGTGTCGTGGAAGGCTCAGACACGTATGTAAATAGATCAGGGAAAAAACCAAAAGCTGCCAAGCCAAATCCTACACCTGTAACACTTCCTGAACCCACCAGGCAGTGGGAGAGCTCAGCTGCTCTCAGCACTTGGCTTGTGCTATCTGAATGTCATTATTGTACAATAGGGTTTGATCTGAATTGGCATCGTTCTTGCTGGGGAGTGAATGGACTGAGTGACTGGAAGCAGCCTAGGACGCAGCCTCTTGTGCAGCAGTCAGCTCTGCTTCAGAGGCCAAAGTCAATTCAGAATAACACCAATAAACCCAGGCTGTTCACTTCTGATCGCCTCTGCCGTAACTCAGTGAGAGCTGACAGGGAATTCTTTCTCCTCTCTCTCTGTCTGTAAGGAACAGCAGGGTTTGCCTGATTCGGGGTAGCAAGAGGAACTCTTTGTTCACTGCACATTTTTTGGCTGGCTAGGCTTGCACCTAACCAACCCCCTAGGGTGGGCTTTGTGTGCCACCTGAGCGCTGCCTGATCCCTTCAGGCTGTACTGCTTACAGAAGCAGTGAGGGAACAGCTCCGAAAGCGAGGAGAGTGTCCGACAGTCACACTAAGGGAGCAGGCTGCCTTCTGACGTGGCAAGCCAAAATATCTCCTAATGTGCAAGAAAAAAAGAAATGCTGCTGTCTTGATGCAAAAGCCAAGCTCCACGTTGCTTATTTTGGTGCCAGATAGGGTATGGCAGAGCTGGTTTCTCAGGAGTAGCTGCTGCTGAGAGCACCATTCCTGGAAGGCACAGCCTCCTGCCTCTCAGTCCTCCTGCCCCCTCTTAAAAAGGTCTTAAAAAGGGCTGCAAGACTTGCCCCTTTATCTGAGCTTTCCCAGCTCAGGGAGCACAGCATCCTAACTAAAAACATGTTGCCAGATTTCAGGAATCTTAGGATTAGAATTTTTTTTGGTGCCTGCCTCTGCTGTTTTAAGATGTCCACTTAGAATAACAGGAAGGTTTAAACAGATGCTTTAAAAAAATCTGCCTAAGGTATTTAGAGATTTGCTTTTAATTATAGAGAGTAAATTAAAATGTAGTTGTTCCATGGCAAGGTCATCTTAATTCAGTGTCTAATAATACAGGTATTACGTTTCTCCTGAATAAAGCCTTATCTGAGCTAAGATAATTCGTTTAAAAAGTAATCCAGTCTTGAGTGAAACATTCCTAATGATGAAGAATCAATTGAAAATTTAAGTGCCTAATGAGAGCAAAACCCAATCTCTTGCTCTCCTTCCTCCNCGAATTTGTATAATTTTAGCTTCTAGCCATTGGAACCAGTGGCACACTTGTTTGCTTGATGCTGCCATCTCAAAGTCCTACACAGGAGACTCAGGTTTACTTCACCTCCTGCTTTCCCTTTGCTCAACTGGACAAAAAGAACATCTCCCATCCTCTCTCTTTACTTCCAGAGGGACCTCTCCTACTGGAAAGGTGCTTCACTGGAGGCCAATGCAAAGTACTGGAGCAGACGATGCTTTCGTGAATCAGTGTGGTGCTTCCCTGCCTTCTTATGTAGTCTGTTGTACAGCTTCAGCTTCTGTGCTGAGGCTTTGCTCTCAGTGCTTGAATTAATCTTCCCAACATTGACACAAAATTAGCAACAATCTGAACAGCTTGAATTTGTTTCCCCAGGAAATAATACAAGTGAGCTTAGTTTTATTTATTTAGTTAGTTACTTATTTGTTTTTAATTTTTAGGGATGATGCGAAAACACATCACATCCCAGAAACTACTGGGGGACAAACTGAAGAGCTGAGACTCCCAGCAGCTCTGAAAGCGAGGAGGAGTCGGTTTGTCAGTGTGAGATAACAGCTGTAGTTAGATCTTGATTATGCTAAAGTGGCCAGGAGTGAAAGAATTAAAATATAGGTATTTGTTTTCTCCTGAGTTTCAGAGTTAACAACCCATTCCGCCAAGCAGGGCAACTTCATGTGTCAGGGATCTCGGATGCTTCAGACGTGCAGTCTTGGGAAAATAAATCTCTCTTATTCTTGAGTCACAGGATTAGTTGCAAACAATTAAAATAAATAGTAATTCTCGAGCTCAGTGGGTTTTGGCAGTGCCGTGAGCGCGCTCGCACGGCACCGCCGGGGCCGAGCCTCTGCTCGGAGCTGTTCCGCTGGCTGCCCGCGGCACGGCACCGAGGGCAGCGGGGGCCGCAAGGCGATATTCCAGCGAGATAACCTGGGGCTGGATGGCTGCTCCCCGGGGCCAGGCTCGGATGTGGCATCCCCTCCACCCCAGCACAGCAGGCGGGACAACCCCGTCCCCAAATTAGGCGCGTGCTGCCGCTCGGTCAAAGGGGCTCTTGTGCTGCCTGGCCAAGGGCTGGTAACTGATAGCTGTGAAAGCTGCATTGTGGGCTGCCGGGTGGCTGCGAGAGGAGGCGTGTTAATGGGCTATTGTACCCAGCGCTGTCATCCTCGGACGCTTTGTCGCTCCTGAAAAGTTAGCAAGAAGAAGCCTTGTTCCCCCAGCACTGCCTGCCTCTGATTTACTGCCGCTCCCCTTCGCTTTGGAAGTGCCGCGACAATCCCCAGCAAATAGGGATGTATGAAGGATTTTCTCTCCCTCCTTTTCTTCCTCTTACCCGCTCTTCCCAAATATGTAAACTCCGAGAAAGCTTTATCCTTCGTCAATGATCATTCAATTGTCTCCAGACTGTATCTTTTGGTAAATTTATTACTGGCTATTTAAAAAAAAAAAACCAACCCAAAACTCCAATGCATTTCACATATTAAGGCGTAACTCTTGTTCCTGTCTGCTCAGTTTGGAAATGGTTGGATTGCTTTTATAAAGAAAAAAATGGCTAATAAAATTGGCCTCAGCACCGTTGCTTTGCAATTCTTATGAACAGTAAAGTGCTACTTACAGTCATTGATGTTAAAAGCTATTTCTAAATTATGGTGCCATTTATTATCTCTAGTGTCCAAAGTAAGTTTAAATGATGCTTATAATTCATGTTTTACCAAATTTCCTCTTCCCCCCGAGGATACCTCTGATTAACTTATGCACATTTAAGCGCTTTTTAAATTCTTCTTTTATTGCCATTATGCTCTGAAAATCTCAGCGATTCTCAAAAATGGGTAATAAACTTGAGATAAAATGCTGCAGTTTTAGATCAATGCTGACATATCACTGTGGTGATTTCTTCAGAGCTAAAGTGATAATGCTTCATATTTACAGAATATATACTAGGTTATTACCACAGTATTACCATTTTGTTCTAAGATGAAATGAGTAATTTACCAATTTATTAAACAGTTACATTTAAGTATTGCTTAGGACATTACCACACCAATCTGTTTACTTAGCTTGAAGAGTTACCATTAAGAAACCCTGTTTATTTAGGTAAAATTTGTAATGATCGTGCCCTCCATTAAGAAACTTATTTTTCTGCAAGCCTAATTGCCTGGAAATGAGTTTCTCCTTATTTACTGTGGTGCATTCTGCTAAGCCAGCTAAAAACATCACCCTTGCAAGAAGTGCTGGAGAAATTAATAATACATATATGGAACAGTTTTAATTAGTATAATACCAAATGTTAATAAATGATTTATCAGCCAGTTTAAAAGTTCTAACGATCACAACAGGAACAGGTCTGAAATGTGGTGCTGATGATCTGTTAAAAATAAATAACTGCTGCCAAACTCTCCAAATTGAGTACAGAGGAGGGTTTTTTCCTGCTCCTGTCCTTACATGAGTCCTGGATCAGTGATTTGTAAGGTCAGGCTCTGACCCCGCAGAAACCAGAGTAGCTCCAGAATGGCAAAAGGATTGCCCTGAGGGATTATCCTGGGATGACAGGAGGAGATGGAGAAGCTCATTGCAGTGGAAGAGGCTGTGTTTAATTCAGTTGGTGTCACTGGGCTGTAAGCAGGTAGCCCCTGCCTGGGAGATGCAAACCATGGCTGGCCCAAGGTTGGGTCTAGCAGATGTTTTGGCATTGCTGGCACATTTTAGACCAGCTCCAGGAAAAAAGAACATGTTTTGAGTAGCTCAGAAGGTCAACAGTGGAGGATAGAGACAGAACCAGCTTAGCTCCAGCCAAAGGCAGAAGTAATAAGCAGTAGTTGAATTTCCAGAAGTTAATTCCTCTAAAGGAGCACATCAAACAGTATCTCTAGTCACAGATCTCTCGGGTTCACCTTGCAGCTCTGCCTTCTATAGCACAGTTTCTGCTGAAGGCTGAGCCTGTGGCTGACCAAAAGCAGAGATGTACAAGACCTCATGGAGTTGGGTTGGTTGCTGATGGTTAGGTGAGTGTTGGTAAGGGAAGGCACTGAATTGTCTGTCTCAAACAGAAGTCTTCTAATGGTGGAATAAGGTTTTTAAGTGAGCAATCCTCTGTAGTCCTGTGGGTGATGTGGCAGGGGAAGGGGTGCTGGGTGACAGTGAGGGACACCAGTCCCTGCTCAGACCTGCTCTAGGTGTCAGATGAGATAAAGTAAAATCTTGCCTTAAACTCCCTGGAATGTACCTGGCTTGAAGTCTCACGGGGGTCTTCAAGATGAAGCCCTTAAGTGTGGGGTCAAAACTGTGAAGAGTTGGTGCTCAAGCCACTTTTAGTGCATTAGGGAATGCTCCACTGTATGTAGCTTCCCACTGCTCTTTGTTTAGAGCAGTGTCACTCTGTGTCCCTCTCGTTAGATCCCACAGGGTAGATCATGAGTAAGACAAAGTGCTAAATACTCTGCTCCACCTGGAGGACTTCTTGGGAGTCCTATCAGAAAGGCATACCGGTTGCTTCGATTTGGAGGATTTGGGGGCAGGAACAAGCACTGTGATCTTTATTTTTTTTCTCAGATGCTGCCTGGATTTGGCTGCAAGCAGTACTGGCAGGAGTGGGCTTCTCTCCTGGCATGGTTTGGGGTTACTTAAAGCAACTCTCAGAAGCCAGTCTTGCCCTGCCTCCCATCAAGGTGCTCCAACTCCAATTGCACGTTCTGGCTGTCACTCCCCATGTTGGTCCATCAGGAGCAAGGTGGCATGGCATTGCACTGTGCAAAGATAACCAGTTAGCTGGGGCATATTCCCAAGGAGGAGCCAGGATTGTGACTCTGACTCGAGGGCAGCAAGTGCAGAGAGGAGCTGGGAGTGAGCTTTCCCAGCAGGTTTGCCTCAGCCAAAAGCAGGGTGGCTATGCAGGATGTGTAGGATGGATGCCTTGCTGGTGGGACTGGGCTTCTTGCTGCATTGGGTGAGGCCAGGACTCCAGAGCAAAAAAATGGGTGGAAAAGTTTCTGTCCATGATAAAAATGGATGTCCCATGCCTGTCACAACCTAGACTTTTAGCAGCAGTGGATGGGCTGAGCTGTATTCAATCAGGAGGATTTTGTCTTTCCCTTTTGCTCGAGGGCTGGGCTATCCGCAGCTCAGAAATGGGCTGGTTGCAGAAGTGTGGGGGTAATGTGAGCTGTGAACTCTTGTTCTTCAGTGGTAAACCCTTTCCTTGCTCTGGCTGTGAAGCCCTTCATCTTGAGATTCAGGAGGCTGGAGTGGATGTACACTCTGTGCTGGGGACCCTTTCCTTTCTCTGAAGAGTCCTCTTAGGAAACTTTCTGTGAAAAACTTGAACCAGGGTCCCAAGCTGAGGCTCTGGGTGCCCCCTGCCCAGCCCCGTGCCCAGCCCCCCCTTCCAGGATGGTACTTGCTCTGCTCTGGAGAACAAATGAATGTCAGAGATTTACTGAATTGTCTGGGAAATTAGGAGGTTTTATTCATTCCTAAACTTTATAATGTGACTTTCCTTATTTGTTCTTTCCAAGACCAGAAAAGGAAACACCATATTTATTCTTGCTAATGTAGCAATATTGATTAGGTCATAAAGCACATATAAATACATATTGACTCATATTACATTAAAGTATCTATCACTTACTACTTGTTCCTCAATAATACTATAGTTATGTAAAAAAAAAATGCATTAAAATTGGCATTACATCAAGGAGAGTAGAATCTATCATCATTATTAATACTAGGCTTTGGTGAATAAAAGCTTTAAAAAGGATGCAAGTGTTAAAAATGGAAACCCCAACAGTGACCAGGTATTTCTGGCTGTACCAGCCATTCAGGCACAGGTCCTGACCTCTGACTGGGTCAGTAATTTACTTTTGTTGGAAAACTTTGTTGTGGGTGATGTCCTGACCTGTGGCAAGAGAGGATGTGTTTCTCTTGAGCACCAGCACAGCCCCTGCAGAGCTGGGGGCTTGTCTCTGGTTGTGGCTGGAGGGGAGCACAGCTCTGTGCTTTACTGGGTCTGGGAGCAAGATAGGCACCTGTCTGCCTACAACTGCATCTTGGCTGCTCCTGCCAAGGAGATGTTTTAAGCCTAAATGCAAAATTGATGTCCTCACAACCCCCATTTAATTCTGGAGGTTCCTCACACTGCCAGACACCCAGCTGTCTGTCTCCAAGGTCTCTTGAGTGCCAAGATGTTTGCAGGTATCAAACCATGTCACAGATAACTCACTCTGGTTGTAGTTGCCCCAGCAGCTTTGACAATGGCATTCATGGGTGGTGGGGTGACCTCTGGTTTGGGATCCACTGGGTGCTCAGTGCACACGTCCCAAAAAAAGCTCCCTGGATCTTGCAGGTCTGCAGGTGAGCTGGGTGCAGAGCAAGGGCTGCCTGTGTTCACTCCGTGAAGGTCCTGGCTCTATAAGGCAATCAGTGTTTAGAGCACCCTTCAGAAAACAGAGTAACATTTCTCTAGCAGTTCAAACAGAAGAGGGGCTTGAATGCAAGTCTTTAGCATCCTGATAGCATCACATCATTGTGTTCTGAGTGAGAAAAGACTCATGTGGTTTGCAAACCTGGGAGTGGGGAGAGTAGCCACAGCCATTGCCCCTGGTAGGAGCAGACTCCTCTCTCCAGCCAGGACCTGAGAGCTTTGGTGCTTTCTCCTGCAGTTTTTTCCTCTTGGGCAGCTTCTGGCTTGATACACTGGATTTTGTCTCCTGGTCTTAGATGTTGAGCTTTTTCCCCAGATACAACCTGGAGTTAAATACATAAGGTGGCAGAAGAGCTGGCCCATTTATGGGGCTCAAGGGTGGTGTGGTTGCTGCAGAAACAATGCTCAGTTGGTGCACTGGAAGCCTCTGAGTGTGGTGGGAAGGGGAGCATGCAGGTAGAAACCATCCAGCTGATGGGATCAACCTTATTGCTTGGGTAGAATTTGCAGGAAGGCTGCTTAGCTTCTTGCTGATGAAAATGAAGCAAGGCAAGGTGACTCCGATGAACAAAGCACAACTGGCACAAAATTGAGTGTACCCAATCCCCAGAAATGCTCAGGAGCTTCTGTGGCTGTGCAGGAGGAGGAGTTTGGCCATGGGGAGGTGGGGAGCAGGAGGGGTGAGGGGTGGGCTCTGCTGTCTCGTGCAAAGGCTCCAAGACCTGGAATTGTGCCACAGGTTGATTGTGCAGACATTTAAGGATTTCTGTTAAGAAAGTTGGCCCTTATTAGGATTTGGCCAGTGCTTCACACCACCTGGAAGATGCACGGGCACTGCCTCCTTACGTGCAGTACTAAATGAATAAAACCAGAAGGAGAAATTTCTTAGTACACACATTTCTCTTCTGCAGAATGTTTAGCCTTTTCCGTGCAAAGAAAAGATGCAGCAAAATGCTGTCCACATGGCTATTCTATGCTTCTGCTTGTCTTTCCTTCTCTTTATAATTAGCCTAATGTGATATCTGATCCCTGCTCTTTTTAGTGTTTGTGTGCCAGTCTGACAGCACTAGCACTGTTATTTCTTAGATAAGCTAATCACTTCTTAATGACTGGACAAGGTATCTTTATTTAACTGCATAAAGAGATTTAACTTTTCCTGTTAAGATATGGTTTATGTTTTGTTAATGACTTGTAACATTGGGGTAAGACTCAGGTGGTGCAGACTTGTCAGAGCAGGCTTGGGAGGCTGTGAAAGGGGCAGGGAGAAGAGGAACTTGTTCTCTATTAATCAGAATTCAAAGCTGTCTTGCAAGCCCAGCTAGCTGCTGCTGCTTCATGGACTCATGTGTGGCCATGGGGGTTGGTGCTGCAAAATTGGAGGTGAGCTTAAATCTCATCAGCTCCCTTGTGCTTAAGTTGAGCACATACAGAAGTGCTTATTTGTAAGATTATTTTAAGTGCTGGCTGTGAGATTACTGTAAGGGCTTATTTATAAGATAAACACATCTCTAAAATGTGCAAGCACAAGGAGCAATGCCCATATAGGTCCAATATTTCTTCATCCCTGATGCTTCCCCCTTTACTCTCAGAAAACAAAGTGGTAGCTAGATGAGATGTGCAAAGCTGTGCCCTGCAGCATGCAGCTTCCTGTGCTTATAGCAGAACCCTGCTTGACCTGGAGCTGGCTGAGGCACCTGCTGCAAGGGAACACAGGAAAGTCCAAATGACACCAGACAGCATTGTGCAAGGGAGGAGCTGTTATCCACAGCAGCATGGTCCTGGTGGGTCTGTCCATGCCAGGCTGGTGTAAGCTTGAGCCTTGGTTTGCACTGCTCTAGCTGAGTTGATCACAAGACAACTAGGTGTAAAAGCTCGATCCTCTGTGCCCTGAGCTAAAGGACCCAAACACAGAATGGACTGTACACCCTGTCAGACAAAAATGTGCTTTCTGGGCAAGATTTTCTCTGTGTAAAAATGAAACAGGAGAATGATGCCAGGGAGACTTAAATCAGAGCTTTTATGTGTGCTCTGAAAAATTACTGGAGATTTGGGCAGGAACTCTGAGCTCCAGCACCTCTGAGCTCAGAGTTTGTCATAGCTCCTGCTCTAACTCCATGAGCCTGCAGACATCAAGAGGAACAGGCATTTGACTGGGTTTTATCCATCAGCACCCTGTGCACATGCACTTTGAAGTGCTGGGTGCAACCACAAGCTCACTGTGGTGCTTCAAGGCTCGCTCTCGCTAACATCATTTAGACCAATGGTTTTTGGAAGGAAGCAGAAATGCAAGATGCTTCCAGCCCTGAGCCCACAGCTGCTGGCAACTTCCTGGGCTGGGTCCTCCTCTGGGGCAGGAGGGCAAGAGCTCAGATGGAAAGCCAGGCCCCTTAAAGCATCTGAAACTGTTCTGCCAAAGCTGAAGGCAGCAAAAATCCTTCTCTTTCTTTTTCTTGAAAGTTTTGTCCCTAACATTTACAAGTATCTTAAAGTGTTAGTTTGGCAGAGAATCTGTATTCCTGCCTGACAAGAAAAGGGCCAGGCCAGTCCTTGGGGTTTTAATTTTACTGGCTAACTCTAATGTCAGTCTTATCAATGATATCTTTTCTTTCCCAGTAGCATGTTCTAATAAGAAACTAAATCACAAAGACAAAAAGCTTCTGGCATCTCCATTTTGTTGGCTCCTACCTCCATCTATGGCATGTTTACAAGAAAACATTTATCGCTGGAGCACTTGGCAGCAATAAGGCAAGAGCTGATAGCAACATCTTTTAAGCAGGGTGGGTGCAGGGGGCTGCAGTGCCCTCTGCTGAGCTGCACAGGCCCAGTTCCTCAGGACCAGCCCTAAAAAATCATCCCCCTAAGCTCTCCACCTCCATGCCAGGCATTTGGCAAGGGGAAGCAGCCCTGTGGGGGAGCAAGGGCTAGTCTGGGTGTGAATTTATAAGTGGGTTGTGTAAGTATGGAGGAGAAATGGGCTTTCTTGGAGGATTTGTAAGGTTTTCACCCCCAGAGCAGTGTGGATGGCAGAATTGTCTAAGTGTGAGAGATGGAAAAACCTGTGCACTTCAGAAATACAGACTTAGGATGTCTCTGATCCCTACTGAGGGCAAAGAAAGGTGGAAGAAATGATTTGATAGTGTTGTGTATCTTACAGAGCTCTCCAAACCCTATATAACAGGGTACCTTACAGCAGTTTTACACTGCAGAGTTGTGCTCTCCCCCATCCAAGCTGTGAGCAGGGCTGGGCCAGCCCTGCCAGCCCTTGTCAAATCCATCCCAGTCCCCTTGGCTGCCTGGATGTCAGAAGTGTTAATACCCTCTTGTGCAGATCAGAGAATGGGGGTAGCAAGAGGTCAAGTGGCTTCATTAGGCCCCAGAGAATTTGGCTGAGCTGCAGAGCGTGCCATGGTGGGGAGTGCTTTGTCCAGAGCTCAGGGCTTCAAAGGCCCAGCCCCTGTGGATCCCCATGTGCTTTGATCTGACACTTCAACTTGCAGTTAACTTTGGCCATTGCAATTTTGGCTGCTGGCATTTTCTGTGAGGGGTCAGCAGGCTTGTGGGATGGCTTTGACCTCCTCGCAGTGGGGGGTCTCTGCCACCAGTCATGGTGGGATTCAACCCTCCCAAATCCCACAGGGAAGTGAGCAGCAAGCGGCATCTCTGGGCAATTCTGGCATCAACTGCAATAGTAATAACAATTAGCAATTATGCAGAGTTATATGCCTTTGGTGCCTATTACAGGCATCAACGAGGAGTTCTGTTTCTGTTTTCTTCTTGTAGCTTGGCCTGGTGCTTGCATTTTAATAGCAGATGCTCTAAGATAATTAGAGCTGCTGCAGATAATACTGGGGCTGATTTGCTGCTGCATGTGCTATGGCGTGGCCAGCCAACCTTCCCAGCCTCCCAGTTTGTGCCAAGGTCTTCGATGGTTGGAAGCCACGTGCTGTGTAGCATGTATTAGGGAGCAGGAGGGGAAAGAATGGGAAACAATTCCTGCTGCCCACAGCAGAGTTCCCCTGGCATCCATCTCCAGGTGGTGGGATAGGCTGGTGGGTACCTCTTCAGAAGTGTGGGGCCCAAGGGGATCATTACTACTGTCTCCTTACCTGGTGTGCTCTCTGGAGTGGAAGCTGCTGGAAACAAACTTGGAAATGACTGTGGGGAGGCTGTAAAGGCTCCTGCCAGGCTCCATGGATCCGCAGTGCTCCCTCCTTCCCGGCGCCGGGGAGCAAACACGCTTTTACCAAGCACATGAAATGCAGATCAGCTTCTCCTCCCTTCCTCCAATTCCCCTAGAAAAAAAAAAACAACAACAATGGTTAATGTAATATTACATCAGATTGGACTCTGAGGAGCAGAAAGCCAATTTTGGGGGAATGTGAGCCAACCTACATTTAACTGGGATGCTGATATTTACTGTTGCAGTGATCCAGGCCTGTAGCATGGGTGAAGTCGCTGGCTGGGGATTCAAAGTCCAATTAGGCAGTGTTAATAGAGGAGGCAGTGATGCTTCATTGAGAGAAATTACTAAAATTGTACTTTTAGGACAGTCAATTAGCTGTGTTTTGACAAAGCAACAAAAAGATGAAACTGAAGCCCTTGAAAAAAGAATGAGAGAATTCAGAGGGAACATGTCTGTTTGGGGAATCCTAATATTTTTTGTTGAAATCATTAAGTGAAATTAAATACTATTTTAAACCAAAGGGATAGAATATCTAATTAAGATAGAAAAAAAGGTTTGGGGAAGGGTATTGTTGAGGGGATTAGAGAAATAGTTTACAATTGATGTTGACTGAGGTGGGGCCCCCTGAATATATTAGGTATATTAGTAACAGGAATGGGAAGAATCTCTCGACAAGCTGAAGTTTAGGGAGGGTTTCTTTAGGGTGACTCCAAGGCTCCTGAACTCTGGAATGAAGGCAGGGAAATCAGGGAGATCGAAGATGAGGCAGGGTTTTGAATGAGCCCATACTGGAGCTCCCATGCTTGGTCCTGGTGCTGGTGTGGGAGCTGCTCCAGTAGCAAAGGAGCCTCAGGGCTTGGGATGGCCAAGCAACAAGGGGAAGGAGGATCTGGGGACTCCAGGGGAGGCAGGATGGTGGGAGCAGAGGAAGTTAATGGGATAGTGCTGACCATGGACCCTCTGGGGAGGTCCCTGGTAGCTGTGGGATGCTGTGGGAGCCCATCCCCAAGCCCTGGCTGAGCTGCTGGCACAGTCCTCCTGTGCTTGGCTGCACTCATTTGCTCTTTGTTGACCTTCTTGTATTTCCTCTAAGACATGTCTGCTTCATGATTCTGTTTCCAGGAGCCTGTCTTAGGCTGATGTGTTCCTCCAGAACAGAGGACAGGGTGAGGGGCTGGGGGTTCCTCCCAGCCATTTCTGTTGTGATTTGTGAGACCTTTGTTGCCATCATCCCCTTGAACAAAGCCCCAGTGTATGGATAGGCCTTGCCCTCAGGAGGGCACAGGCTGCCTGGGAAGGGCAGGAGGCAATCTCTCTGTAACTTAGGATGATTTCCCCATGTTCTGCATCCAGTGCTCCAGAGACTCCTACTCTTAACACACAGCTCCAGTAAAACTCCTCTGCCTGAAGGCCTTTCCTAAAGAACTCCATTTTTGACTGATACCATCATATTGTTTAATTCATTTGATATACAGAGACAGTTAGTGAAATATGCATGGTATATTATATTAAAGAGAAATGTAACCTTCAATTGGTATCTGATGTGCACTTTGCAATAACTGCTATTAGTTGTCTATAAAACTCCTAGACATCATTTGATTTTATTACCATTATATTATTTTACTTGGGAACATATAGGAGGAGTGGTGATTGCAGGTCTTCAAGTGCTTACTGGGAAATATTTAACACAGAATGTTTTATTTATTAGCATAAAGAGACACAATGGATTGTTGGTGATTAAAGTGATGATACTGCTGCCATACTTGTCAAAAATATAGACCTAATTCAATAGAAAGGCGACAGTCAGTCTCCATGTTGATCTATGCTGAAGCAAACTGCCTCTGAAAGCAGTACAAAGCCTGAATTGGCCTCTTAATTTTATGCTCTAGGGCATAGGATAAAAAAAGGAATTCTTTCTAAGTGCCTGTAATTGCATGTTACCAGAACCTAAAATATAAGCCAAATTTTTGAAATTATAAGTGTTAAGCTTTCCATTTCAATTCCTTCCCCTCCTCCAAAAAAAAAAATCATCATCATCAAAACAAAAGAGAGCTTTAAAATGCCTCCCTATCCCACATCATTAATAAAATATACAGCATACTTAGCCTCTAATTGCAAAGGTACAGCTTGAAAGAAAATACTTTTTCAAAAAACAAATGGTTTTCCTTCTCTTGCAGCCACCCAGGGCAGGATCTTGCCCCAGCTGGATGTGCCACTCTCGTTTTTGGGGTGCTTCAAACACCAGCAACCTTCTGCATGGCTTGGTCTGATGGCATGGGCTGGAGTGTTGTTTTTGTAAGGCTTTGAGTTGGGTAAGCCCTGCAGGACAGGTGAGCCTTGCTAAGCCACATGAGGGAGGATGCCCAGCAGTCCCCCAGCCAGGTCTGGGCTCTGGCAGGGCAGTGCTGGGCAGGCTCTGCTCAGGCTGCTGAGGTTGATGCTCCTGGGCCAGCACAGGGACACCACTGAGGTTGGTCAGTCCAAACCCTTCAGCTGAAGCAGCTTTGCAGTGGAAGCTCAGAGTGGGAAGGGCTTGTGTCCTCTGTTGCCCAGTGTTAAAATGGGATTTGCTTTGCATGGATACACCACAGTAGCTGCCTAGAAAAAAGCCAAATATCGCCCACCCCACCACCCTCCTTGCATGGACCTGTGTTTACAACTTCACTCCTCTGAGCAGACAGCAGGAAAAAAAAATATAAGATTAACCATTTTGTACACTTGATGGCTTCATTGGACAGGCAATAAATCAATACAATTGAATTGGAGAAGATAGTGTTCAAATGCTATTATCTGTCTCTCTGTTATTGAGCTGGGATCCTTGCACTGGCTTACAGAGACCCCTCCACCTCCAGGATTCCCTTCCCCAGGAAACCTGCAGGATTTGACTTGCTCCAGAATTCACCTGAACCCACAAGGCAGTCCTGCTCTTCCCTGTGGATTTCATCCTGTTGGGGTTTGTTACCCAAAACCACCCTTTTGGGGGTTGCTGTTACATGGTTAGGTTGTTGGAGCACAAGCAGGAAATGATCCTGATGGCTACCACTGGTGAAGGATACTGTGCTCATAACAAGAGAGGAGAAATCTGCTGGCAGAGCCAGGGTGGCAATACTGTGTGTCCCAGGAGAGTGTTTCCAGAGCTGGAAGGAGAGGTTTTGGAGAGTTAATCTGGTCCTACTGACATTTGCTTTTGCCTTCCAGCAGTGAGATGGGCAGTGAAGGTCCAGCTGCTGCTCGCCCTGCAGTCATGGGCATTTATTTATTCCAGGCTGCTTGGAGAGCACAGGGATTTTACCCAAAGGAATCTCCTGGTGCTCCCTGCCTGATTTAGGTGCCCATATTGCCAGAGCTTTCCAGGGAAGATGATGGCACTGTGAAGTGTGTTTTTTGCAGAAAAGAAGACTCATCCATAACTGCGGCGATTGAGGGGCATGCACCAGGTCCTGGGAGCTAACCTGAGCACTGCCTTTCTGTGGCAGTTGAGGGGCATGCACCAGGTCCTGGGAGCTAACCTGATCACTGCCTTTCTGTGGTGGTTGAGGGCCATGCACCAGGTCCCGGGAGCTAACCTGATCACTGCCTTTCTGTGGCGGTTGAGGGGCATGCACCAGGTCCCAGGAACTAACCCATCACCTGGAGAGGCTGTGCTCCCTTTTAGTCCTCCCCCCGTGGTCCCTGAGATGCCCTAAAAGAGCCACAGAGAGACCCCAGGAGAGGAACTAGAGAGAGAGTTTATTAACATGGGTGGGGGCATTTATAGCCTTTGGTGGGATTCAGTTAACAACCAATGAAGAACCAGGGATAACAACCAATAGGAGAAGGAAAACAACGACCTATAAGAAAACTTATACAAAACTTTTTCAAAGACAACTTAAGCAGTCCTGGGTGATGAGATAATGGTTTTCTCAGGGGATTTGGGGAAGAAGAAGGTGACTAAGGGGAAAAAGAACAAAAGAATCCGTTCTGGAACATATATTTACACAACGGTAAAAGCTTCTGTTTTTAAGGCATTTTGGCTAGCTTCTTCAGCTTCTTCACAAGCCCTTTTCTTACAAGATCTTTTCCATTCCTGTGTGTGGCCCACTGCCACACATAGCAGCTTAAGATACTCTAAAGGCCAGATTTAATGTTGATTAAATGGGTCTGACTCCAGCAGAGTTGCTGTTAAGTTATGCCTTCGTAAACGAAAGGTAAATCAAGGCAAAACTTAAACACTGCAAGGACTAATGCTGATTTCAAGACTTCAAAAACGTTTTGGTTACAAAATAGTCTGTTTATCTAATATACGTTTCCATATTTTAAAGTTACCCTTACGTGGTGGCGTAAAGGTTATAACTGCTTTGTTTACAGGCGCAGCTCCCACTCCTCCTGCTCTCCTACAGCTTTCCCCAGCCCCAGTAATTTGAGCGAGTTTCCCTTCCACATCTGTAATTTCGGAGTGCCCTCTGGTGCACAGACATCTCCAGTGCATCGCCCTCACCCGCAGAATCCCACAATCCCAGCGCGGTGGGGGCTGGAAGGGACCTCTGGACATCATCTAGTCCAACCCTCCTGCTCCAGCAGGCTCACCCACAGCAGCTTGCCCAGCATCACCTCCAGGTAGGTTTGGAATCTCTGCACAGAAGGAGACTCCCCAAGCTCTCTGGGCAGCCTGGGCCAGGGCTCTGACACCTTCACAGTAAAGAAGTTTCTCCTGTTCAGGTAGAACTTCCTGGGTTTCAGTTTGTGCCCATTGTCCCTTGGTCTATCACTGGGCAACACTAAGCAGAGTGTGGCCCCAGCCTCTTGCCCTCACCCTTTAGCTATTGCTCAGCATGGAGCAGATCCTCTTAGAACAGAGGCTCATGCCTCTTCCCTCTGACAAGCCCACATGCTTGTAACACTCTGCATTTATTTATCCCTGTTGCTTCACAGTTCCTACAAGGAGAAATCAGACCCAGATGGGAGTCCCTATCCCATAAGCACACTGAGCTAAACTTCCCTTGAGTGCCCTGGGAACGTGGCTGTAGAACTGATCCATGTTTTCCAATGTATTGACAAGAAACAAGTGAGGCAAAATAATCCTTGCTGTGTCTCCAGGGGATTTAATATACCTGGAGGGACATGTTCTCACACTAATGACATTTATGTCAGCTGAGAATCTGATCTCTCTTTTCATTATATAGAGTGACTTTCTTTTTTTCTTTTTTGTAAAATCTATTATTTTTGGAAACAAAAGTCTACAGCAATGCTACATCTTGTCAAACCAAACCAGTGGAGCCTCTGTGAACCAGCACTAAAGGGAGGAGCAAGCATGCTACAGCATGGTGCTAGGAGGCCCAGTGGAGGTGCCATGGATCTGCAGGGACCTTGGATGCTGGTAGCAGGTGACAATAAGGCAAGTGAAGACTAACAAGTGGGTGTCAGAGACCCCTCAGCTGCCCTTTGCTCCCTTATGGCTAACACATACATTGTGGGTTTACACCTAATTGCAACTGCTTCCATTTAGATTGGGTCTGATGCAACCTGATGGACACCAGGATGACCATGACACAGCATGGAGGGACACCACTGTGGGCCTTGTGGAGCTGATCCAACTGGTCTTCTGCTCAGTTCCAGCATAGCCACATGCCACTTGCTCTGAGGGATGCCCAGGCACATGGAAGGTGGAGAGGAAGGTACAAGAACTCTCCTGTAAGCAAGCACAACACAGAGACAGCACATGGGCAAGGTTAACCTTTGGAAAGCCAAGTGCTAATTGATCTGCCAACAGCTAGCTATTAAAAATGTTCCTGGGACAGACCTTCCCACCTCAAAACCCTGCTGGTGAAGAAGTTAGAGGGATTCTGGGCTCTTACTGAGGTGACAGAAATGGCAAGATGATAACTAAAGTGACTGACAGTTGCTGCTTTGTAATGAAATGTTAAAAGGCACCAGAAGGAAGGCAGAGGAAATTGATGTAGGCCCAACCTGGCAGCAGCAGGAAGCTGCTGAGATGTGTGCAGTACATCTGGTTGTGTCAGAGCAGCTAATGTTTTTACATAAAAAAACAAATAAAGATGTTGGCAAAGAGGCAAAGAGCTCCGTGGCGACTTAAGAGAGTTGCAAATAAAAGCAAAGCCTGGAAAATGCTGTACAAGATAGATGGAAACTCTTATTTTGAGGTTGCTGTCAGCATTCAGGCTTCCAAATTTTAGATGAAATTGAAGAGGTATAGAAAAAACCATCTCTTTCTTCCTGAGGAAGCTGGAAAACCTTTCTTGTAAAGGAAGTTCTATGTTCTTTTCAGAAGTAACATCCATAGAACCCATCACCTGCTTTTTCAAAGTCTGGATCACACAGACAAGCACCATTCATGGCCAGAGCACCCAGCTGGTATGGGAAATGCAGAGATCTAAACAGGAGGTCCATATGTTTTCCCTTTGTATCATCCAGGATCAAGGTAGTTGGGTAACTTTGTATGTAACTGCTCTGGGAATTAGTTTTTCCCACTGTAGCAGGAAGCTGTGAGATGAGCATCAGGATGATCATGTGAATATTTTGCCACCATTCCATCTTGACTTGCTGCAAATTATTTTACCAGCAGTAAACCACAGAGGCTTCATTTGAAGTAGGTTTCCACTGTAGATGATGGTACAAGCATGTAGGAGCTTCTGTCATAACTGAACAGTCTCCTGCTGTGGAATTGTCAGAGATGGCTACACCTGGATGGAAATAGCCAGCCAAAATTTCCTAAGTCTGTGTGATCAGCCTTGAAACTGAACATGATTCTGGATCCAGCTCTTGTAACCAGCACTGCAGTCTATATTGAGCTGGAGACAGGCCTGGGTCAAAAGGGCTCCTGAGCTGCAGCTCTGCTTGGAACATCAGTAAGTGAGCCTGGGTTGAGGAGCCCTTCACCTCTTCTCTATTTTGATCAGATTAAATGCTCAGCCAGCCAGTGTCTAGCTGCCAGCAGTGACTGGAAGAAGTCTATGAGAGCAGCTGAAGGTTACATTGAGATTTTCCCCAGACTATCTTCCCAAGCACTCAAGGACTTTTTGAGCCAGAGAGCAGTGCCTTTTATCTGCTCTACTTGGGCTGATTGTTCTTTTTCCATGAGTGTGTCCAATGCATATAAAGTCTTGGTGTCCCCAGGATCCTGTGGCAGTGACTTCCACAGTTCTGCTATGTGTTGGGCAAGGATCTGCCTCCTCCTTGTTTTGTTATTTAATCTACCACCTACAAGTTTCATTTGATGCCTTTTATTTCTTGTGTTAGGAGAGACAGCAGACAGCTGCCTCTTGTTCTCCATGCTTCTTGTTATTGAATAGCCCTTTAGTTTGTCTCTTTCTTTTTTCACAGCAGGACTATTGCTACCTGTAGTAGTCAAGAGGAGGTTGTACCCTGCACTCAGACACAGAACTAATGATATTTTCTGTTTCTCTCCCAGTGATTCCCAACATTCAGTTTGATTTTTTTTTACCTCTGTAGTGCTTCAGATATAGCATAGAGCTGTGTATACACCTCTAAAGTCACATTTGTGCTCAGAGATCTGACCGCAGCCCATTGTTTCATCTGTAAAATTCTCCCAACTGTAGTTTGAAAATCTGATAAATATTTATTTGTTCAGTACATATCTTTGTCCAAAGGCCTCCAGAAGCCTATAAGCATATAGATCTAAGTATATAAGGTGAACTGAGGATGTTTTGTGTGCAGGAGCCAACAAACCACCCTGGAATGCTGCTGTGATGCTGAAAATCCCATCCTGCTGCCCCAACTTGACAAATATAACCCAGGATGCAGAATGGTTTTATACTATTACTTACATTAGATAAGCTCGGTAAAGTCCAGGAAAGAAAATGATTTCTGGGGATGGCTTTAAACATCCATCTTGTTCTTTTTCATGATTCTGAAGCAGTTTCTTCTGAAAGACCTTTCCCAGGCTTATTTCTCCAAACTTGAGAGCTGTGATTCAGATCCTTTGTATAACCACATGGCTCCAGATTCCTGGTCCCTAGGAGTGCCCTCCAGCACAAGATGGGAACACAGACTTGTTTTAACCTAATGAGCAAAGAAGAATATAAGAGTTTGCCACACAGTATGGTTTTTCCTAGCCATTCCCTTTGTGCTGGAGGAGGAGCTTGGTGCACCAGAAGTCCTTACCAGGAGCAGTCAGAATCTTGGGATCCTCTTGTTTCCTTCCCTGCAGCATCCTCAGCCTGCCAGATGCCCTGATGAAGGGTCAAGGAAGTGAAATTCTGCAGCAGTGAAGCAGCAGTTTGCATATTGTTCTGGCTGGGAAAAAAAGAAGCACTAAACCATACTGCTGTCAACATGACATCCTTCTGTCTTTATATCCAGCACAAGGACCCTGGAGACTGTTGTGGAAAGGCTGAAATGCAGCAGTGCAGGAGCTGGGATGATAATGAACCATTAACCTCTCCAGGTTTGTGTGTGGATCCTGCAGACTTTCATTTTTGTGGGTTTTTTTCAGGGAGAGGAACAGAAGGAATTGTTGCTGGAGATGGGGAGCTGCCTGTCTGCCTGTTGCTCTGAGCTGAAGGACCAGAAATAGTGTCAGCCATGCTTTTGACTCTCTTGACATCTACCTTATCAGCTAAGTACACCAGTGGGATCTTGGGCACAAGACATGACCTTTGACTGGTGTACCTGAGATCCTTACATAAAGTATGAGCAAGGCCAAACATGGCAGGGAATCAAGTGAAGGATAGGGGAAGATAAGTCTCATTCCCTGAACAGATGCATTTTGAACATGGAAGCTGTGAGAGGTGCCCAGGAAGCAGAAAAGATTCTCACTGAGCAAAATGAGGTCTGGCACACAGCTCAGTGATGTTTCTTTGCCTGCAAATTAATATGGATCATCTCAACTCTGAGGTTTGTGACTGTGGCTGAGTGCCCTCAGCCTCCACCGTGCAAGACCTTCTAGATAGCAACCTTCTAGCAGGAGAGGTTTAGATAGGCACAGACAGAGGAATCTCACCTGGGAGAGCTGGAGGAGCGTTTGGTGTGGGAGAGAAGGCAGAGAGCTATGGAGGAAGCTGATTTGGGGTCACTAGATGGTGCTGTTGATCTTGAAATGAGAACACATGGCTCAGAAGAGGGAATCTCTCTCCCCAGCTTCAACCTAAAGCAACTGACAGCATCTTACATGTACATCACCTAGACCTGCACTTCAGGCTCTGACAATGAAGCTTTAGGGATGGAGTACAACAAACCCAGGAAACCCAGGAGATGGAGAAGTGTGTGCTGTGCCCCCATGCCCCTAGCTCTGCCATTCCCAGAGCCTCTGGGAACCAAGGGGGGAGCAGTTTAAAGCCTATACTGCACAAGAAGTAGATATGCAAAGTGATGACCAGAACAGGCTATTTAGCACTCATCTTCTCCCTTCTCCATGGCCCTGGTTGCCTGTAGGAGGTCAGCAGAGCTCATGCACGTTGGCAGTGACACAGGGAGGCCAAGCAGCTGCATGGTGTCCACTTGCTGGCTGGGGTTAAACCACAACCAACTCGATGGGAGAAGCATGCTCTCTTCCCTCCCCAAAGTGTGGCCATGCTAATCCAGGTACTCTAACTTCTAGCTCCTGTGACTCTCAGAACCCTGACCTGTATCCTGGTCCATGACCTGTTGAGATGGTCCAAGTCATCACAAAAATGCAACTTTTACTGTTTACTACTGCAAACATTCAGCTGAGAGCCAGGCTAGTATCATGCATGAATGGAACCATATTTGAACCTCAGCTGCATGCAAAAAAAAAACCCCAAGTGTGCAATTTTGTTGTCTTTTTGTGTATTCAGATACATTTGCATTATTTCTACATTAGAACTAACTATCCCATACTCAAGGCTTGATCATTCTTATGTTTAGATCCTGGGTCTGTTGGAGTATTTAAAGAAAAACAAAGAAAACCCCAACAATAAAGGAAGAAAAAAGCCCAGAAATTTCAGGCAACCTCAAATTTTACTGCTGCAATGCTGATCTGTGTAACTTTGTTTTCATATCATCAATGTGACACCTGAGTGCCTTGCTTGTGGATGTCCTGGCTTGTCTGTCACTCCTCTCTTTTAGAGATGAATGTCTGAAATCAGGCCCTAACGTGAGAAGGATGCTTTGAAAGCTCTATGCAAGAATATAGAAGAGATGAAACAGCACCAGAATGTGCTGTCATAAGCACCCAGGCAAGGTCATCAGCCTCCCTTGCCTCCCCTCCCACTATGCAGCTTTCTCCAGTGCTGAAGGATCTTCTGATGCAGACCTTCATGCTGCTCTGCATAAACACTGTGTTGCAGGCAAAGCTGGGCATGGAACACACAGTACATTAAAGAAGGATGATGAAAACTTCTAGCCTCCACCCCTGGCAGGATCAGCAGTAAAAAGCAGATTGCAGGTAACAAAGAAGACGGCCAGGTAAGGATAGTTTTCCTTCACATTCCCCTGTTCTGAGCTGGGTGCAAACTCACCTGGAAGTGGAGGGAAATTATAACCCTGAGGACAAGTCTTCTCAAAGCAACCTTGCAGAGCAGTGCAGCTCTCACCTGTGCTGCACCTCCTTGTTGATGGCACAGGCTGGCCTGACAGCTCTGTCCTTGCTGCTGCTGCTGCAATGCTGGAGCAGTGTCCTGCTGTTATTTCTGAGGGTATATTAATGACAATAGCTAGTGCCTCCCTCGTGCTGCCCTATCTGATGTCTGCAATCTGTGGTTGTCTCATGTTAAATGGAAACATTTGGATTTTCAGGTTTGCAAGGAGTCTTTCTGAGATCAAGGAAAGGTAAGTGCTTTGATGCCTTTTAAGGTTTTGGCCCTGAGTTCATTGGGACAGAACTTATTGGCTGGTGAAAGGTGGAGGAACCCAGTGAAGAGGTTGTGTGACAGCCGTGGGGCAACACAGCTGAAGATTATGTCATTATGTCAGTGTGTAAATTAAGATTGCATAGGCAATCTCTATTGTGTCTGGAGCTTCTGATTGTTTGAGGCCAAACTGTGCTGGGACTTGAGGCGTGTGTAAAATGCAATTTCCTAAGTTGTGTAAAAGCTCACTGGAAAGAGAATTCCATTAAGGAAAATCATGTTGCCTCCAGTTTCTTGCTCAATTCTCCTTGTGCAGTTAGTTCTAAATGACTTGTAAGCTTTTGGAGCTCTGCTGAGTATTCCAGAGCGTGGAGCTGAGCAGCATGAGATGATCGATATTGTAATGGGCTTCTCAGCCTAGGCCATGGCAGAAAGAATAAATGCCATGATGTATGTCAGCCCTGCTAAAGCCCTGTGGAGCCAAAGGAGAGGCAGTAAGCATATATCTCCTACTTCCTACCCCTGTTTTGCTTCTCTGTGTCTGTCCTTTGTTTCCTCCCACATTTATTTCCTCAGTAATGGAAGACTCTAATTGAATAAAAAGTGACTCTGGACACACAAGAAGATGCAGTGGCTGCACTGCTCCCCTTCAGCAGGCCTGGCTGGACCTCAGGAACCACAGCCTGCTTTTAGAGCACCTCAGGGACACGTGGAGCAGGTTTTTGGGTGGTTCTTACCAGTAGCCAATGTACTTCTGTTGGCATTATACCAGGTAAATATACATGCAAACAGCAGCAGCCTCTTTCACTGTGCAGTATTCACCTTCCTGCTCCAGTCTGGTGTCATTTGGGTCATGCCAAAAGTTCATTTCAATGTTGATACTAGTTCCAATTTTCAAGCCAAATCAAACAAATATTGTGTCTGCATCTGTATGGCTCTTCTTGGCTGAGATGTCTGATCAATTAGTGATACCTTTCTTCTGCCAGTGACAGCAGCCACCACACTTGCTGGGTTTTCCTGCCTCTCCTGCTTCACAAACCCTTGTGCATATACTCTCTATGCTGCATTGCCAAACTGCCACTCTCCCTACACTGAAGGCCATCCTCAGAAGTAATTGCTTCTCAAAGATAATAAGAAATGAACCACACCAAAGGTCAGAAAGTGAAATGAACACTGTCCCTTCTCTCTTTTCCTAGGGAGATTTTAGGTGGAGTAAATGAGAAGGGTTGTTCATGATGCTTAAGTGGTCACCCTCCTCTCCTCTTTTGTGACATCTACCAGAGTGTTATTTCTATACATGCAAGTGATGCACATGTTGCAAATTTACAACATCTCTACTATAGGATACAAAGGAAGGGGAAAAAAATGTTAGTTTTTGTGGTTTTGCTTAAATACTTTTCTCACATGATACTTATATTACAGAATCACAGAACAGCTACAGCTGGAAGAGACCTTGAAGATCATNAGATATTGGAGAAGAGCTGGTAGGAAGATGAGAAGTAGAAAAAAATCCCACTAATTTGAACCCCTATCAGCATTTCCAAGTCAGCTGTAATTAGTATTAGTTAGTTACTGCACCACTGTAGCAAACTGGCCCAGTCAAGCTTCAGAGACAGAGCTCTTGCAGCATGACCTGTGTTGGTGTTGGTGTCACAGTGAGCAGGGTGCTGGACCAGGTGGCCTCCAGATGTGCCTTGCAGAAGGAATTATCCTGTGGCTCTAAAAGAAGGCTTTCACAGCAACCCAAATCTCCCATCCTCCCTCACCTGGTACGCCGCACTACTATTTACTCCTCTACCTTGTTTTCACACACACCAGTCAATTTTATTATTGTATTTTAGTTATCCTGTGGCAATCCACTTGAGAAGACCTCACTAGAGGACCTGCTTTAATGTTAACTGGAGTGTAAGGGGCTGTATCCTGGTGAACTCATGGCTCAAGAAACATCATATTTGGAAAACTAATTGTATGTTGCAAATGGCAGACTACATTAGAAAAGAAGCTGAATGTGTATGTCCTGAACTGTTATTTGCTGTTTTTCAAAGAGATGATCTTTGTGAGAGAAAGAAGGTAAGTGCTACCTTTTGACAGGTAAGGTTCATTTTACCACAGTGTCAGTTCCTTTTTTGGTTTTAATTTTGTCTCTTTTTCAGCAACAAAATGTAATGGTTGTCCTGTATGAATTTGAAAGCAGGTATTATGAATACAAGTTACACATTTGAAATGGATGGTGAGACACAAGCACTAAGAGGTTATATACCATTGTATTTGAAGAGTGAGTGTTCAGGTAAAAGTAATCTTGAGAGTAGCTAATCTACAGTGCCCAAGATACTTGACTTTTACAGATCATGTCCATGAGGACAGCCTGGAACAGCAACATGAAGCTGTGTGCTGCCAGGGCCAGCGATGCACTATCTGTGCTAATGCATACACCCAAGAGCAGCTGAAGGAACTGGTGTTCTTTAGTCTGGAGGAGGCTCAAGGCAGACTGTCTTGGTCTCTACAACTCCCTGAAAGCAATTTGGAGGGAGGTGGGGGTTGGTCTGTTGAACTAGCAAGAGGACAAGAGGAAATGACCTCAAGTTGTGCCGTGGAGGTTTAGGTTGGATATTAGGGAAAATGTCTTCCCTAGAATGGTTGTGAAGGCCTGGCACAGACTGCCCAGTGGAGGAGTCGCCATCCCTGGAAAAGACGTGGAGATGTAGATCTGATAGACGTGGTCCAGTGGTGCCCTGGCAGTGCTGGCTAACGATTGCACTTGATGTTCCTACATCTCCTCCAACCAAAACGATTCTATTGAGTCTATGACCGACGGTAGCCGGGCCCTTCCCGCCTGCAGACAGCCATTTCCCGGCGAGCGGCCACCTACCTGAGCGGCGCTGGCCGCCCGTTGCTCGGGAGTGCCCGTTCCCAGGCGCAGGCGGGAGTGCACGTTCACCGCCGCGGACCCGCTCCCGCACCCACCCCCTCCATTTTGGGAGGGCCGCAGCACCCCGCTCGCAGCACGGTCACCCACGACCACCCCCTACGTGAGCCCGCTGCGGCGGGGCGCATGCGCGAAGGGGGAGAGGGGGCGTGACCAGAGAGTGGGTCTCGCGATAGCTCGCACACTATATCTGGGGGTGGGCGGGCATGGGCCTTCCTTTAGTGCGCGTCTGCTCGCAGCTCGGCATCTCGTACACCTCCTCCCGCGCGACCAGGCCGAGAAGATGGAGGACAGCGCCATGGACATGGAGAGCATGGGGCCCCTCCGCCCGCAGACCTTCCTCTTCGGTAACGGCCCGCCGCTTTCCCCAACCCCGCACTCTGGGGACCTGCCGGCCGCTCTGCTCCCTCAGGCTGCGGGGCTGGGCTGGAGGCGGCCTCAGGCGGCAGGGCCCGGTGCCGGCCTTGCGCCGCGCTTTAGCAGGGAGGGGGCGGGCGGGAGGGGCCTTGATGAGGGAAGGGGGCGAGCGGTGATGGCGGCCGCGCGCTCCCCACGTGGCGCGCTGCTCGCACGTGGCGGCGGCGCGACCTGGTCCGGCCCAGCCCAGCCCGGTGCGCTTTTGTTCCCCGCGCCGCCCGCCTGTTCCTATGGACGCGGCCGCGCGCGCAGCAGCCAGCAGCGGGCAATCGCCGAGCACATGGCAGCGTGATGGGAGGGCGAGCACGTGGAGGGCGGCGAGGCCGCGACCCGCACTGCTTTCCGCCCACCAGGAGGTTTAGGGGAATGGGGGCCACCTGTCGCCGGGACTGGGCATCATAGGAGATGGCGCGACGTGGGTTCCAAGAGGGCGGATGGGCTTGAAAGGACCACGCCGGAGCTACGTGGTCGGCGGTAGGCCGCGGACTCGCCTGGGATTTCTCCCCACCCCACGTGTTTCTTTTCTTGTGTGCTTGGAGTGCCGTTGGTTTTCTGTACAAATGCCGAGCCTTGAAGCAGAAAGTTCTAAAATAATAAGTGATTAGCAAATACACGCGTCTGACCAAAACAGTATTCTTACCAATAAATGGCTTTTTCATAGGCTGTGAGCTTAAAGCAGATAAGGAGTACCAGTTCAAAGTAGATGATGAAGAAAATGAGCATCAGTTGTCTTTGAGAACGGCAAGTATCGTTTGGTTTTTATTTTTAAGTAGTGTTGTTGTGGAAAGTTATAGTTTTAACATATACATCAGTTTCTTTAAACTTGTTTCTTTCAGGGGTGTTTTTATATGCATCTGATAAATCATAACCTTGTTTTGGGAGTGGAGGATACCGTGTCACTTAAAAATCAGACATGAGCTCATTTTAGTAGACTTCATTAGGAACTTTATTTTGAAAAGCTTTTCTATGTATTCCCCAAACAGTTTCAGTCCTTTTCTCCATGAGCAGCTTCTAACTAATTCTAAATGAGTGAGGAAAGGTTTGTGTTTTGATTTGTTGTCCTTGGTGTTGCTCTCTCAAGGATGTAACTGGGAAATGCCATCTTCCATTCAGAGCATTAATCTAACAGACTCCTCACTGAGCAGAACAGTCCTGGAAATCAGTAACTATACAGTGGGAGTTCTTACATATATCCTTAGATATTTATGCTGCCACACATGCAAGACAACCATTTGGAAGCCCTTGTTCTGGGCTGAGGATGTTAGTTTTGGTTATCAGAAAGATACTGTGCACCAGCTTCACAGGCAAGGAACTGCTGAAGAGTTGTAGCATCTCCATACTTGATGACCTCTAACTATGTTTAAGTACAAAGATACTTTGATGATACGTGCAAATAAAGGAGTATTCTACAGGAAACTTGCATAGTAATCCTCTCCAAACACATTCACAGTGATACTTCAATATAGTCATTATGGTTTTGTGAACTATGTGCCTTCAGCCCTTGCATTTTATGAAAATTATAGCCTGGATTTGACAATGACTAATTTGTTCTTAAGTAGAATTTGTTTTGAGGGAAGACTACAGTAAAGTATGTATAGGACAGGTTCATATGGATAGCTTTCATATCTGAATGTTTGTCATGCAAATGAAGTTATAGTCACTAAGTGATACTTGAATTGTGTGGCTTTATCCAAAGATCCTGGGTTTGGAAAATGACCTCTGGCATCTCTTCTGGTGCTTTGTGCTCTTTGTGGGGGATGAACCAGATGGGATGCATACTAGTAGTTTTGGTTTTTTAGGATTGTAGGAAAAAAGCTTCATTCAATAAAACTGATACACAGGAGAAATGAGGGTTGAAATAGGCACTGCTAGTTTACTTGCTATGAGGATTGAAGATCTTGGATACAGAAAATGCCTTGGCAGGCAGAGGAAGAGTTGATAGAGGATAAAGTGTGCAGGTAGCAAATACCCAGTGACTGATCTGTGCAGCTGATGGAGGACTAGATGTAAAAAGATTAACAGACATATGTCAGTTAATATACAGATGTAGTGATGGACTTGGGTATGATGTGCAGAAAGAGGTAGGGGAGAAAAGCATAAAAATGAAAAGGGATTGATGCATGTAGAGGTAGAAAGTAGCTTGAGGGTTTTGTAGATGTCTTATGATAGCTGAGAACATAGAGGGCTGGTTACTGCTTCATTACCTATTTATTTGCCAGTGTGCATTCTTTCAGTGTAGGAATGAAAGCACTTAAATGTATACTTGCCAGACACTCAGTAATAAATAAATAGTGAGTACTGTAGTATTGGTTGAGCTGGTGGAGATGTCAGTAGTAACTGGGAGTGGAGGACATGCTCTTAAATTCTTGTCCTGATGGCTAGTTACACCAGCTGGATGATGCATTGTTATTCCTAACCAATTTGAGAGGTGAGATCAGAGCAGCAATTTTACCTCTTTAAATATACAGTAACAAAACTTGCAAGTAGTGAATCCTGTATCCTATTTCTCAGCCTGCAGTCTGGATAATTATAGCCTACCTAAAAACTCAGCTCTTGGAGAATGGGAACTTAAGTTGTGTGTCTCTGCCTGAAGTTTACACCCACATCTTCCATGGAAAGCTCTCTTTTCATGGGCACTGGGAAAGAAAACAGAGCCTTGTTCACCAGTCTCTGGAACAATGTTAGTGCTTCAAAGGATTCTTGGTTTCCACATCTCTTGCATATAATGCTGACTCTGATGTCAGAGGTTCAGAGAACTGGAATTTCAGGCTCGTCCCATGTCTATCACTCCCTTGCCTCCCTGCAGCTATGATTTTTGACACTCCAGAAAGTGCTAGACTTGTACTCAGTGTAAGGAATCCAGCAGATGAATTCTGAAATGCTGTTGGGGCAGCAGCTCTCAGGCCTTGAAATACTGCAGGAGGCATATGCATATGTGACAATAGTGAACTGAGCAGTGGTTAAGACTTAATTCTACTGATTGTCAAGTAAGCCAAAAGTCTGTAGTGGGATAAAGTGAAGCAGATGAGAGATGGTAGGAAGGGGAAAGATAAAGGCTGTGATTCTGTAGCAGTAGAGCAGATTTTCCCCTTCCTCTAGGTATGTGTTTGTGCTTGTTCCCTTGGGTCAGCTTCAGTGCTGACTCGACTTGTCACTGACCAGTTGAAGTGCAGTAATCCAGTAGCAAAAAGTCTACTTTTCACTCCCATCAAAACACATGCCTGGAGTGACACCTTGCATGTGCCAATGCTGTGGGGTGAGGAAACCATTGGCTTGATTTGGGGAGGAGTGTAACTGAACTGCTAGGCCTGAGAAATGCAAACTTCAGTTCTTCAGAGGTTCAAAACAATGAATGGAGTTTAGAATTCAGATTGTTTGGGAAGTTTCTTAGAAGATGCACTGCTCTTTACTTCACAGGTTTCTTTGGGGGCTGGAGCCAAAGATGAATTGCACGTTGTAGAAGCAGAAGCATTGGACTATGAGGGCAACCCTGTCAAAGTAGTACTGGCATCTCTGAAAATGTCTGTGCAGCCTACGGTAAGTGCAGGAACTTGGAACATCTACTACAAATTGGGTCTTGGGTGAGAAAGACGAGATAGAAAAGGTTTTGGTTGACTGAATTTTACTGAAACTGGGCAGTGAGTTCAGACAAGTGTCAGTTTTGGCATGTGTAGTAAATACAAGGTAAATATGAGTGTGTATTTTTTTGTGCCTATTAAATTTTGGTCATCTGGAGATGATACTTTTGTTCAAATTATGCTTCTTTTTTTTTTTAAAGAAATTATGTAATTATGCACGTCACCTCTGTGTATACAAATTGTGTTTGAAAGCAGATACATCTACAACCTGTGTTGCTTTCTTTGAGCCTGGGATGAGAAAAATCTAGTTTTTCTGTAGGTCCCAACCTTGGAAGAGATTATAAAGCTTACTGTTCCTCTCTTGATTTAAGGGCACCCTACTTGTCATTTGTGCCATCTGGAATGTAATTTGAATCAGTGTGGCTGATACTGTAGTGTTGGAACTGCACAATACTAGGGGCAGGTGTGATGGATAATGTTCCACTTGGCATGGCTGCCTAGAGGAGTAGAAACAAATGTGAATTGGTCCGGCTTTGAAAAAAGCTTCTTGATAAGCAGTGAGAAAAGTGAACTCTGTTGTGGCTTATTGAACCTAGTTTGACTAAGCACTTCAGAAAACTCTCTCAGATGGGAACTTGGAGTAACTATGAGTCTTAGAGGCTGCAGGTGATGTTGATGCTCTTGGTTTCATCTGAATGGATTGTGTTAAGCATGCTTTGACTTCAGTGTTTGAATAAATAACAGTGCTTTTTTTCCTTAGGTTTCATTAGGTGGCTTTGAGATCACACCACCAGTGGTCTTGAGGTTGAAATGCGGTTCGGGGCCTGTTTACGTCAGTGGTCAGCATCTTGTAGGTATGTCTTCATCTGGTTACTCAGAGGTGATTTTGCTACCTGTCAGCACCAGCACAACTTCATTGCTCTAGCTGGTGTCTCAATACTTTCTCTAATACAGACCCTCTTACTCTCCTCAGAGGTGTGAGGTAACTGTAGCACAAAGGAGTTAAAAGAAGCGCTTGCATGCCTTTTCTTGCCTTGTGTTTTGAATGAATAAAGGAGTGTTTGTCAGCCTTGTAGTTTTGAATTCCAATTTCTCCCCTTAAAAATGGGTGTGAAGTTTCTAGTGTTAGTGTCTCGCAGCAGAAAGCTTTCTGCTTAGCAGTTGACAGTGTGAGAAGACTGCTCATGAAATAAGAGTTTACACTAAAACTTAAGTCATTACTGGCCTCTTGTAGAATTGTTACTGAAACTGATTTTTTTTCCTAGAAGTTCTTGAACATGCTTCATTAGGAATGGAGGCTATTCTTAATTTCCTGTGGTCTGTTTTCTGTGAGGAACATTACGGGCACTGTATAGATGGTTATTCACCCCTTTTGAATTTCAGTGTAGTATCTACAGTCACCTGGAAAGGTTTCTGATCTCAGTGGTTAAATCACTAGTTAGGAAGCTCCTTCCTATTAATTCAGCACCTCAGTAAGACCTCACCTATATAGTTACTCATCTGTTTGTTTCTTACTGGCAATCTTGATTTAACTGTTGTTAAATGAGGTGGTTTTTTACACATGGCCATAATTTTATCAGCATTAGAGGAAGAACCAGAATCAGATGATGAGGAGGATGATACAAAAATTGTGAACACTGCGACAAAGAGACCAGCAACTGGAGGAGGAGCTAAACAACCACAGGTATTTGTGCTTTCAATCTGCCTGATTTTCTTAGTTTGGTATTACTGCTGCCCTTAGGAGTAAGCAGATGTCTTGCTGTGATTTACTTAGTATGTGGTCTGTTGATATCTGTGGGGAAGGATTGTTTTGTACTTGGGTATTGGCAAGTACTAAGTTAGGGAAGTGTAGTTAAGAGCAGAGAGTTTCCAGAGCTTTGCTGCAGGGGCTACTGTAAAGGCTATTTTTATGTGGAAGTTGTGCTCTCTGCAGTAGCTTGAGAGTGTGCAGATTCTAGTGCAAGCATAAGTGTACTGCAAGGGTTTAAATGCTGATTGAAGCTCTGTAGTGTAGAAGGAAAGATTTGTATTCTCAGAGAATGCTCTAAATATGTCAACAGCCTTTGATTTGGCAGCTGTAACTTGCTGATTTTTACCTAAATTGATGGAAGATAGTCTTGTAATAACGCCACAAATCATTGAGGATCAAGGTTGCTGTTTATTAAGACAAAATGATATTGACATTTTCACATACTTCATCTTTTTTAAGAAAAAAGCAAAATTAGCAGACGACGATGAAGATGATGATGACGATGAGGATGATGATGAGTATGTATTGTTTTGATAATGTATTTTGAAATGCAAGGTTAACTTTCAGAATACAAATTGTGTGACATAAGTGGATGTTAAGTGAGCAAGCTACTTGGTACAGAAAAGTGGAATTACTTGTAACTCATTAACTTCTATTAAATTCAGAATTTCTTTAGCAGTGGTGGAGGTCCTAAGATATGTGCCTTTGGTATTAGAAGTGAACACATAAGAGTATGTGGCATGACACCTTGCTTGCCATGTGTTAAAAGAAGGTACAAGTTGGACTTTGGAAGATGACTTGCTTCCTTCATGAATAAAACATTTTATTGGAAGGGAGGGGGAACACTAATTCCTGTTATGGTTAAAGCTGTGAGTATGAATCTTATGGTGAAGTAACTGCCTTTCTAATTGTAGTGATGAGGATGACTTAGAGGATGATGAGGAAGAAATTAAAACACCAATGAAGAAAGTAAGTGACATGCATATACACACACATTATGACCCTCTTGACCTAGGAAAGGTTAAACACCCTATTTAATAAACTTGAAAAGGAGTGAGTGGTAACACCAGATGGACTATCTGCAGCCAGGCTTATTCAGATGAGGGAGCTACTGCTAACACCTCTTAACTCACTAATAGATATTAATTAACTGATCTGATTGAGTCATCTTAGAGGATTCATATCAAGACTCCTAAACCAAAAGGGGGAGACAGGAAGCTGTTTTGAGATAGCAGCTTAGGTTTGAACTGTGTATTTACTGTAGTGTAGAAGCTGTTGGGCATGTCCTTTGTGCAGTGTTCTGGTTTATAATGGACTAGATATTGGTACAGAGGATGATAGTTTAATTAGGCAGGCAGTCCCTTAAATCAGTGAGTTTAAGGACAGCTATTTGGAACGTGTGAATGGTATGCTTTTGATTTAGCTTAGTCTGTATAAAGAAATTGTAGTAGGACATTAGAAGAGCTCAGTGCCATTGTGCACTCAATCCATGCTGTACTCGCTTTGCTGCAGAGGATAGCTGGATTCCTGCCAGCATGCAGATGCACATGTGCAGTTGGCAGACTGGTATGGTTTTGTGTGTGTCTATTGGGCAGCAAACAAAATCCTGCTCAGAGATGTGGGTTGTGCTTTGCCATTTCAGTTAGTCCTTCATGCTGTGAAAAAAAGCTTTTTTAGGAACTAAACAATAGAAAAAGGATCTAAGTGTGTGAGTCCTTTGGAAAAGGTTTGCTGCAGGGAGGTGCTTGGATGTGAAGTCCCATCAGCCCTTGAGTGCCATCTGGTGGTTTAGAAAGTGTAGCACAACTTGGCAACTGCAGAGGTACTACTTTTTTTCAACTTGTATACTTTGGCTCGAGTTTATATGTTCATATCTGCTGTTTAAAACCAAACACTTAATGTTTACTTCACTATATGCTGCTTTATCCTAAAAAATTTCTACAGGTGATAGTGCATGATAGTTTAAGGCTTGGTTAAGACAAACTGAACTGCAGATTTCCTGCCATCTGAACAAATCTAGCTTGGCTAAATGAAATGGTCCCTTGATTTATATAGGAATATTTGAAATATTCATGTGGCATTGCCCATGCACATCCCAGATGAGGTTTTTGTATGAAATGGCAAACAAAAAGTAATGGTTGTATTACAAAAAAGTTACTCAGTAGCACTGAGATCTTGGAATTGCATTGCCACCTAGAATTGCTCTTATGCAGTATCTGTTCCCAAAGGCCTCCAGGATAATATATAAGGAAATATATAGAGAAAGTACTGGAGGTCCCACGTAGTTGTATGGCATCATAGCAAAACTTTGATCTTGGCTATGTTCTGTATTGTGCTATACCAACACTTCCAGTTGAGTTTCTGTAGCATATGTGTGTGTTTCTGAAGTAATGGCCACTGATCATGTTGTGTGGGCAGTGAGAAGGTGGGTTTTGTTTGAGGTGAAATACTGTGTGTTTATCACTAAGTCTTGAGTATTATGTTGATGAGCTTAACATTTACTACCAGTTTTTCCTGGCACATGAACTGAAGTGCTTTCTTTTCAGCCTGTTGCTTCAGGAAAAAATATGCAGAAAGCAAAGCAAAATGGAAAAGACTCTAAGCCATCTACACCAGCACCAAAATCAAAAGTGAGTGAAGACAACTGAGTAAAACCAATATGTTTGTTCTAGTATGGAAGCAAGTTTTATTGCCTGATGGTAACTTCAAATCATGTACTAACCATGAAGTTAGGGTTTTGAATCTTAATGCAAAGCATGCTGGGGATACTGCTCATTGCTTCATGTTCCCCTGTGAAACTCTTCAGTGATCAATGTATAATTGCAGCAGCCAAGATCTGAAATCAGACGTGCTGTCCCTTGTGAGTACTGGTGATCCTATGGCTTAAAACACAAGTTTGTGGGGTTTTTTGACTAGCTGCTTGTGGAAGAGGATGAGTGCCAACTGCATTGCCTCTGCAGCATAGCAGGAGGCTGCTGCTAATAAGGGAGTCTCACTTAACTGGTTTGGTTGAGAACTAAGTTTTCTTGTTCAGTTGCTTTGAATTTGGCCTTCCTTATGCAGCTTCTCCTTGCTGCATGTATTTGAGCAACCTAGTGTGGGGTGGATGGCAGGGTAGCATCTGAAAAGGAGTGCAGATGTGTGCCTTTTGAAAGCATGATGTAATCTGGCTGCAGTTGTGGAGTAAACTCTGAACCACTGAATGCTTGGGCTGTTTGCACTTTCATTTCTGCTGGGAGAAAGCTGTATAGAGCCCTGCCCAGAAACAGAAGATGCTAGCTATGCTAACTGTGGTAACTCCATACTTAAATGTTCCTTTCCTTGTCTATGAGGAATGTGTTGGAAGCACAAATTTAACTTCTGTGACTTTCTGAAGAGATGTAAAGGATCTGTGATAGCTAGTTCTTTTATTCTGTGTAGATTCTAGAGTAGATTTTTACATCCTTGGTTTTACAAAACTTGATCTTGTATCCTAAATAGCTTTATGTATGTGCAAGTTCCTAACAAAATGAATCATTTTCAGACTCCAGATTCCAAGAAGGATAAATCTCTAACTCCAAAAACACCAAAAGTCCCACTGTCATTAGAGGAGATCAAAGGAAAAATGCAAGCATCAGTAGATAAGGTGAGTTTTCAGAAACTTCAGCTTTCTCAGCCTTATTTGTACTTCCACAGGTGTCTTGAAGAAGTGGTTGTGTCACTGATAGCTGTGCAGTTATCAGAGTATGTTGATGTTGAAGCTCTGAGAAATGAAAACTCCTTTGGGACAAAAAGAAGCCTCTCTACTGCTGGGAAACAAACCCACTTGGGTTTTGCATTCCTCCAGTAGTGGTGGCTAGTGATTTAGTATTGTAGTGAACAGAGAACCCACAACAAAACCAAAGCAACAAACCTTGAGTGATGTTTATTCCAAAGGTGCCTGAAGTAGTGTACACATTTTAAGCTACTAGAGTGAAGTTCTTCACATGCTTGGAATAGCTTGGTCTTAAAGGAGTATCCCACTTGGCTATCCAGATGCTTGTAAGGCTTTCAGACTTCCAGAAGGGGGAGACAGGTGATTGTGAGATGCATTCATGAATCAGTGAAGACCTGAAAACATTTGCTTTCTGAACTGGAGATCTGGGCTTGAGTCTCCCTTCAATGGATGTCACAGGGCAGTCACTCAGCTTTTAGTTGTTCACAGCACTGAGTAGCACTTGCTTCACACTTACACATATGGGCAATCTTCTTGGATGCTATTTAAGTATAAAAAAGAAAATTGCATTGTAGTTACAGTCTGGTTGGGTAAAAATGTCAGGGTAACTGCAATTCTTTCCTCCTTAGCTAGGTTTGGAAACCTGTGTGATAATTGGGTCACAGCTGAGCCCACGTTTGTGCTTCAGAACAGGTGGTAGTGAGAGTCTGACATCTAGACTACAAGTTCTGGTTTTACTACTTGAGCTCAGGAGCTTATGGATGCTCATTTGGGACTGAACCAGCTTCTTCAGTGGAGCCATTGACTGATGGCAGTGTTAGAAGAATTCCAGTTGGGTTTTTTAGTTTGGTCTGAGATGATAAACTCTTTCCCCTCTTACAGTGGCAATCAAGTCATCCAAGCAATTGGGATTATCTTCTGCTTAGATTATTAATATTTTGTGACAGTTTTGCCCCAGGAAGGCAACTAAGACAAAAAGTGTTTCAATATAAAGTGGATGCAGAGTGAGCAATGACAGATTGTGGTTGGGATCAAAATGCATATCCCTAAACTCTGAACCTGACAGTGATGGATGGTATCATTCTGCTAGGTCAGGCTAACCTCCTGGATCTGGTGGATGCTAGGGTGGGTTTTTGCATGACTCAGAAGAGCTGCAATTAGTGTTGTTTCTGCAGTGTAAGCAGAAATGGCTGAGCTGCTCACAGCAGACAGATGTCCCTGTGGAGGGGGAGGTATGCAGACCAGATAACTGCAAGTAGCTTTACAATAGACTTGTTGCTGAAGAGTGTCTTTGCTGGGAGTTGCTGTGTAAGCAAAAGGATGCAGAAGCAATAGCAGGCAACTTAATTTAATGTTTTCCAGAGTGGTGCTAGAACTTACCCTAGTATGGCAAAAGGTTTGTGGGTTGCCATGTCTAATACCATCTCTAGCTGACAGCCAGCAAGTTAGCAGCTTTAAAAAAGACTTCATTAAATTACTACAGTGGAACTGCTCTGTTGTGTAGTAAGCAGATGTCAGCAAGCTAACAGAAGAGCATCAGTGTGACAGAATCCAGAGGTAAGACATTGTCCAAATTCAACTGGTTTTTTTCTGCAGTTTCAGAAATTCTCAATGTAGCTTTGGAGATCAAATTACTGTCTTGTGCAGTGTACTAAGCATGCTCTCCTAATTAGCTAGGTGTATTTCAACTGATGAACCTGAAACATGGGCAAGATGCTACTCAGGAGGCATGTGAAGGTACAGTAGTGTCACTTAAAATAGCGTGCTGTATTCTGCCTGGAGATAGGAAGAGACAGGAAGACAAACCTGGATCCATCAGTTATTGCTGGATCTGCTTTGTTCATTTGTGTGTGTGTGCAAAGACCATTTCAGAGAGAGAAGCAAATGGCTCTAGAGTAGTTCTGTATATTGACAGTACTAATGTACAAGAATGAATCTTGAAGGGTAGGTGGGACATGAGTTAAATGAGAGCTGAAGTCAAAGGCTACCTGTGAAGGACAGTCTTGTCTTCAATGACATGCTGTAGGAAGAATCCACAAACAAGGAATTAGTTGTTGTTCATCTGAATATCATGAGTGTGGACTACAAACAAGGTTATTTTAAGTGGTGAATTGTTGCAGTTATGTTGGTGAGCATGATGAGCCATTTTAGTGTGTAGGCACTTCCTCCTCTGAGAAGAGAAGTACCTGGCTACAGTAGAGCAGCAAACTTCTACAAATGATTTAAAAGCAGATTGCTTTGGGATGTTGCATGGTGAGTTAAGTAAAACTACAAAGAGCTTAAGCTTCAGGAATTATTTATTGGAATCAATAAATGACTTGCATCCACTAAAGCTTGTGTTTTTTTTCAAACTAGGGTACTACCCTTCCTAAGTTGGAAGCCAAATTTGCCAACTATGTGAAGAATTGCTTCAGGACGGAGGACCAGAAGGTAACTGAATTTATTGGAACATGATAAAGTCCAAAAGCTTTTATAACCTGACTTAGGGATTCTTTTCCACTTCTTAATCTTTACAAGCTTTGGACTGCTTCAAAGAGTTACAAACCACAAACAATACTTCAAATTAAAAAAATGGGAACAGTTTTAAGGGTTTAGCTGGCTAAGATGGGAAAACTGATATTTTATTACATTTTTCCAGCTTTTATACGGTTAGTAAATTATCTCTTGCTTACTAAACCCACAGAATTTTCCTTTTGGCACTATATTAGCTAAGGAAATGAGCTGTGGTTTTCCTTGCTGCTGAATTTGGCCACCTAGACCAGTCTGCTGGTTCAGTCTTTTGTTGGGGAGGGTGTCTGGGAGGGGGAACTGTTTTGTGATTGAGATTATGACTTTCTTACTACATTTTCTCCCAAAGTCAACTGAACTCGTGTAGGAGGGCAAGCCAAAAGGTGGTATCAGGAAGCAAGTTTCTGAAGTAGTTATTACTTAACATATACTGGGCTAAAAATGTGTCTTAGGTTTCCCTATCAAAATTCCTGTGAGTTAAAACTTCATTCCAGTGACAGAATTCCTTATGCTTTCCTGCTTCCCTTGGTGGTTTTGAGTAAACTTGTCTGATAGACAAATTGATAGTTTTCTTGAAAGAAGGTTTAAAAGCAGTTAGCTACTGGAGTTGGTCTGACATGAGCCAGGGTAGGCAGAGTTCAGCCAATATTTGCCTAGCTGGTCCACACCCATCCTCTTGCTTACCTTCAATGAATTCTTACTATTGTGACTTAGAGTAACAGTCTTCCAGCAGAAGGACCTAATGTCTTTTTTTTTTGTTGTAATTTCATGCCATTATTCTGTGGAGTAAGTAGAGATAATTAGAGAAGTGGATTTCAATTGCTAACTTTTTTCTGTACACTTCCAGGTCATTCAAGCTCTCTGGCAGTGGAGGCAGACTCTGTAAGAAAAGAAAACAGTTTAAACAGTTCATTAAAAGCTGCAGTCTTATTTCTGTAACCATTATTTGGCTGTCCTTTTTACAAATGCTGAAAGAGCTTTCCCTACCATGTCTGATAAATGTCATCCAGATTTACCTTGCCAAGAATGTGTTGTCCAAAATGCCTGTTTAGTTTTTAAAGACTGGGACTCCACCCTCAGCTTCATTTTAAGTATGTATGGAATGTTTTGATAAGACCTGGTGGTGGTGGTGGTCAGACAAATGGAAATGGTGGGGAGACAAAATGTATGTGGAAAACAAATAAAATTTAGTATTTTAATAAAGTACTTTGGTTTCTTTTTTGATGGGGTGGGGATAGTCTGCAGGCTGACTGAACCCAGAAGATAACAGGGCTTCAGAGTTCTCAGAGGAACTACTGCTAGCTGTTTTAGCTACTCCTCTTCTCCAAGTACCCATTGGATAGTCACATTTATGTTGTCAGCTGTAAAAACCTCCCAGTTCCATGAGCTTTACAGCTATGGAGCAGATGATTGGTGAGAAGATTTTTTAAGTGGTAAGTGGGGCTTGGTTCTTGTCTGGAAGTGACCTCTAATGATATAATTGCCCAAAGCAGCCTTTCCTGCATCTCAGTTTCTGAGCTGCCTCCTTGCTCTGGGGTTTATGGTTTCTCTCTGAGTTTTGTGGGGCTTGTGACTCTGCTTGTGAAATGTAATACTTACCATTTGGGAATTGCTGGCTGTGCTGTTACTCCGAGGGGCTGCAGGCTCTGAGGGTTTTATGGAGAGGAGAACTAGCCTGAATGCTGTAGGGTGTGCCTAGAGAACTCACTGAGGGAGGTCAGTGCCAGTGGATAAATTCCTGGGAATGATGAGGAGCTAATCTCTAGCAAATCCCCAAAGCTCAGATGGGCAGGTAGTCCTATCTTGGTTCCTCCCATTTTATTTCTGCCTACCAGCAACAGGCAGAGTTGAAACCTTTCTTGGCTGTCATGTAAAGTAGAAATGCCAAGATACAAGGGCTCTTGGATAAAGGGGAAGGAGAGCATGGATGTCATACCTGGCACTGAGTTCTTCCTCAGGGGCCTTGTGTGAATATTGTATCATGTCTGTACCTGTAGTAACTGCAGTTTTGGTATGATGATGGAAAGTACTTAAGAAAACATTTAACAGTTATATGGTAACTATTAAACTTTGATTTCATCTTTGCTATGTGTGAGAATTAATGCAACTGACTTCTGCTTTTCACAGCAGAAAAATCTTGCTTGAGACTGGAAAGACATTAAAAAGCAAACTTGAACAGGTTGAGGGTTTTTCCCTGCTTAAAGGACTTGTGCAGTTGGGGGTCCTGCAGGGATTAACTTTTCAAGACATGGTAAAAACTTGTTGGGTTGTGCTCATGAGAGCATAACTGGGTGTTTGCTGAGTTCCAGAAGCAGAATATGTGATTTGGTTTATAAAATTGTCACTGGAAATACTTTTTTTAAGGTTTGCTATTGCAAAACCCTTGTTTTCTATAGCTGAGATTCCTGGGCATGATGGAAACCAAGGCTCCAGAAGCAAATCCTTCTTCATGGAGAAACAGCCAAACAAAGTGCATGTTGGAGAAGCAAAACAGTGTAATTCTGGTGTCAGAGATTAATTTAAGCTTGAGTATAATTGCAGCATGTGAAATGGCACAGAGTAGGGGTTTAAAATGCCTGTTTTGGTGGGGTTATGTCAATAGATGATGTCATATGCAGAAGTGAGAGCAAATTTCCCTGGTGAAATAGAGCTAATGGCACAGACAGGCTTATTTAAGCAAAATTGCCCTCAATTTTGGCTGAAGCAAGTGAAAATTGTACAGTAATTTCAGTAAGAGGCCATCCAGCCAATAAAATATTTGGAGTATTAAACTTTTAAGGAAAAAGGGTGTTGTCTCTCTGTAGGTCACTGGCCAGAGCAGGTCTGTGGGGTGCAGCCATGCTCAGCACCAGAGGTGCAGGGGGAAGATGGAGCCCATAAGGGCTATTCTGAAGCAAGATGCATTTCTGTGCTGTAACCAAGGTGTAAAGTGAGTAAATCTTTGTCAGGCTGCCACTAAGCATCATAAGACATCTTTTGAGGTGTCTGCATCAGGGCATAAAAATGGTAACTTTGGCTTTGATTAGCATCCTCACTGTTTTCTGCCAATGTACATTCTTCAGCTCTAGCTGTGAAAAGAGGTTGGTGTGGCTGTCCAGTGCCCTGCTCCTGGCTGTGTGTTGGTCTGTCCCAGTCCTCCCAGGAGCAGACCTCACCCCTTCCTGCCAGTCACATCTCCAAACACCTCACTCCTGTTGGGATTGGCCATCCAATGACTCTGTGTAGCTGCTGGGCTTTGCAGCCCTATCCTCTAGGATATATACATGCAGCTGCCAGTTATTCCTCTTCTTTGAACAGAGCCTCAAAGGTTGAATTAACAACAACAAAAAAATCTTATTTTAATCTTGGATGTGAAAATACCTGTTGAAGAGAAGATACCAAATACCAGATGTGGGTTGTTGAAACTCTTCTTGATTTTGCAGAGTTGAAACATGTTTTTGCAGTGGCAATGGCATGATTGCAACAAAGCTCTAATATTTTGATAGCTGAATTGAGGGTTGCAAGTCTGAGTAATCTTGGTCCTGGAGGGTAGCATATTTGAGTGTGGAGGTCCATGGAAAAGAAACTTGCCCTCCCTTTGCAGGATGGTAAAACACATCTCCATGGGGCTGTCTCTTGACTTCTCCATGAATTTTTCCCCTTGCTGCCTTTCCTGTTGCAGGATCCTTCTACTCTGCTTTTTCCATGGTTTGTTTCATTCCTTAGAATGAACTGGTAGCTGCTGGTGTTGCCCTGCACAGGTTAAGGGGAAGCTGAGCAGGTGTGAAGAGCATACAGGGTGTGCAGCTCCACTGTCCTCTCCTGCACAGCACTGGCTGCAGGTATAACCATTCCATATGGCTCTCTCCTGTCTACAAGTCCCTGGTGTTTCTGGACATCTGATTGCAGAGGAGATGATAATAGAAGGATACTGTCCTGCAGCAGACCTTCCATTTCTACTTTCAAGAGGTCTTGGTCTGTCTCTGGGTTGTTTTTTGCTCCTGTGACTCAAACTTGCTTGCCAAAATGGTGTCTCAGACCCCAGGCAGTATGAAGACTATGAGGCTCTCTTGGTTTGCCTGTGCTCAGCAATTGTTGCAGCCTTTGGAGAGGAGCATGGCTGGCAGGAGGGTGGGAGGGAGTGTGTGTGGGCTGAGGTAATGGAAAACAGGGCCAGGATGGGTGGGGTTCTGGGCTTTTTGCCACCCAGACAGTCCCTGAGGGGCTAAATTCATGCTGGAACTGTCCTCTCCTCTAGAAATCCTACCTAGATACCCCAAGCTATGTCCTGTCTCCTTCCAGTGTGCAACTACTGATTAGCAGCCAAACTCCCACATTTCCTTCCATTTTTCCCTGTGGAACAAGCACACAGATACTTATTCCTCTTAGCATTTTACCAAAGGGGAGGCAAAGACTGAATCTTACCTACAAAACGTCAGAGAAAAAGCTGCAAATGAATTGAGTGGCTTGGAGCTAAGTTTGATGGAGCTCCTTTACTCCCTGGCCTTGTCTGATGGGTGAGCAGCAGCAAGCACACTTGCTTGTGTTGAGTGAGGTTTGTGTGATCTGGTGTTAAAAGTTGCTTTGTCCAGGTCCTGGCTGTAATCAGAACAAGGAGAGCTGAGCTTGTGTGACTGGGCACAGGAGAAATGGTGGAGGACCTCGAGGTGTCTGAAAGGGCCTGACTTGTCCTTCCCTTTGCAGACAGCAGAGGGAATCCCCCTGCTATCTACTTGCTGGTTGCTTTTATCTATATTTATGCTTTTGGGAGCACTTGCTGTGTTGGTTTTTTTTTTTAGATCAGCTTATGAGTGGTTGGCTGTTACTTGAGTAGATTTTAAGCCATGCCTTATTTGGAACAAATAAATCAATCAAATACATTAGATGTTAGTTAGGATGATTTAAATGTGCTATGGAGACCACTGAACTCTCCTAACTATGCATGCATGGCCTGTGGCTAGTTGTATGAGTTGACTTCTCCTCCTTACTTTCTTCAGTAAAATCTTCTCTGCTTCTTCCACTTCTATCAGCTCTCCTTAACCAAACAAGAAGAGCCTTTATAGGAAAAGGATCCTGGGAGAAAACAAAGGACAATCCATCAAAAAAGAGATCTACTGTCAAAGTGAGAGCAGGAGTAAGTTGCTCAGCAGAGGTCCTCTAACAGTGCCAGCCACTTCCAGAGATGGCCACATGGGCAGGGATGTGCTGTGCTGCTCAGAGACAGCCTGTTGAGGAATGGAAATCTGTATACTTGAACAGCAAATGACAACTCAAACCAGAATTGATGTGCCTGGTTCATCTTAGACCTAGTGTTCATTTTACAGTGGTGCTAGAAACAGTCTTAAAACTGAAGGCAATTTCATTGAAGGATCCTACAGTCTTACTCAAGATCCCTTCCACTAATTTTTGTGGCTGTAAACTTGCTCAGCCCAATCCAATTCTATTGACTGACATGGTATGTAAGAGAAAATTAGTTCATCTTGAATGATGATGTAAATTTTTGAAGCTATTTTCAAATTAAGCCTGAGGGTTTTTTAATTGATTTCTTTTTCATGAAAAAGAACTGCAGGGAGAGTTGCAGGCATGTTGCAGTTTGTGAGGTACAAGCTTGGCACCTCACTGCTCTGAGATTCTTTTTCCATGCTTGATTCCTCTAGCTTCTTTCCCATTACTCCTTATACTTGTCCCAAAGCTTGTGATTGTGATCTTCTCCCAAGCATGTCCTTGTGATCTTCTCCCAAGCATGTCCTTGCTGAGAGACTTCTGGTGACACAAGTCCCTGCCTGTATTGAGGCAGTGACAGTATGTATCATCCTGATGGTGTTTCCCACATCACCTGCTGCTGTACCTGTTCTCTCTATGTGAATGTGAGGGTGGACATTGAGACAATGGACAAATACAGCTAAAAGGTAAAGCTTTCCATTTAGTAATAAGGCCACTTCTGGTCTTCAAGACTCTTCCCTACCCTTAATTGTTTTTCCCATACTTCTAAGCATTTCCTTCACATTTTCCACATGGAACTTGCTTTTAACTAAGTGACCCCAACCCTCCTAGCTAAAAGCAGTAGCATGCCATGGGATCACCATAATGAAGAAGAAGAGCCAGCCCTTGTGATGTCCAGAGACCATAGGACAGGGGAGATTGGGGATCTTGGCTTCTTTTTTAGGGTTTCAAAATAGAAAGAGATACTTGTGCTCACTTCCTTTAGCTTTATGTTTCTGGTTAGTCCCTTCCAACTCATAGCCAGTTGCCACAGTTGTCTCCTTGCTACCTTGTCTGTCACTGCTCCCATGCCAGCTGTGGGGACACATGGTCCTGCAGCTGCTGTGTGAGGTCCTTGCAGTGAGCTGGCACCTGGAGCAGTGCAGGGGCAGTGGGCAGGAGCCTCTGATGGTGGCACAGGGAGGGATCAGCTCTCCTGGAGAGAAGGAGGCTCTGCAGATGGGGGTGGAGATGGTGACTTGCTGGAGACAGCTTGATTCAGGAGACTTCAAAGAGGTTTATGTTTAAGAGCTGTCGAGCTGAAAAGCTCTGAGTTAAGGAAATACTAAGTTTTGAAGCTTAACAGCTTGTGATTTTTTAAATTTTTTTTTTNACCAGGGGCAGGCTGCCTGGGGCATAGCACTGGTCTGTCTCTCTCCTTTAGCTTGAGAGAGCTGTCACTTGCAGTGCTTTTGTTTTTCTCATTCTTCTGCTGATAAAGCACTGAGATTTATTTAATGAGCGTGCTGGAGCTTTCAGAGGAATCTGAGCTTTCAGTTCCCAAATACTATTGAAATCCAGGAGGTGTTTCAGTGGAGAGGAAAAAAAAAAACCTTTGCAAAACCTGAGACCCTGGCTGCTGAGTAAGAGGCTCCAAGGCAGGAGTTTGATGTCTGAAAGAGGCCTCCCCTGGTCATGGTAGGTAAACCTCCAGTGGAGCTGGGCTGATACATCTGGTGAACTCTCACTAGACACTGAGGAACTTCAGGTCATCCCTCAGCTATTCCCATCTTAGCACTGAACAATTAATGTGTTGTCCTTATTCAGGATCCCAACAGTGACCTTCACTTCTTTCTAGCTGGGCTTCCCAGCAGCTATTAGATAGCAAAAGTGTCCTGCTCAGAAGATGGGGTCATGGCACAGCTACATCTCACTAGTGCCAATCTTCATGTCTGACTGAGACCCTAACCCACCCAGGTTCTTGGTCACTGCTTCTGTAATTGCAGGATTAATGTCTCTAATTCCTGGTGCCATCCTCATGTGGTTCTGGTTGGTATCTGACTTGTGAGACTTACCAGGCACAGCTCAGTGGTTACAAGCTAAGAACTCAGTGAACAGCTAGAGCACTGGTTTGGGCTCTTTTTGGAGCATGGTGAAGGAAAGCTGTTATGCATGTTCTGACTTAGTATTTCAAATGCTTGGAGTGGGAATTCAGCATTTCTGCTCACACTGAAATGATGCTGTTGTTCAGTGTTTTGGTTCATTTCCTCCACGCATTTTCAAAGTCCAGACAGCCAGCAGAGTGATTGCAGACACATGTTGGGTCTATGCTGACTTCTCTCTGGTTCTTCATCTGTCTTGGGGCTTGGTGAAATGCCAGTGTAAAAGCTGATGATATATGGTTTGATTTGCTTTTATTCTCTACTCTTGGTTTGTTTATTTCCAGGAAGAAACTTCAGGGAGTCAACTGATAAGTGAACCTTCCCTGTGCCTTTTGGTATGTGGATCACTTTCGAATTGCTTGTAGAACTCCCATGCAAGGCATACATATATATATATATATATATACGGCTTTGTGCTTCAGTGCTTTAGCCCAGTACTTTGTGGCTTGCTGAATCTGAGCCTTGACTGCTTGCTCTTCACTGTGTTCCTTCTGCAAGGTTGTGGCTCTATGTCATGGTCCTCCCAGGTGACAGTTCAGGCTTGTTTTGAGGTGGCTTTTCTGTCAAACAGCAGTAACTGCAAGCTCCCTCCCTCTCTGTCCAGGCTATGTGGCAGAAGTGTTTCCAGAATCCCATGGGATGAAGTTGCCTTTTTGTGTGTAAACTGGATAAAGACAGAATATCCTCCACAACCCTTTTAAAAAATGTCTTGCCTTTTTTACTGAGGGTTTCAAATGTAGAAATCCTCTTCAAGTTGATTTTCAGTAATAACTTACTGAAATGACCCAACAGTGGAGATGCAGAAGATGCCAGGAGCAAATGGTGCATGGGTTCTCTTGCCAGCTGCAGGGCTNGGAAAAATGAAACCATGGAGGGATATAAATCCAAGAAGCCAAGCCCTAGGATTTAATGCAGTGCAAAGGCTGGAAAGTGGGATTTCCCACTGGTTGGTGTAGGGTCATCTGTAGGTTTGTCTCTTCTTGCTTCCTTCCAGAAGCATTCAAGCAGCTGCTTTCAGAAAGGAGCTGTGGTTCTCCTGGGTTGTGGGACTAAGGAGAACCCTTGGGTATCCTCCTGGGCTGCCAGGCAGGGGGACATGTGNTTCAGGTCATCCCTCAGCTATTCCCATCTTAGCACTGAACAATTAATGTGTTGTCCTTATTCAGGATCCCAACAGTGACCTTCACTTCTTTCTAGCTGGGCTTCCCAGCAGCTATTAGATAGCAAAAGTGTCCTGCTCAGAAGATGGGGTCATGGCACAGCTACATCTCACTAGTGCCAATCTTCATGTCTGACTGAGACCCTAACCCACCCAGGTTCTTGGTCACTGCTTCTGTAATTGCAGGATTAATGTCTCTAATTCCTGGTGCCATCCTCATGTGGTTCTGGTTGGTATCTGACTTGTGAGACTTACCAGGCACAGCTCAGTGGTTACAAGCTAAGAACTCAGTGAACAGCTAGAGCACTGGTTTGGGCTCTTTTTGGAGCATGGTGAAGGAAAGCTGTTATGCATGTTCTGACTTAGTATTTCAAATGCTTGGAGTGGGAATTCAGCATTTCTGCTCACACTGAAATGATGCTGTTGTTCAGTGTTTTGGTTCATTTCCTCCACGCATTTTCAAAGTCCAGACAGCCAGCAGAGTGATTGCAGACACATGTTGGGTCTATGCTGACTTCTCTCTGGTTCTTCATCTGTCTTGGGGCTTGGTGAAATGCCAGTGTAAAAGCTGATGATATATGGTTTGATTTGCTTTTATTCTCTACTCTTGGTTTGTTTATTTCCAGGAAGAAACTTCAGGGAGTCAACTGATAAGTGAACCTTCCCTGTGCCTTTTGGTATGTGGATCACTTTCGAATTGCTTGTAGAACTCCCATGCAAGGCATACATATATATATATATATATATACGGCTTTGTGCTTCAGTGCTTTAGCCCAGTACTTTGTGGCTTGCTGAATCTGAGCCTTGACTGCTTGCTCTTCACTGTGTTCCTTCTGCAAGGTTGTGGCTCTATGTCATGGTCCTCCCAGGTGACAGTTCAGGCTTGTTTTGAGGTGGCTTTTCTGTCAAACAGCAGTAACTGCAAGCTCCCTCCCTCTCTGTCCAGGCTATGTGGCAGAAGTGTTTCCAGAATCCCATGGGATGAAGTTGCCTTTTTGTGTGTAAACTGGATAAAGACAGAATATCCTCCACAACCCTTTTAAAAAATGTCTTGCCTTTTTTACTGAGGGTTTCAAATGTAGAAATCCTCTTCAAGTTGATTTTCAGTAATAACTTACTGAAATGACCCAACAGTGGAGATGCAGAAGATGCCAGGAGCAAATGGTGCATGGGTTCTCTTGCCAGCTGCAGGGCTGAGATGCACAACTGAACTTGGTCTTTTCTTTTTCCTTTAAATCTCAGCTCTGAAGGAGAAAGGTGGCACAGTGTGCCAGGTGCAGCAGGGCTGGGTCCTGGCCTGGCCTTTGCTGCCAGCTTCTCATTCACATTCTGAAGGGGCATCCAGTGGGTGGGAATGTTTCCTACTCAAGCATGCTGCTAAGTCCTTGGCCCCATTGAATGGCTCTATGAAATGTCTGCTCCTCGGGCGATGCGGACCACTGGAGCAGGGCAAGGGAAACTCATTTTGCCAGGGGCACCTTCACAGCCCTGCAAGCAAAAGGTCATGCTGCTCAGACTTTGATTTGAGCTGCTCAAGAGCAGTTGCTAATCCAATAAGCCACCGAGGCACTGTAGGACATAGTCTTAATTCAGGCATTTGCATGGGTGAGCAGAAGGCAGTAATCCTGGGAGATCCCAGGGAGCATCCTGCAGGGCACAGACCTACCTGGCCACATCTGCCTTAATGAAGTGTCAGGAATGTCGGGCTCTTGGGGACACACTGCACTGGCCTTTGCAGCCCAACTATAGCATATGAAAACTAAACAGCTTAAAAGGTTTTCCTTTTTCAGTGGGCATTGGCTGGGCAGGCTGGATGTGTGTTGGGAATCGGATCCCATAGCAGCCTTCAGCAGTGAAGCAATAGACATGGGCACAGAGCAATTCATGGGGTGTGTGTGTGTGTATATATATAAACACACACACATATATATATTCATAACAACATGCAGCTAAGTGATAGTTCTATTTTTCTACAGATCTGTGAGCTGCCTCATCAATTTTCTATGCCCAACACAAGGCTGGTAGCCTGAAATTCTCTTAACATTGGTATTATTCTCCAGGTAATTATTGGAATTTTAAAGATTAAAGGGCTTTGTCATGCTACTGAGGCACAAAACATGGATCTAGTTTGTCAAAAGAACTTGTGTGTGATTGTAACAGAAATGTTACAAGGCTTTGAGCCTTGACAGGATGAACCTGATGCCTAATGGTAACAGCACAACAGCTTGGCATCATCATAGCAAAGATGAGGACAAGATTCAACTAATCACTTTCTGCAGAGATCCTGCTTCTTCAAGGATAACTCTGAGAGAAGGTTGACATGGGCTGTTGGTGGAGCAGGAGAAACCTGGTTTCAGGTAAGGATGACATTCTTGGTCTGATGTGGTCTGCAGTGCACTGGCCATCTGCAGAAACCTTGGAGGACTTTTCAGGAGCTCTGCTGGGTGGAGAGGCCACACAGGCTTCCCACAGCCAATCTCTACCTTCTTCATTAAGAACCTGGTTTACAGCAGGGTGGTTTTACAGCCTTGCATTTGTGCCTTAAGAAGAGTTAAAGGGGGGGAAATTACCAAAGAAGAGCCAGAGAAACCCCATCCCCTGCCCTGGGGCTGTCTCTGAGACAATTCTGATGAATTTTCTGACTGCTTGGAGTTTTGGTGGTCAGGAAAAGCAGAGAAGGAGCAATCAAAGCTGATGCTTGCAGACAACTACAAGCAGCTGGAGGAATTACTGCCTTCTGGCTTTGCAGAAGTGCTGTGTGTGCTGTGCAGGACCTCCATGGGCAGCAGGTACTGGGTGTAGCAGGATGAGGGGCTGATGATTCATGTGGAAGCGCTGGCCTTGACCCCATGCCCTGGGCAGCACCCAAGGTAGTGTAGCCTGGGTTCTTCCCCAGCCAAACAGCTTTGAGGAAAAGAGACACAGGTGATGACGAGGAACATACTAAATGTATTCACATCTGAGCTAAATGCTCCCATCCAGCAAGTCCCCAAATTCTGTTTGTACCGTTTCTGAGTGAGCCTTTCAGTGAGCTCAGCTGGCAGGGCTTGGGAAAGTGGCTCTGATGGTCTTGGCCACCCTTGGAAGCAGCCTCCCACTGTGGCAGTGGGACTGCATAAATACTTAATGGATGGGATCAGTCTTTTTTCTGTGGTGCCCAGTGATAGGACAAGAGGTAATGGGCACAAAGATGAACACAGGAAGTTTCATCTAAACAGAAGGAGGAACTTCTTTACTTTGAAGGTAGTAGAGCACTGGAACAGGCTGCCCAGAGAGGTGGTGGAATCTCCATCTCTGGAGACATTCCAAGCCCACCTGAATGCCATCCTGTGCAACCTGCTGTGGGTGAACTTGGTCTGACAGAGGGGCTGCATTAGATGATCTCCAGAGGTCCCTTCCAACCCCTAACATTCTGTACGTGGTGACAGTGGTTTGGGTTTTTATTTGTTGACTTGTGGGTCCATTTTTATGTATCACATACATGTACTAGTGCTAGAAGTTTTGTAAGAACTTCTTTTGGTCACTGTTTTCAAACTTCTAGCGTTTTTCTGTGCCTCTTGGGGCTGGAAACCACTATGATTTGGTGTCAGAAGGCTCCTCAGTGATGCACCTCAGGGACTGAAGATGCTGCTTGATTTGTGGCTGAGGGCAGGAGGGGGTGGGAGGGTTCCAGCCCCACAGCTGTGGGAGCAGCAGGGCCTGACCGGCTGCACCGACATGCTCTGCTCTTCGAGGGGAGAATTTGGAAAGCTTGGAGTTATGAGCTATGGTTATGTTCTCACTTAATAAGGTGTTAACTGACGTTAGGCTCTCTTCGGAGAGTTCCTCTGTGCACAGAGGTTAACAGTTGCTGGCACGTTGTCTGCTATAAGCGAGCTTTCATAGCCGGGGAAAGAGTTACCGCACGCTCCCGACGTGTGAAATTTTTTTTCTTTCTTTACCTTAAGAAAAGAATAAACAAACAAGAAGGAGGGGGAAGCCGCTTGGGTTTTTCGCCGGGCAGCAGCAGTGGTGCGGGACAGCGGCGCGGCCGCTGGAGGGCAGGCGAAGCGTACCGGAGCGGCGCAGCGAGCCCGGGGCAGCCTGACCCTGCCGAGAGAACCGCACCGGGCCGAGCCGATGGATCCGTGCGGGCGCTGCCTTGCCCGAGAGGTGCCGGGGGAGGGTGGCCCGGGCCAGGGGAGTCCTGCCGGGGCTCCGCTGACCCCCACATCTCCCCGCCTGGGGCTCGCCGCGGACGGGAAGCGCTCCAAGGTAAGGGTGCACCGGGAGCGGGGTACGCAGCGGCAGCCCGGGCGGGGGCAGCGACAGCAGCCGGCCTGTGGGGGGCTGCTGTGCCCTCGTGTTACGGGCGCTGCGCACTCCGTTGGGCCGAGGAGGGCGCGGAGGACACTGGCAGCCCTGCTCCTTTCTCCCCCTTTCCCCCCTCCTTTATTTTTATTTTTTAAATTGAATTTAATTTTTTAAACCAATCTCTCCTCGCCCTCCTCTCCTTTCTCCTCCCCTCCTGGCCGGGCTGAGCTGCCCGCTCCGCGCAGGCGGTGCCAGCCCCGCGGGGGGTTGCCCGGGCGGGTCCCGCCTCCCCCTCTGCGCCCCGCGTATCGCCATGCCGCCGGCGCGGAGCGGAGCGGAGCTGGGCGCGGGGGCCGCCGAGAGGCTTTATCCGCCTCGCAGGGCTGGCCCGGGGGGGCGGCGGGGGGGCACTGGCTGATGATCGGAAGTTACTGACAATAAGCACCTTCATCCCCCCCAAAGGCGGAGAGAGAGGGAGAGGAGGAGGAGGAGGAGAGACAGGGGGAGAGGAGAGCTGATGCCTAAGCGAGTCACTCGGAGGAGGCAAAGCGGGCGGTACCACAACTTCTCGGCGGCGCGGAGCGGCGCGGAAGGGCGCGGAGCGGAGCGGAGCTCGCCGGCAGGATCGCTCCCATGTCAGGGCGGCGGTGGGGGACTGCACTCCGCTAGCGTGAAGCCACCGACCTCCCCCCTCTCCTCGCCCAGCGATGTATTCACTGCTCTCAGCCTGCACTTGCCTGTAAGGATTATGGCATCTTGTTCAGTGGGGTTTTTTTAATTTTTTTCTTACATTTTTAAAATTGATTTTATTTTTTTTTAAAAAGCAACTTTCATTTTGGAGGCTCCGGTTGCGTTTTCTTTGCAATCAGGTGGGAATCGGGACGTGAGCCTTGTTATAAGCAGAGCATCGCTCTGCGCCCTTTAAATAAATTAAAAAAAATTACAAACAAAAACAAAGCGAAAAAAAAAGCAACTTTAACCATTTGACTGCATCATTTGATCTTTTGTTGCCTTTTGTTTTTTTTCTCCTCTCCAGATGTTTACATTTCCTGCTGCTGTGCTTTCAGGTACAGGTACGTGTCCTTTCTGTCGTCTTTCGCTTTTGATTGTAGAACAGAAACAAAGGCAGCGTGCTGACCTCGCACTGCTAGGCACTTTTGGCTAAGGGCTTTCACTTTTTCCCCCTGGTCTTTTTTTATAGCCGTGGTAAGGCTGGAGCGGCCCTTGCCCCTGCCCGGTGACCGCTGGGTCTGGGGCACGGCGGCTGCGGGCGCTCCGCTGCCTGCTGCGGGCTCGGGTGCGCCGGTAGCGGGATCCTCTGGAGCGCCTTAGCCTGGCTAATGATGTGAGAGGGAGTGCTGGACTCTCCTCCTTGCACAATGTTGATTGATGCACTTGCCTTGGAAGAGCAAGGGAAGAGAGCAGGCGCTCCCCTGCTCTGCTCGCCCTTTTTATTTATTTATTTTTTTTCATCGTCCCTCCTGGAGAATTTACTCCAAAAACTGATACTCTGAAAAACACGAGTTTTCCTAGCCAGGAGAAGGAGGCTGCGTGCTCCCTCCCCATTATTCAGAAGAGAGCCGTCCAAGTCAGCTCCTGCCTTTGATCCTGCCTCGGCAGGAATGAAGCCGTTGGAGGAACACCCTGAGCGAGGCTCTGCAGCCCAGGCGCCCGCAGGATGGGGAGGGCAGCTGGGGATGCTGGGGTACCCGCTGCCTCCCAGCAGCCCCAGGGCCACGCACCTCCCCTGGGATGGGCATTTAATAGGGCATCCCAGAGCAGACCCACCTGCGGGGCTAGGCAGAGCAGCTGCCACTGCCCCACTGGCTCCAGGCCACCATCCCGCTGTGGCTGGGGTCCACTCATGCCACTTCCTCGTCCCCACGCGGTGCTTGGGCTGGGATTGCACCTGCTCGCTCTCCCGCAGATACCTGATGGCAGCGAGGGAGCACAGCCACAACCTTGGAGGGAGCACTCTTGCTCCAGCCAAGCTAAAACCCAAACCAGCTCCATCCCCTGCTCCTCCACCCCTCCAAAAAATCCTTGGTCACATTTTTTTCCTCATCCCCTCTGCAAACTGCAGCTTGAACCTAACACCAGCAGAGCCTTCCCTCGGCAGAGCAGCCTCCTGGTCAGGAGAGGAGAGGTCTCTGTGGTTGGAAGGCTCTATTTTCTCTGGTGCATTTTTGGGGTATTTTTTTCCAAGCCCAAGGAATACCAGGTCTCTGTGCAAGGCTAGCAGTGATGGCACCCTTTGCAACGAGGAGACATTTTTTTGTGCTTGTGTGGTAACTGAAGTTAATCAGCCCTCCAAGCCCCCTCCCTTTTCCCCCTCCCTTTGGTGCTTTTAGTGAATCAGAAAAAGTTTGGCTGGCTGCCTGGAAAGCACTTGCTAAAATCTGATCTCTTACTTCAGCAGCCTTAAAACTTGGGAAGTTATTGGCATTTATACAGTTGGAGCTCGCAGGCTTCCAAAGCAATAAAATAATAAAAAAGAAAAAGGAAAAAAAGAGAGGAAAGCTCAGTGGTGCTGTTAGAACCACACTTGCTCCCTTTGGTGCTGGTTTTGCAGTGCTTTGCAGGGTCTGAGGTGCGGAGGGGCTGCTGGGGAGGTGTCCTGGGTCTCGCTGGGTGTCACAGCGCGGGGCGAGCGCCGTCGGCGATTAGCGCTGGGAGCCAAAGCCTTACGTTAGTCCTGCTGGAGGGCCTTCCAGTGAGTGTTTACAGTATTAATGGGAGATGAAAAGATGTGAACGCTGTAAGTTTTTATTGCCCGTTTTGTTACACTTTCTTTCTGGATTTATTCATGGGATTACATGTTTTGAGCCTGAATGGGAGTGAGGGATTATAGGATTTCTTTTTATAATGATCAGTTTGGGTAGGAGTTAGCCTTTGGTGAACTGGAGTAAATTAATGCATCACTTAGGTTTTAATATTTATTTAGGCTAAAGGAAGTTGTTTAGTTTTGCTTAAAGGGCTCTGTGTTGTGCTGAGGAGATTTAAGAGCGCCTGAAATGGATTATATTCTAAGGCTGCCTTTTGCCCTCCCATGCAAGCCATGATCAGCAGGTTGTCCCATTTGGTAGTCTTAGACTTATGCTCCTCTGCTGCTGACTCTGTACACCACTAACTAACAGGAGATACAAAATACCCATGCCATGGTACTCTGCCCAAGAATGCCTTGAGTCCCAATGCATGGTGGAAGGATTTTACATTTGTGTGTAAAGATTGGGGTGTGTTGGTGTGCAGGCTGCCTGCAGTGACGTGGTATGGTGGCAGCTCAGCTGCTGGCTGAAAGCTTTGTCATAGATCCCACACCTGCCTCCACAGCCACCTGTAGGGGACCTAGCTGGTAGAAGCATCACTGTGGGTGAGCTGTGGCAGCACTGGAAAGGTGTTCCCCAGCCCAGAGCATCAAGAGTTTAGAAGAACAGGAGTTTTCAGGAGCAGGATTTAGACTCCCAGATGAGTTGAACTCCCCTAGGGCTTGGCTGTTGGGTGACATTTCTACTGAGGGTCACCAAGGAACAGCGTGTTGTGGGTCAGAGGGGAGTGCTGCTGGAGCACAGGTGATGGCTGCTGGTGGCTGTGTGCTGGCATGGCCATGAGAGCATCCCTGTACCTTGCAGGGCTTTGAGGAGGACACCTTGTTCTCCAGTCCCTTCTCCTGTGTCACTAAAGTCCCTGTCTTGTTTTCTTCTTTTGCATCTTGGCAAGTTTCTCTGCTGCATGGGGTTGCTGCAGTCCCAAAGGTAGCAGGGACACTGGGTATTCTTTGGGGTGCTGGAGAGATTAATTCATTTATGCAGGTTATTATTACGGTTACCGTTTCACTGCTGGCTACTAAACTATCACCTATCACTTATCTCTGTCATCCTTCAGTTTAATTCTGTTGCTGCCTTTTCACACTTCCAGGAACAATTTGTCCTCCACGTGCTTTTTCCCTCCATGTGTCTCAGAGTAGTTTTGGGTTTGGCTTCAGAGTCAGTCCCTGTTCTTCCTGTGGAAAAGAAACCCCAGGAGCACCTTGCAGGGATGGAGGGGATGTCCCCTGCTGTGCCAGCTCTGGCAGCCCCCATTTCCTTAGGACATTGAGATTGATGATGTGGAACCTCAGGAGCACAGAGATCCTCCTTTGCCACAGCCTGGAGGCAGCTTCAGTGTGGGCTGGGCAAGGTTGCAAGGTTTTTGAGTGTTGCCCTGGTTTGCAAGAGCTTCCAGATCTTCTGCCCCGAGCAACCTCCAGTACATTGTCAGATGGAGCATGGGGAGATGCTGGCACAGGCTGTCTGGCCATACCACAGAGGGGAGGCTGATGCTGCCTCAGCCTCTTCCCTGCCCTGATGAACCTCGGCAAGTTCTTTTACATGAAGTGCATCTGTCTTAGATTATGAAGAGGTCCCTGATAGGGCCAAATCCTTTGCTTTTATGGCTCTTGTAGGTTAAGATCCAGCTTTGGAATCTGATCCAGAAGCAAACAGGAGGTCAGAGGAGCGCATAAGGCAGCACCAGGCTATTTTCACATCTGCTGATGTTGTGTAAGAGGAAGGCTGCCGCACGCCATGCCAATAGCAACTTATGTTTCTCCTAAGCTCCTGTGCAGCGACAGACAGTTATTGTTTGGGGCTTTGTAAAGTGAGACACAGAGAAGTGTTGCTTCCACACGTTCAGTGAGCCAGATCCTGCGGTCTGGCGAAGCTGCAGCAGCACATGTCAGAGGCGTGAGCCTGCCGAGCGGCTTCCTCCCTCTTTCCCTACCTCCCCTCTCCCTGTCTGCTCCTCCACAGCCATCCTCCCCCAGGGTGGCTGGACATGAGTGCCACCAACATCACTGGGAACACCACTGTGGCCAAGCCAGAGTGTGGTCATTCTCACAGCCTGGCTTGCCTTGCCACGGGGCTCTGGCTGCCCGTTCTGCAGCTGTGAAGTAGTGCTGGAGCCAAGGGTCTCTGCTAGCCCCGCTCTTGCCCTCCTGACAGAAGAGCTGGTGCCAGCACTGAAGGCAAGGTACTGGACCTCATGGCCCCAGCAGGGTTGTTCTTATGTCTACCTTCCCTGGAGATGGGCACCCACCTGCCCTCACCCTCCTTGAGTGGCACAAACATCTGTCTTGAGATAGTGGCTAAGGCTGCATGTGCTGCCAGGAACAGAGGCTCTGGGACTTGAGCATCACTGCATCACTCTTGAAGCTCGTACTGTGGGATAGGGCAGTTGTGACTTCCACGGAGCAGTCTACTCTGTGTGCCGAGACTCACTGGAGACCCAGCACCCTGCAGCTCCCAGGCTGGGAGATCCTGTGCTTGCCATCTCTGCTCAGCCTGGATTGAGACTATGAAGTCCTGGGCACAACATCCCCGTGCTGACACCTGTCTCCTGCTCCCTGAGGGTGTTTGAACTCCCTCAGATGAAAGTTCCATGAAAACATCTGAAGTGAGTTCTGCTTTCTGGCCTTGTCTTGCTGTGGTTCCTGCCATGCTGCAGTGCCCACCCTGCCCTCATGTGGGCTGGCTAACACACAGGTTGTAGAGGTGATGCTGTGAAGGACAAAATACAGCAGAGAGGATCTGAGACAGGCTGAGGAGCTTTCTGTTGACTTTTCTGATTGCAGGCAACTCTTAATTATTAGGCAATGAGAAGACAAAAGAAACTACATAATCAAAAGCTGATTTAATTAGAGGAGAAGAAGCTCAGGGTTGTTGGTGAAGTGTGTGATCCCATCATGGACTGGAACTGATGAGATGATCCACAGCTCTGGGGCTGTGCTGCTGCTGGGCTTGCAGCAGTGAGTGCAGGGCCTGCTTGTGTGGCTCTGCAGAGGCAGGCTTTGGTTACCTAGTAAATCATTTGTTCCAGTTTAAAACCCCATTGCTCTACAGAAAATGACCATGCTAGTTGCCATCAGGGATTATTATTTGCCATTGTTGACTCATTGCACCAGTCTATGAAGTGTTGTGTCCTGAAGCTGCCCCTCGTGCCCTGCTTCTGCCTCCTGGTTTATGGAGAGCTTGAGCTTGTGGAGGAGGAAGAGACACTTTGGAGCCTATGCATGCTGGAGCGGGGAAGCCCAGCCCTGCTGAGCAGCACTGGCCTGGTGCTTGTGCTGATGCATGCTCTGGCTCTCCCATGGGAGAAGCAAGACTGAGATTAGCATGGAATGAGTGCAGATGTGGATCTTGCTCCTACGCAAATAGGGGTGCACAGCCCATGACCCCATGGTGACTGTCCACTGCCTACCCTGGCCACCTGCTGCCTTTGCTTGCCATGGTTCCCAGCCCTTCGATGTGCTGGGACAGGTCCTGTTCCAGAAGACCCTTCAAATGTGTTTAGCAGGAAGATTTGCAAGGACAAAGCTGGTTTCCAGATACCCATCCAAGTGGGGCAGAGACAAAAGTGAACTCCTTCAGCACTTGAGGGCCTGGCAGTTTCTGGGTGTGTTGTGGCAATGGTTGGTTTGTGGCAAAGCTGCTGCTGGGAGGCTTCGATCCGCATGCGTATGTGTATTGCAGTTTGCCTTCTCAAAGCTCTAGAGATGTGCAAGGTGCTTCACAGAGAGGAGGACTTGGGTGCTGTTGGAGAGAGCATGCAGAAGGTGCAGGGTTCAGATTTCCCCTGTTCAAGGTAGCTGGACATATCATGGTGGTTATATTTCATTTCTGCTTTGCTTTCCCTGTTGCACCTGCCATGTCCCAGGCTGGATGGAGGTGAGCAGTGCTGGCTTTGGGGCAGTGCTGGGTTTCTCAGGAGGGATGCCTGTTCAAACCCCACTTGTTTTCTGCTCGTAAAGCTGCTTGGCTGTAGCATTCCGAGAGTGGAACAGGCAAAGGATGATGATGCTTCCTGAGCCCTGTGGGTGTGTTTGGGCTGTGGTGATGCAGCCTGTCAGAAGTCCTTTGGCAAGGGGGAGGCAGGGGTGAATGCTGAGGGCTCAGGTAGGATGAAGAACATTTTAGGGACTCAGGTGGCCACTCAGAGTATTGATTTTGTTGTAAGCTGATAGCATGAAGCTGGGCAAGTGGATATCTCCCTCTGCTGCTCCAGGAGTCTGAGCTCAAGAGAAAGACTCCCCTGGGGCTACAAATATTTTTTTTCTTTTTTTTTTGATCTGTAAAGCTACTTCCTGGATCCTTGGGAGTATTTTTATGGATCTCTTCCTTTCCTTAGGAGCTGGGAAAGCCCCTGACACACTCTTTCCTCTCCTCCCTCCACCCTCCCTCAGCAATAGCTGCTTTCACTTTGATTTTCTGTAGATAATGGCACTTTAGTTATCAGTTGTGATAAGGGCAGGTGAAAAATCTGTTCAGGGCACAGTGTGATTTAAAAAGGAAAAGAAAAATTGTTGGTGCCTGGACAGGGATATGTGAGGATGGATACCTGCTGCCAGGGCTTTAGCCCTGCAAACTGGTACTGGGAAGTACCTGCTCTGGTACTGGGAAGGCTGGGGCAGGTCATGCCAGGGATGCATCTAAATATCCTGAGGCAAGAGCCCCCAGGATGCTTCTGAGATGCTCTACTGCAAAGCATGACCTTCCTGTGCTCTGCTGCTGAGACCAGGACGGCTTCCATGTGGGAACTCATGGCCCCAACAGGTCTGAACCTTATTTTTTGGTTTTTTTCCTTTCCTTCCTTGGGTTTTTGTGCTTTGATCCCCTGCTGTGCCATAACAGCAGGTACAACCAGAAATTATGCAGAGCTGTGCATTAGCCTGCCTACGTGGTATGTCGCTTCTGTGTCCTGCTACCTCTCCAGATGTCCATGGAGGATTAGGCATCCAGCAAAGCAGCTGGAGAGAAAGTAAGAAGAAAAAAAGCAAATCAGAAAAGACTGTCTGGCTCTGCCAAAGTATTTTCCTCTTGGCATTCAGCAGCCTCGCCATAGCATGAAGAGAAAGAAAGGGGAACAGAGGGTGGAAGGAGGAGGCTTAGCCTGTCATGGTCTGCGTGTTTCCCTTTGTGCGAGCTCCTTGCTGTGCCGGGGGCTGCGGTGGGTGGGAGCTGACGTGCCAGTCACCCCTGCTGGGCCAGGGCAGGCTGTGGCCTTTGTGCCCCTGTGCCAGGGCCAGGCTTGCTTAGACCCGGGGTTGGGCAAGCCAGGCAGTGCTGTGGCACCTCCCTGCCAGCTGTACCTGCACACCTGCCTTACAAGCTCTACCACAGTGCAGTGTATTCCAGCACAGCAGTGTGCCCTTTGCCAGCCTCCTCTGACACCCTGCTCCCTGCATGCATTGGCTTTTTCCTGAGGTTATCTGCTGTATTCTGCTGCAGCAGAGTAGGGTTTGTGCTGCTGGGAAATAGGAAGTGCTTTTAACATACTGACCTTGGAGAGCAACAGCAGAGTCCAACAGCATTCTGCTGGATGTGGCTTGTGTCTCAGCATGGTGCTGCTCCCACTTCATGGCTGTAGCTGAGTGCATGCCCGCTGGCTGAGGTGAAATTTGCTTTGGAGGCAAACTGGGAGGAAAGGGGGACAATTTGAGGCTGGGATGCTGGGTGATCACAGCCCTGCTTTGGGGAGCAGCTGAACCTGGGTAAGAAGTGGGCAGAGAACAGTCTGGCAGGTGTTACTCACCCAGTGGGGATCAGTCCAACATGTCCTGCTCACCACTGTACAGCTGCTGGTGATGGGAGATGATGAGGCAGAGGCTGGCCCTCGGGCTCACCCCACACTGAGATGGAAGGTTTGAAGGAGTGCTTTTCTGGGTTTGCTGAGACAGACTGGGGGGCAGGAGCTTGCCCCAGGCAATGGCCAGGCCAAGGGGCTGGAGCCTGCAAAGACCATGGGGATGGCAGAGAGGGGAGGCAGAGGTGCTGGATGTGCCCTGTGATTCCTCTGCTAATGTTTGATAATCCATATCACATTGAGGTTGATGAAACCTTGGTGAAGGTCTCAGGGAACTGCATATTGCATGGGTACAAATACCAGAATGCAACAATTAATTAATAATGGCTTGCTCTTCCTACAAGGTGTTTCCAGCACTCCTTATTCCTCCCAGTAATTTTTTTTTCTCCTGCTGCATATTTCAAATCTCTCTCTTTCCTGCTAAAATACTATCTTTGGCATCATTTTTAAGGACAGCTTGTTAAAAAGCTGTTGTATCTCTTGGAATACCCTGAGCTACTCTTCTGCAGAAATCCAGAATTAACAGAAGAATGGAGGGAGCAGTGGTGAGCCTGGTAAAGAACTGGGCTGGCAGGATTGTCTGATATGAAACTCAGCAGATACTAATGTTGCTTTTCCCAGGTTGGATTCCAGTACTAGGCAGCATTTGACTGAGATACATGAATGTACAAACTCTGAGTGAGAAGAGTGTGTGCTCTGCTTCTAGCCACAATTCCCAGCTCTGAAAGGGAAGCTGACTGTGACCCCCTTAAGCTGCCAGGCCTTCAGATTACAATCCTATACAAGTAGCTTGGTCTCTCCACATGAGGCTGTACTGTAAGGTGCAGGCAGGGTGGTATTGATTAGCTGTACAATCAATGATGATGTATGGAGTGCAGGTTTCTGACCCTGTGGTCGCGACCTTGCCGTGATTGGGGAGACTTCCGAGCAGCTGAGATCAGCACAGCAAAGAGCACCCCAGCAATCGATAGAGGAACCAGCAGCCCTGCCCTCTGGGGCAGGAGTCCTGGCTGATGCTGCCTGCATGTGGCATTTTGAACCTGGGGAACAGCCAGTTCTACAAACTTCACCTGAAAGGTGTGAACGTCTGCCTAACCATGGGCCAGCTAGGGATGGACACCTGGCAGTGCACAAAGGAGTGTGGGGGTTTCTGTGTCAGGGTCTTCAGTGATCAGCCAAGCTGGTAGGTCTCAGGATGGAAGGGAGGAACTCTATGGGGCAGGCACAGAGGTTCTGCCCTGCCTATATTGTATATTTATTTTGTGACTTCAAAATAGCATTGTCTCAGCCCCTGTGGAGGACTCCTCTGCAAGCCATACTGACTGAGTTGTGGCAAAGATGATAGCTCAACTGCAGGGCTGAATTTTGAGAGGTATTGCAGGTGCCTGCAGGTGAGGGTGCAGTGAATAAGGTGCCTGCACCAGTCCTTTGCTGGGGTTGTCCTCCTAACCTGTGCAGGTGTGTCTGAGCCACTAAAGCACTGGCAAGGGGAGGGATGGGACTGAGCTGCCCCGAGGCACCCCAAGAGCATCGTCCTTGCTCCTGACCCTGCTATCATGAACACTGCAGTGGGGCTCCAGCTCTTGGGTCAGCCAGGCTGTGTCCACTGATTTGGAGAGGGAGCAGAGGAATGGGGCTAGTCTGCCAGAGAGGCAGAGGGCTTGCTTTTGGGCTGTTTATGTTCAAAGAGGAGGTAATATGAATTTAACTGCCTGTTGAATTTAGCAAAGAAGCAAATGGAATTTATTTGTACAGTTTCCATTTCTTTCTGGGAGCCTGATTTCCCTGGTGTGCACCATCACCATGTGTGCTAAGAAGCTGAACCACACCAGGTTGAGTTCATAGAATCATAGATGTTGTGGGGTTTCACTTCTGAAGGCTATCTGTGCTAACTGATGTGGGCCCAGCAAGGCTGAGCTAGCAAGGCTGCAGGCCTGGGGAGGTGGGCAGCTATAGGCATTCCCAGCCTGAATGGGGAACGGTTCATACTCTTCACTTGTATCATTGGTGTGCCAGGTGCCCACAGGGCTCTGGACTGCTCCTGCAGGTTCCCTTGCAGAAGGATGCTTGGAGAGCAGGGGATGGGGATGTCTGGACAAAGCACAGTGTTTTACAGCATCCTGGTGCTGTGGGCACCAACACCAGAGGTTCAAAGAAGAGGCTGTTGGGGAATCCCAGACTCTTGTCAGTGGTGCTCAGTGACAGAACAAGGGGCAATGGGCACAAACTGGAGCCCAGGAGGCTCCATCTGAGCAGGAGGAAAAACTTGGTTGCTGTGAGGGTGCCAGAGCCCCGGCCCAGGCTGCCCAGAAAGCTTGTGGAGTCTCCTTCTCTGGAGAGATTCCAAACCCACCTGGATGTGATCCTGGGCAACCTGCTGTGGGTGACCCTGCTTTAGCAGGGGGTTTGGACTGGATGATCCCCAAAAGTACCTTCCAACTCCTGCCAGTCTGAGATTCTGTGAGTCTCCAGCTTCATGTCATAAGGTCTCCTTTCCATCTTTGCTCATGGTTGGCCTGAATTCCCTCCAGCAGTGGTTTTTTTTCCCACTGCTAGTGACTGGTGATGGATGCAGCAATGTGTGTTGGGCTCCCCCTGGTACCCATGAGCTATGTGGGGATGCAGCAGCCCAAACCTCAGGAGATGCCTCACTGATTGTAATGCTTCTTTTTCTTCCTCCTCCCTATTTAAAATGTTTCAAAAAGGCTCTGTTTTTCAAAACTGTTGAGAGTTGTTCCCTGCAAATGGGAAACCTGCATTCTAAATTAACTAGAAGCAAACCTAACTCTTCCCTAACTGGACCAAGCATAAGGATAAGGAGTCCTATTTGTCCAGCATGTGCAGTGTACAGATTTCCATGCCGGAGTGCAGCGAGCAGGGATCAGTACAAATCTCCTATTAGGAAACAAACCATGCTTTTCATTTCTGGCCCTGGGCTCACGTGTTTCTGATATCTGATCCTGAAGGCAGATTGACAGTTTGGCTTGGATGAAATTCAGCACATGGTTTATGCCATACTTCTGATAAGGCTCAATCTGATTTCTTTCTTTGTGGTCTTTAGTCCACGAGCAGCAGAATTGTCCCTGTCTAGAATACTTTTGCAGTGAAACCATTGAGGAATTTCTTTCTGGAGGGAAGATGAAATTTGCTGATTTCAAAAACTCTCAAGATCCCAAGTAAAGTTGAAATGCAGTAAGTAAGCTTGACGTGGCCTGGGCATGTTTCAAGCTATTTTATTAACTGATATAAAGAGCATTTTCTTTCAGTGCCTTCAGAAGGGCAGCAGAGGAGGAGACTGGCCCACACAGAGGAACTAGAGCAGGTTCCTATACTTTTACCACCAACATCAGCTTACAGTTCAGGTTAGCTGGGAATGAAGTTTGTCACCATTTGTACCCGTTCGTGCTTGTGAGCTCAAGTTTCTTCGTGGGAATAATGGGCGTTGCCACTGGCTGCTGGTTCCCTGGACAACCTCCTGGGGTATGCCCTGAAGATGGGCTTCTAGGTACAAGAAGTTATTTGTTACTAACAATTATTGGCCAACTGGATACAAATAGTTATTTATTTGTATATACAAATAGTTGTTTGTTTGTATAGTATATATTTACTCTGTTTATGAATGGGCTTCACTCTGTGAAGCTGGTGTCTTATGTCACGGCTCTGTTCCCTAGAATGGAAATGGAGGGGAAAAAAGGTGGAAGAATTTGGGATGGGGAGGACTGAAGAAGAGAGAAGCGTCAAAGGAGGAATTGCTTGTTGCCTTTGAACTCTGTGCCTCAGCAGTTGTGTGCCTGGAAATGTGGCTGCAAAACTTTGTGTTCCTCCTTTCAGCAGGATGCAGTGATCTGTTGTGGCTGATTTTGGGGCCACCTCCACGTCTGATGCATGCAAGGCAACTTGCAAAGGTGGTTATTTTATCAGGAGTGACGTTGATCCCAGAGCTTTTCTTTAGTGCTTAAAGATAACAGTGCTGGTGGGACCTGTTGGATGGTTGTATGGTGCTGGAACCAGGTGCTGGAAAAGCTCTGACTTGGCAGTGGTGCTGAATGGAACTGGAGATGAGCATTGCCTGGGTCTGCATTCATTTGAAGCTGCCTCCAGCAGCAAGTTGCACTCAGTGAGGTGCTGAAGTGAGCTCTCCTCTGAGTGATGGAGCTCCTGGGGCACGTGCCTCAGGGTAAAGTCCTTGTTCCTCATCAAAACAGCGCGAGTTGCCTACATCCATCCCTGTTGGGTGAGCTGGGGATCTCCAGCCTCAGACAGAAAATGCATGTTTGCACAATTAGTGTGGCCCCTTCCTTCCCTGGGAGCAGAATGGTTTATTGATTTCTTTGGCCCACTCACCCCCACCTATTCAGCAATAATGACCCTTCCACCCCAACTCTAAATCATGGCAGCCTGCCTCACCCGTAAGCCCTCTAATCTTTTTGGGTTGTTGTTGGTATTTATGCTCGTGGAGGTTTATGATCTGTCGGCGCTGGCTGCTGAAATGCTTTATTTATCCATAGGCTGGGCCACACAGGGAGCGTCCTTATTCTGGTATCATGTTCAGGATGCTGGAGTTAAGGTTTGTGTCAGCACTTCCATGCACAAACCTTGTTATTCAGGGCTTTTGCAACTCCGTGGAAAAGAAAACCAGCGAGCTGGCACGGCAAGGGAAGGCTCGGAGGCACACATGAAAGCCCAACAACCCACTGCCCATTTAGGGATTATTAGATGGGCAACATCTTTCCTTGAGGAAAGCCAGCCAAAAACATCCTCCTCCTTTGGTCTGATTTTGTAGAAAGAAAACCCTCTTTTGTGTGCTTGTCTGGGTGCCGGATGGGGAAAACACAGTGAGGTAGGACATGAGCTGCAATCCTCTCTGGATCCACACAAAATAAACATCCGGTTGATGCGGAACAAACCTGCCTTCTCTTCTAGCACACCCTGTGCTCTGGAGGCTTTGGAAGGCAGTGGCTGCTCCTTGCCACCCTCCTCACCCAGCCCTGTGGCTCCCTGGCCAGCTCAGCCCTGCAGCCTCCCAACAGTAGGCAATGGGCTCCATAAATGTGATTTATTGCCCTGTTAGCGCAGGAGCTTGTGGGCTTATAAATTACTTGGAGATTTCTCGAGAGCGGAAGGGGTGTAGTGTAAACAGGAGAGATACTAGGGCTTCAGGATGTGTTTCAAACAACTCCTGGGGAGGGGCAAGTTTTGGGGCTGTTGGCAGGTACACTGGTGTGGTGGAGGAAGAGACTTTCCAGACCAATCCAGGTGGAATATTTATTTACTTCCTAACAGCTGATGGATTTTTGTGGGTGCTCCATGGAGCAGCCTGGAGAGGAGTTGGGAAGTCAGAGTGAAAATGCTCATGGAGCCCATTAGCCCAAGAGAGCAGGCTGGGGCTTGCATCAAGGGTAACTTGTTCAAGCAGAGCTGATCAGCTACCTGTGTCCACAAGCAGGAGCAGGCAGCAGTGAAGTTCTCTCTGGCTTCCTCAGAAAGGGACGTGGTGGCAGCAGGGTTTTTATGAAGGGAAACTGGGAGTGCCATATAGATGCTTGATGCTTTTACTGGCAGGTACCGAGCTGGCCTGACTGGCAGCCCTAAGTTACTGCTCCAGAGCCATTTTTCTCAGCTCCAGGATGGTGCTGGCAGGTCTTGCAGCACACACCACGTGTAGCTGAGAGGACTCTGCCACCGTGCACGGCAGCATGCAGCAGGCTGAAGGCAGCAGAGGTAGTACAGGAACATCGTTTTGGGGAGGGCATTAGTGAGTTGGGAGGTGGAGGAATACATCTCCTAGGGTCTAGGGGATGCCCAGCTTCAGCATCCATCCCCTCTCAGTCCTTGGTTTGCTGACCACCTTTGGCAGGACAGTGAGGGAGAGGGTTGGCAGCTTCTCTGCGGGCTTGGTGAGGAGCATCTTGAGTGCTGACACTGAAACACAGATGATTCCCATCTCCTTTGTTTTCCCTTGATGCCTTTGGATCTGGCCATACATTTTGTTTAGTGGACATGAACTTCTAAGCTGTTTTTGAACATCTTGGTCTCAGTGTGAAATCATGCTTTGCTGATCACACCTGGAAGCTCTGCTGAGTGCTACTGTGCAGCATTTCAGACTGGTTCCAGGTAGGGCCATCCTGGAGGAAAGAGGAAATGGAAGAGGTTGTTATTAATGGTGGCTTTGAGTTTTGCTAAAGAAAAGTAAGTCTTCCCAGGTAAATTCACTTGAAGAGATTCATTTAAAGTAAGTAACACATTTTCAAATAGTGAATTGGTTCTGTCCACCTCCTACATGTCAGCAGGGCTCTCATGGTGCTGTATTTGTGGTTCAGAGGATGTCCAGAGAGCTCCATCCTGTCTTACAGTTTGGGAAATAGGTTTTGCAAGGCAAGCAAAGCATAAAGCAAGATCAAAAGAAAGTATCTCCCTTGCAGAGATGAAGGAAATTTTTTTTTATTGTTGTTTTGTTTTCTTATATTTCAAATAAGTGAATTACTGATCAAAATAATCTCTGGAAAGCCATGTTCCAGAAGTAGCTTGCAAGGCTTTTGTAAATAAAGATGTTTCTCATGTATGTGGGAAGAGAGCTATGCAGGAACAACTCTAATATTGTAGGTGCTTGGTCATGGTAACTTGGGAAGAGGAAAAAGAAACTCATCAACAATGTGCTGGCCAAGTGTGTAACTGAAATGGGCACAAGCTGCTTGAAGGACAAGGGGATGCTCATCTCCATGGCTGTGGCTTTACAGATTGCCATTTGTTTTTGGGTAGTTTGCCAGCCTACTCCAGTTTTTACCCTGCCTGCTCTTCCTCAACACTCTTACCCTGAGAGGTCACTTTAACAAGTCCCAAGTGGGTTCAGAGAGCTCCAGTGGTTTGTTCCTGGGAGCTGGTCTCCTGTTGTCTTGTGCTGTGCTGCTGTCCCAGTTCCCTTCTTTCTCCTCTTCAGGAGCTTCCAGTGCCATGTCCAAACCTAAGCCTTCCTTGTGGCACAGCAGCACTGGGCATATCTGGGCCCCTGCATGGACATGGCAGGTGAATCTTACGTCCCCTCTGCCCCCTTCCTGTGAATTTGGGGTTTGATACAGCTGTGTGCTTTGCTATCTAAAAAGTAAGAGTTGGTGCCCTGGTTCTTCCAGCAGTATTCCAAGACAGGACTCTTTGATAGCCTATTTGGACATGGTGGGTGAAGTCCAAGGACACATTACTAGCATTGCTGAGGAGTGGGAGCAGGAAGGAGGAAAGGAAATGCCCAGTGGTTGTTGGTCTTTTATTGGGTTTTAGACCTGAGGAGAAGTCACTGTGAATCACTGCTTGAACTTTGCAGAGATCTTGCTCACACACAACTCCTCTTCCTGTTCTGACACTAAAAGCTTGAGATCAGCCTGGCAGTTGGAGAAGGACACACACAGGGACATGCCAGGGACCCCTGGCAGCAGTGCCCTGTGTCAGCCCCATTCAGCAGCCTGTGAGGCTTTATTGCACTGCCTTAGGATGAAGAGCCCAGAGAGGCTGTTCCCCAGGCTGGACATCCCCATCAGGTGCTGTGAATAGATGCTGAAAGAGAGACCAGCCCAGGTAGAGAGGACTTTCCTCCTCCTCTCCTAACAAATACTAGCAGGCTGGTGTTCAGGAGACAGGTAACCAGGGAGGCTGCTGGTATATTTACCAGCTTCTAGTGATGGTTTGGTAGTTTCCATAACATGGAATTGATACTTGCCCTCAACCTGCAAACATCTCCCTTCAGAGTGATGCTGGTGGAGATGGTGGGAGTGAAGAAGATGCTTGGCTGAATGATGGAGAAGACAAACTTTAGATGTAGGAGGGGAAGGTGCAAGCTATGGGAGGGACTTTGGGTCTTAAACAGCTAATATCAGCCAGTCCTAAGGGCAGGCATGAAAAAACTGGAGGCAGACTAGTGGGAATGGACATGAGGCAGAATTGAGGTCTCAGCAGCACAGACATTCCCAGAGGAATGACTCCTGCAATTTCAGTCAATCCCCTGATTAGCCTCTAGTTATTGTTAGATGGATTAACCTCCCTGTCCTTGGTCACAACCATTTTTTTTTTATATCCCAGCACTGTGCAGAGGCTGACAAATGATGGGATGAGTGAACAGGGACACCTGAGGAGGTCCCTTTCCCATGGGGGTTCACCAGGTGTTGTGTTGTTAGGATAAACAGGAGCAGGACCGGTTGGAGCTTAGTAAAAGGTTTCTGGAAAGAAAACTCAGTAGAGGAGACGTGGCAGGAGATAATTTGATAAAGTCTCTAGGCATATCTGCTGAAGCAGCTGTGAGCTTTTGGAGAATCCACTTTTCACACTGAGAACAGTGTTTGGGAGCTACTGTCCAGGGAGACAGTTGTTAGCTACATCTCTCTTTTCTTGGCAAATGCAATGGGAAAAGGTGTTTTGGGAATCCTGCCCTGAGCTGGTGTGTGCTGCTCCGCAGTTGCCATGTTTTACCCTAGAGGGAGTTGCTTTTCTGCAGTGGGAGCAGGGATCTGTGTGTTCCTTGGACGATGTCAGGGGGCCGGGATGAAAGGAGCTACCAGGATAAACATCAGACCACTGCTGCCGTGCTGCTGCTGCTGCTTTTGTGGGGAGATCAGCCTCTGGTGATCTTCTGGCTCCTTGTGACAGCAGTGTTTTCCTGAGTCCCACTTGGGCTTCCCATGTCTGGAGCTTTTCCTCCTGTTTTCATGGAGGTTCCAAAGGGGCTGGTATCGAGCAGAAGAGCCAGAGATGTCACCTTGGACCTGATGGGCCTGTATTTTAAACTGGTGTTATAAGTCCTCAAGGTGAATGAGTCTGCCATCTTCCAGGGTTTGGAAACCCCTGAAGACCCCAGTTTCAGGGGAGTAGGCTTGGGGTTTTCACTCTGCCCTACTGCTGTGGCCAAATGGGTTTGCAGCTGGAACATCTGCCCCAGGAGGAAGTTGCTGCTGATGGAGGGAAGGAGGCAAGAGGCCAGGAGTGCTTTGAACCCTGCAGGTTTTTCAGTAATTGGGCTCAGGTCTCATTTGAAGAGACGAACAAATTGCTGGGAAGTATTTTTAGTGGGGTTCCTGCAGCTTTTGTCCCAGGAGCACCCCGCTGGGAGGAATGCCCTGATCTCCACTGCAACCCAACTGGTGTGGCCAAGCTGGGCTCTTCCACTGCTGCCTCTGAAATGGGATGAGGAACAGAGGGAGATGGGGTCAAACCGTGTGCTTGGCTGGCAGCACCGTGGGGACCCACAGGGCTAGGGAAGGGCCAGCCCTGTCACCATTGTGTCTCACCTTTGCAGAGCTCCCTGTGCTTCGTGCAAAGGTGTTGAAGTTGGGTGTAGGGTGCTGCTCTTGGGTCTGCTCCAGAAGGGAGCTCCTGTGGGTGCTGCAGCCTCAGGCAGGGGTTACTGCATTGCTGCCTTCTTGGGGACTGCCTTAGCTCTTAGTCTCCTTTGGGCTGGATGCTTTATGGTTCCCTCTGGAGGTTTTGTTTCTTAACTGCCTGTTTCAATTGCTCAGAACCACTAATAGACAACTACCTGCAACAGTTTGAGTTGCTGAATGGTTGGAATTCCTGCATATCAAGGCAGTTTATTTCAGCAGCAGTATTTTCCTCATAAAGAGAAGGAACTCTGTTTGTTAATGTAGTGAAGGCAATTGAAGCATCCTCAAATCCAGCTACTGGCTTGATGGATCCATGACCTCAGAGAGGTTGGTTGGGGCTGTTCTGCAAAGTCATGTTGGAGTTTTCTTTGCAGTGATACCTGTCCCATGAGGAGGGACACAGGATGAAACTACTTCTGAAAAAGATTTCTGTTCTGGTGCTAGCAGTGAGGAGTGGTGGCAGCAGGACCAAGCCATGCAATCATCCTGGGTCATGCATGGGTCTGAGCAGCCTGAAGAACATTGCCACTGGTCAGCAGAGCATGTGGAGAGTGACTGAATATTGAAACTTGCCCCTGAGCTGAGAGTTCACTCCTTGGGAGGCATGGCAGGAAGCGGGGTGGGGAGTTTGGGGTTTGTTTTACCCTCAATGAACTTGATGGTGTTGGAAATAACTATTGTGGTCAAGTGGCAACGATGAGGAGAAAACACAGAAGGAGCTTTCAGCCATAAAGGAGAGTATTTTGGAAAGCTTAGGCTGGCAGAAGCAGTGATTTCTGCAGCTCAGAACTGCTGTGAAGGCTGCTGAAGAGCAACACATCCTCCAGTGCCAGTCCTGTCTTCTCTAGGAGTGTTGTGTGTCTCAGAGTGGTTTGAGCTGCATGGTAGGACATGCCCAGAGCAAGGTATGTGAAGTGAGGTCTTAGTCCTGGGGAGATTTGAGAGTTTCTGCTTCCACCAAGGTCTGGGATGCTGTGACCATGCACTGTCCAGGTCTAGGCCAGGTAGTTACAAGGCAGTGCTGCTCAGACAGTATTTGACACCAAAGAGGGTGAGACCTGAGCAGGTGGAGCACAGTCTGGAGGGGATGTTGGGGCTTCACCATGCCCCTGGATGGCTCTGCCAAGGTCTAAGGCAGAGCTAAATAAACAGTTAGGTGATACTAGTCCAGCTTATTCCTATGTTACTTCCAGTAAAAAAAAAAGGGGGGGGGGGGAGATAATGAATTAGTGCAGTAGTAAATGGGAAGGTTGTACATTTTGGAAAAAACAGGTGCTGAACATGGGAACAAGTTTGGAGTCCTGAAACCCAGCCTATCTGATTCCTGTCTGGTGAGATTGACACTTGAGTTTAAACCCTGCACCTTCCTGCAGCCCAGGCAAGCATGAGGTGACCTCATGAAACCACCTTGGAAATGTAATGTGTCTCAGTAAGCAAGGGAGAAATCTGTTTGCTGAGCTGTTTTTCTTGAATTTATTTTTCTATCCTGTATTTTAACCCTTATCTTTCTGAGACTCTCATTTTTATTATTTTGGAATCATGATGGTATTTCCTAAAACCACAGTTTCCCTACAATGTCGTTGGATTTTTTCTTTTTAAATGGAAAAGCAGTGTATCTTGTGGGGCACAGTTGTAGCACTCAGGCAAAGCTAAACTGCTTTGTGCTTACATGGGCCTCAAGTCTCCTTGCATCAGTATCTCTTCCTAAGGCAAAATCAGGTGGACAAAAACAACTTTGAGTCAGGATTGCTGAGATCACCTGAAACTAGTATCACAGATGTCCTATGAGACCACAGGGGTGGACACTTCAAAGCTCTGTTGTGATCTTGTGTTCAGATTTGGGAAGCCCAGAAAGGACAACCAGTGTAACTTGACAGATGGGCACTTCAGCGTGTCCACCTCCATCTTCCCCTGGAGACCTCAGTCGAGTAGCAATTGACCAACACTTGGAGCTGCAGAACCGAGCACCTGCAAATGCCTTTGGGTGCACAGGGACCTGCAGCAACCCTGCAAAACCCTCCAGGGGCACAGGAGGTGCCAAAGCTGGAGCAGTCACATCTGCTTGGTGTCAGGTGGCTTCAGGTCGGACCTTCCTTCCAGCACTGACCTCCCTCACGAGCCCTGGGCAGCGGCTTTGGAAGGCAACGTTTTGCCAGTCACAGTGGAAGTCAGAAGGACCACCCAGTTCTGATAAGGGCAATTTAGAAAGGAAGGGGAAGATTGTGAAAAGAGGGGCAGAGGGGCACAAAGGGAAGAAAAAAACCCCACCCCACCGCTGAACAAAACTGAAGATCAAGACCGCTGTTAAGCACACTGCCTGCGAGGGAGGTCCCCACCGTGCCTTTTCTCATCTAGAGCCAGCAAGGATTGCATTAACAGCTTCAACACCATGGAACAAATTAATCCCTGAGGTAATTGAAATCGGTGAGGTCTCACAATAGGTGAGTTTGACCCAGTGGGATAGAAATAGAACAAGTATTGGAATGAAGGAGCGAAACGAAGTCACACTGTTCAGCCATTCCTAGAAACAAAGGCCAGACAAATGCAGAGAATACATGGCTCTGCTGGGCATGGTTGAAAGCTGCTCAATAATATCAAGCTTTGAAGGGATATTTCTGTGTGGAGAGGAAGTATATAGCAGGGATGTAACAAGCAGTAAAAAGAAAGAGAGACAAAGAAAGAAAGGAAGAAAGAAAAAGCCCTGCGTGCTCGTTGTCTGATTGATGGCTGTGGTAAAATAACACCAGCCCTGAATTTAAAAACAAAGAGAGATCACAACTGGAGGAAAAGAAGAAAAAGAATTAAGGTCTGAATTGTATTTCCAGAGAATCAAAACTGTCAGGAGCTCGTGGCAAGAGGCAGTGTCCTGCAGATGCCCCTGCAGCCGAGATGCACGGGGTTGGGTTCCTTTGGTTAGCACAGGTACTGGGGACTGGTCCCCCTGGGAGAGATGTGCCTTGTAGTGCTGGGAGGTGGCTTGGGCTTGGCCCCTTTGGCACTGCTACACCATGGCACAACAGGGGGAAGATGGACACCAAAGGAGTGAGCCCCTCTTGCAGGCTGCTGAGTTGCTGTTGCTCCTGGTAATTCTATTAGTAATATGAGGTAGGGGCTGTAGCCAGTGACCTGGGTCTGAGTGGGTGAGATGCAGGTGGAGATGTGGAGGCTCTCCAGGGGTGTCACTGAAGATAGCTGTATCACAGCACTTCAGCAGGGCTCTTGTCCTGGGCTTTGCACTGTCAGGCAGTGCTGGCTGGAGGCATCTTCCCTTCTGCTGCTTGCACATGAATACAGCTTGGGTTTTAAAATCCATTAATCCAGGCTGAAACCCTGCTCTTCCCCAGACTGGACCATTTCCCAGCATGGGAGAAGTTTAAAATGTCACCATCTCACAACTGGTGTGGTTTCACAGTTCTGGCTAAGGCTCACTCCATCATCAAAAGGAGAAATTTGGTTTCCTTGAAGGCAGCATCATCTTTCTCTAGAAAATGGCCAACTACTGACTGATGGGCTATAAAACATTAGTTTCCTCAGACTCTCTCAGGTTCCAGTTTTTTGGCACACCCTCCTGCTTTCCTTACAGTTTCATACCAGGCTGAGGAACAGTGTTGTCTGCTCTCCGAGGGTCGATGGACATGTTGTGTTAGGGGAGCTGGGTGGCAATGGGACATGGCTTGGGAAGCTGGTGGGATCTCAGGGAGAAGCTGGGGAGCTTGGCTGTATTTCTGAGGGGCTGTGTGTTTGGGAGAGACTGAAGGTCTGGTGCTGCCCGTGGAGACCTGATGTATGGCCTCTCTAAATGCAGCAGGCAGCTCTCCACAGAACAGGAGGCTCTGCTTGCAGAGCAGCTTTTGGATCCAAGTATGTGTCACCTCTGAGCTGCATGTCCTCTCTTCCAAGCCCTGGAAATGTCTTCTCTTTGGGTCTTGTTTAACATTTCTGAACTCCAAAGGGACTGGCAGGCTCAACCCCCTCATCAACCCCTTTCTTTCTCCTCTCCAGCTCCATCCCCACATGCAGCTCACTTTGAGGGCCTTAAACAAAGAGCTAACAGCCTTGAATTTCACATACTGCAGCGACTTGAAAGTGCTCAAAGAAAGGAGGAGCTCAGCTTCAGAACATATCTTTGCAGGGGCAAGGAGAGCTCTGGGTTTCTCCCTGTGATGGGCTGAGGTCTCCTGGGCCAAGGGATTGCTCAGCACCTATCCTTGGTGTGGGCAGGAGCTCCTCTGTGATGAGGGCAGGCACAGGAGGGGAGGTGGTCTGATGCTTGTCTGTCTTCCTTTCCCAGCATGGTGGAATGGAGGTTGGGAAGAGAGTGGAGAAAGGGAATAGCCTGAACATATTGCAAGGAGAAGCACATGGGAGATAGGTATTATTCAAGGTGAAGGACACTTAGTACAAGAATAAACAGATGTAAAGTGGATATAAATACATGAGGTAGAAAATTAAGGCAGAGACTATTAGGGAAGTGTTTCTGAAAGCCTTCTAAGGAAGCAAAGACAAAGATGGTTCATGACTTGATCTGTGAACAGTCTATAGAGTGGTACAGCCCTTAGAATGAGAATCATAGAATGTCCTGAGTTGTAAGGGACCCATAAGGTTCATCAAGTTGCACTCTTGTCTGTGTACAGGACAACCCCCAAAATCACTTACTCTTCTGGCATCTGGATTTTAAATAGGACATTGATGCTTGTCCCATGAAATACTTTTCCCCACTGAAAACCAAATGTTGAAAAGTGTTTCAAGTGAGGTACTTTGCACATGCCATTGGTGGAGCCTTCTGTGGAGTCTCATATCTGCATCATTTTGAACATCCACTTCCATGGTGCACCCCGGTGCCCTTTCTCACAGTGCATCATGGAGGGTACACAGTCCTCATCCAAAGGGACATCTTCCAAGGCTAAGAGTGCAATTTAGCTTTTTGGATATTTGTTTTTCAAGGGAAAAAATTTTTTTTGTGGATAGCAGGAAAGAACAAAAACCAAAGGAAAGGTTGAAGTTCTGTGATTTTGAAAGGCTTAGTTGCATTTGTGTGATTGTGGCATTGTCACACCATAGCCTCTCTCCTGTTGGATGCAGAGAGGTTCACTCCAAAGTGCCTTCTCCCTTTGCTCCAGGTTCCTGCTGCACAGCTGAATGTGGAACCACTTTGTGTCAGATGAATTTCCAAATGTGCTTCTAAGGCCAAAGAAGTGAATACATCAGAGCAGTGCAGTTCCACTTCTGTCTGGCTTTGAGCTAGGCTCTGTAACTTGAAGGTAACAACATCCTGGCCATGGATTGACTTTGCTGTTAAGAGAAGGAAAAAGCAGCAAATAAGGAGTGCATTGTGTTTCACTGTATGTCCAGGATGGCTGTCATGGGGAGCTAGCAAATCCTGCTGTAATTGGCATAGAGGAATTTTGCCAAAGTCGTGGAAGCAAAGTGGTTTGTTACTTGCCCTTGTGGACTTGAGAGAGATCTGTCTTGGATATCCTCTTGTTGACCTTATCGAGTTAACTTTCATGTGTTTAGAAGGTCATGGAGAAAATCATTAATATTAGGTTGATTTGATGGCTGAAAGGCAATAGGTATTTCCTGCTTATCAGATGAGGTTTGAAAGGACTTTGAATGGCTTGATTTGTTTATCTTTTGCAATCGGTACGGCCCTTAGCGAGAGGGATTTTGTATTCCTAGTTCAGTTTAGGGGAATGACATATGGTTTGCTCTCTGATGAGGCTTGGAGGCTCCATAGGATAAAAAGCAAAAAATCAGGAAATTCTGAAGTCCAGCTCCCAGCTAACTTGGCCATGCTGTGGGCCTTGGACATCTCGTGCTATAACGTTTTGTGACACGAACAATAACAGATTAACATCCCATTTGACTGGAAAGCTCCAAATAGAAAATCCAAATGTAGAGAGGCTGCTTGGATGGAAAGCCAAATCCCCTAAACAAGGCTTGGCACCACGAGGGTTTCTCTGACCTTGGCTGGGCTGTGGTTGCTTTCAACAAGGCACTGGTGTCTGCAGAGATGTGGCACCAGCTCGTGTAGGACTAACATCACAGTGCTGCTGTCAGAGGCTTTTGCCGTTCTGGAGCGTTTCTTGGATGACTTCATGGTGAAACCTTAGGCTGCATCAGCAAAATGGTCCTTCCCTCACTCTCCATCTGGGATTTAGCAAAGAGGAGAGTCATTCTTCATGCTGAAGGATGGTTGCAGAGCCATTTAAAATGAAATGTACTCATTGTCTGAGAATCATTCAGCACTCGAAAGGCTCCCAGTGTGGAGCTGTCTGAAGACAGATGTCCTTTCTGGTTTCTGTGGCTGTCTGGAGAGGAGGTAGAGCTAAATGCACCTACCTTGAACAACTGGGCAAGGACAGCAGGGAGCTGCTTTTCAGGGCTGAAGCATTTCTGATGCATCAGTAGCTTGAGGTGATGGTTGTTGTAAAAGGAATGCTGGTTGTTCCTGTGCATGAGCTCTGTATTGCCAGCTATATTCTTAGGATATCTTTGTAGCTGTAGATATCACCAAAAGATGTAGTGATAAAGAAATAATAGATGGATGAGGAACTGATTGAAAAGAAAAAGGAACCCAAATTTGATGCTCTGTTTTAACAACTGGGATTTTGGAGACTATAAACTGTTGCCAAAGAATGAGATGGAGTCATATGAAACTCTCTATCCTGAGATGCTGAAGTTGTCCTGCACAGCCAGCAGCCCATACCAGTTGGATAGATTTGCAAAGCAGACCACAATATAACCCCCAATCCCACCAAAACATTGTAGGAGATAAAGCAATGCAGGAAATCCGTTTCCTGCCCCTAGAGAGTATACCACAGAGCACATTGCTGCTTGGGACATACAAGGTACAAGCAGCTGTTTGTTGCAGGGACCCTGTTGTGCTGAACTCTGGATCCAGAGTCTGTAGGTTTTGCTATCTGCAGCATGGATATGTGGATGATTAGGTTGAAAGACAAAAAGACCCCACAATACTAATCCTTTGGGGCATGATGTTTTTATATGCAGTAATAACACATGAATAGTAAAAAAAAAAAAAACAACAAAAAAACACAAACAAAAAGCCTTCTTCCCTTTGTTCTGGTGGACAGAAGTGCAAGCCCTTAAGCTTTCAAGTGGGGCTGGGACTTGAAGACAATTCTCATGATTGTGATTGTTACAGAAATGTATTTGGGGGTGGATGGACCTGGTTTTAGGTGACCTTCTGGAGCGAGTGTTGGCAATCAGTTACTGAAGGAGTCATATGTTACTAATTTTTTTGAGATTTATGAAAGAGAGTCTCTCTTATGGTACATATAAATGGAGTTTCTTATCTCAGTAAAGTTAGCTGCTTGAGGGAACTTATTCTTTAGGGCAGGGACACTGCAAGAATGGATTTCAGCAAAGATCAAATAGGTTTTATCTCATGAAATCGACACTGCATGAAATTTTATTTGAGAGTATTGATACTCTGCTGTGGGCCAGACACAGTCCAGGCTGGCACAGCTAATTCACCTTGGCCACACTCCAGCAGAGCATCCTGTTTCAACAGAGTGGTTAGGTGTGTGCTTCTCTTGAAGCAGGCAGCTAAATCCTGGGGGTCTCACAGCTGCACTGGACCACTGGGGACAGGTTGGCTGCAAGGAGAACCTGTAACACATTTCTCCCCCAGGATTTATTTCCCTGGGGTAGAGCTGAGCATGTTAGTGGAGAAGTGCTGGAGTGATACACGCTTGGGCTGACTTTATTGTGTAGTTGGTGTCCCTTGCTGATTCGTGTGTCAGGCTACTGGTGGGTGCTGCCAGCCAGGCCCTTGGCTGGAGCAGGAGGAGATGTCATCCCTCTGGGCTGCATTATGTCCTTCTTGCAAAGGGAGGAGATACTTAATTAGCTGATCTTGAGCAGGAGAAGGGTGACAAACACGCTCAGGTGGGTTCATGGCATGTCCAGAGCTGACCACTGTGCAGTGTGGCTCCATGAGTGCCCCAGGGTTCACCCAGGCACTGCAGCTAGGGCTGGAGCTCTGTGGTGTGAGTGCTTGGGAGACAATTAAAAGAGAGAATTAAAGCATGTTTTGGAAAACAGATTGCCTTTTCTGTTTGAAGTTTCCAAGAAAGCAAAGCACCCTGCCCTTCCCCCCACTTCAGATCCCACCTGTTTTGGTTTTTTTCCTAGAGAAATGTGAAATTCATTAACATGTGGTGAAAGCAATGTAACGACGTCATCTTGATTTAAAATCTGTTTTAAATCTTAAAATGATGGAGGCAGAATTTAACTGCAAATAGCCTTGCTCTTGTGGCTATGAGGCAGACTGTCAACATTTCCTAGAACATCTCTGGTTTTTGTAGTTCAGCATCCTTTGCAACAATATCATTTGAAAAGAAAGCAAGAGGAGATAGAGGAAGAAAAAAAAGAAATGAATATTATTCATGTCAAAAGCCCAGGTCCTGCTTGCTGTGCTTGGATGTAGTTGTGGTGCCTCAGGAGAGAGGAGCAAGGCCATGAGCTCCATCAGCATCCAGCAGTGTCCTCTCGGCAGGTGCCGTGGCTGCTGCTGCTCATCTCTTGTCCCCACCTTTGGGTGATGGCTTCTTGCTGTGCTATCTTCTGAGAGTGGGAAGTATTGCCACGAATAATTGTGTAATTCTTGTCTGTCACCTTTGTGGTCACCTTGAATCTCCTTTTAATCAGCCTGCACTCTCCTCCTGACTTCAGACAGTAAAAATCATCATAGAATGGTTTGGGTTGGAAGGGACCTTGAAAGGTCATCTAGTCCAACCCCCTGCTGTCAGCAGGGACATCTTCAACTAGAGCAGGCTGCTCAGAAACTAGCAACAGTTAAGATAGGGAAGAAGACCTCCAGAGAAGGGCAGATGTGTCAGAGAAAGTATCTGGTAATATTTTAAGGCTGTAGTGAACTAAAGTTAATTTAATCCACTGGCCAGAAAAAACAGATGAAGTGGCTCAAGTGATCAGAGCCCTGCTGATAATAGCCTTGTGTCTGCTGGTTTGGCTCTTGATGGCCCTCAGGATCTCTCCCCAAGCCATGGCCTTGTTGATGTGAGCAGAGATGCATCAATAGACAGTTGCCAATGAGCTGGCTTCACTGAAAAGCAGAACTGGCAAAAAAGTTAGACTGGAGAGTGCCTGTGTGCAGATGACCCTTTGATTGTAAAAGCTCAGGCATGGCTTACTGTTGAGAGCCAGCCCTGGCTCGAATGACATGCGGAGTGCCTGAGAGTGCCATCACAGCAGCCAAAGCAGAGTCCTGTTGTGCCCCGCTGCCAGCTTCATGTGCAGTCTTTCTGTCCAAGATGCTTGGTTTGTTTCATGGTCTGTTCTGTTCTCTCTCCCCCACCCTCTGTCAGATGTTTGCTGCCGAGGAGAATGTAGATTTTCGGATACATGTGGAGAACCAGACGCGGGCGAGGGACGACGTGAGCAGGAAGCAGCTCCGGCTCTACCAGCTCTACAGCAGGACAAGCGGGAAACACATCCAAGTGCTGGGCAGGAGGATCAGTGCCAAAGGAGAAGATGGAGATAAATATGGTAAGAATATTTACTGGGATCCCCCCAGATTGCAGATCAATGTTGGGCTGAAAAACTCTCAGGAAAAGAAGAAGAAGAGCAATAAAAATTAGGATAAAAGGAGGGAAAACAAACCCTTTCCACGTTAAGAACATGGGATTTGTTGATTTGGAGCAGGCTATTGAGCTGGCCCCCAGCTGCAGGCAGTTCCCACTGTAGTGTCATGCCCTAGTTTTATTAGTGTATGGCGGTACTTGAAGAGAAAAGCAATCTTTTCCTGCCCAACAGATGAGTTGTGTCTACTGTAACTCATAAACAATACCCAGGTTGGGGTTGGGGGATGTTCTTTCCCCGTAAGTTCATCTTGACTTCAGATGAATCCAGTGCTTCAATGAAGCATCTTTCTAGGCATGAGGGACAGTTATTTTGGGTTGAAATTAAGCAGACTTTGGAGCTCTGAAAGTACCCCAGAGCTTAAGTTGAATCTTGAGATGTGTGGATCCTGCAGGAATGCAAATAGTTGAACATCCCCTGGGCTGGCAGCATGTTCAACTATTCTCCTGGTGATTTGCACACAAGCAAAATGCTAGAGATGCTGCTAGCAGGCTTGAAGGCTGAACAAACTGTAATTCTGGTACATTTTGAGATGGTTGTGGCAGAGCTACTTTTGCTCAAGTTGGCTGCAGAAAGGATTTCTGGGCTGTTATAGAAGTGGTCTTTTGTCTCTTATGGATGTGCAGCCCCATGTGCTCCCATGTTGCTGCAGAGGTGTGTGCATGCCCTGGCTAGCGTGCACCTTCACCTGAGGTTGACTTCACATGCAGTGCTGGTGAGCTGGAGGTGGGTCAAAACCTGGAAAGGGCTGTTCTCTCCAGAGCTTCAGGCAGGATGAGGTACATGCTGTGCCTAGCACAGAGGGCAGTGACTGGTGCTGCTCTGCAGGTAGGGGAGCAGAGTGAGCTGTGCCACAGGAGGAGACAGCTAGGGAGCACCTGGCTGGAGTGAAATGAACCCCCATGGCTCCTGAGAAGATTCACCTAATCTCTGGGAGAAAGCCTTGCCCTAAGGTCTCATCAGCCTTGGCCTTTGTCATTCCCAAATTTCCAGATAAAATAGGAGTGGAAAGTGCCACTTGGCTGCTAATTATGATGTCATTTAATTGCATTCATGCTCTAGCTTCTCCACATTTAAAGGAGTTGCTGTGTGCTGGCTGCTGCCTGCCCAGCAAAGGCTTTTGCCCACGGTGACTGTCAGGTAAGGTGATGTAGATGCCTCCATGAAAGCAGGCAGCATTTACAGTGGGGTGCAGCAGGGAAGTGTGCCCGTGAGCAGCTGACAAGTGCTAATTTATGTGTCAAAGCCCATCTTGTCCCCTTCATACATATGCAATCGTGTCTGAACAACAAATCCTTACGCAGGAGTGTGCTGGTGCCCGGTGCCGATGCTGCACGGTTGCAGAGCCTGAGCTTTCCCATCTGGGGAGCTCCCCAGTGTCTGTGTTGCTGCTTGCCACCAAATCCTCTTCTCTCCTGGACAGCCCAGAGTGCTCCAGGAGGCCGTTTGCTGACACCCCTCTGCTCCCTCCCCTGTGCCTCCTAATAAAAAGTCCTTGATGCATCAAGCTGCAAAGCCTTCCCATCCCTCACTGCGCTGAAAGGTTATGGAAATCTGTTCATCATCTTGCTTGGCACGGGAACACTTAGAGCATGATAATCAGGGAGACAGTGAGGTGGGACATGGAGGTCCAGGATGTGACCACGCCGAGCTCCTAGCTGTGATAATGAAGGGGGGAGAGATGTCAGAGTTACTGAAGTGAGAACCATCTGTGTTACAGCCAAAACTGGATACAAAGGCAATGACACAGGATTCATTATGTGCTGGGAACCCCTCCCCCCGAGGCATTATTATGGAGTAACCTTTGATCAAGACCAGAGAGAGGCTTAAAACCAGGTCTGGGGATCTCAACAGTTGCAAACTTTTGATCCACATCTCCGTCTTGCTGGTCAGAGCTGCCTCTGCAGGAGGACACCTTTCCCCTCATGCAGCAGATGGCTCTTTTCCTCCTGCCCTTTCTTTCTTCCCTATTACGCTGCCTGGATGCTGGCACAGTGAGTCAGAGCCAGGCTTAGCACTGGGCAGTGCCCACCTCCTTTCTTGGTTACACTGCCCTTGCAGACAATGCAGGCTCCAGCTTCTCCACTGTCTTAACCCTGTCCCCACTGCCAGGGGAGAGGGTGGTGGACATGATGTGGATTGATGTCCTTAGGGCTTACAGCCCAGGAAGGCTTTGGGAGTACGAGCAAGAGCCAATGTCTGAGAGAAGGAAAAAGACATGGGAAAAGGGGCTGGTGAGCTGGCTGCAGCCTGGAATTCTCCCAACAGTTCAGTCCCATTAAGAGAAGGTAACATTAGGCAAGGGCAGACTCAATCTTGATGTGAGAAGCTCTGTTGGGCACAGTGGCTGTGACTGAGGTGCATAGTGCTCATTACCAGCAACTAGCACTAGCTAATGGGCGAGCTAATAACATTTTAGCACCTCTTTCCTCTCTCCTCCCATACGTTTACAACTGCTTAGAAAACAGTGTCCAAGTGAAGAGATGCTTTTTTTTTTTTTTACTTCCTTTTTTCTCCCCCGTTTGCATATATACAGCTTCCAAAAGGCTGGTGTGGGAGAGTTGTCCTGGCTTTGAAGGCAGGTTGGTTTTATTGCAAGGTTTTATTGACTTCTGTAAAACTTGGGATTCTCACCTCTTGGTTGAAGAGAATGCCCAAAAAAGAGGGGAGGTGGCAGGTCTCAGGCAGTGAATTGCTCCTTTCCAGGCAGACACCAGCAAAATGACCAGGCAGCCCTGCTTGAGGGAGAGAAGACACCACAGGGCTGGGGGAATTTGGCCAGAGGAAGCCCCCTGGGATGTTTTATCCAGGTCTGCAAATGCCATGTGGAAGGAAATACGGATACTCTGCCATGCTTGCTTTTGCTGGGATAATAATTCCAGGGTGCAGTTTTTGGTTTATGAGTTCTTCGAGGCCAAGATCTGGCCCCATGTGTCAAATTATTAAATGGCAAATTAAGTCAGTTAATAGAATTAATTGAGTCGATGTAATCCTTTTAATCAGATGGATTTGATCCCTTCTCCAATGAATTAGAATCCATTAACAGATAAGTCAATTATTGGACTAAATTAAATCTAATAATAATGCCTGCTGCTCCCAGCAACACTAATTAATCTAAATACACTTACCTATCTCCCAAGGTGGTTTTGTTGGTTTTTGTCTTTTTTTTTAAGGCTTAATTGATGTTCCTAAAGTGCTCTGAGATCTTTAGATAACAGATGATCTATGTGAGCAAAATATTATCTCTTAACAGACTATAAACTAATTAAAAGACTGATCTATTTACAGATTGCATTTTTACTTTAATCTCTTCAACCTATTCAGAAGGAGTTTGCACTGGCCCAGAAAAACAATATTCCTGTTATAAGCTTATTATTACTTTACAGGTTCCTAAGTGGTCCTTTCATTCAGAAAATGAAAGGGGGAAGGGGAAAAAAAACAACCATTAAAGTGCTGAGAAAAAAAAAAAACTAGGAAAAAAAAAAAGAAAAGGACCTGGAACCTTTATATTCTACCTCTGATAAATGGTACAGATAGGGAAGAGAGGGATCAGTGACCTGAAACCTTAGATCCTTTCATTTATTTTCATTTCACAAAAGGCAGAAGACATTCTATCCTGTTTGTTCCCGATCTTTGTATCCGGTGCAGTTGGGCAGACAGAGCTCCCTTGCTTGGGTGAAGGCTTTTTTTTTTTTTACCTCATTTGTATTTCACAGCCATGTGATTTTTGTTTTAATTTGTCTCTGGCTACTGCTGTCCTGCGGGTGAGGAGAAGTGATAGCCATCAGGAGAGAGGGGAGGGGGAGAGCTCTTTGGGCTTACCCTCTCTAGGGAGGTAACTTTGCTTTGCTTGGATGTCCTGAAGGCTAGGATGTGGAGGGGATATGTAGGTAGATGGTTAGTCACTGTGTTGCAGGTCACTGTCTGCTGGTATTTTGTACACTGACCCAGTCTATCACAGTTTAAAAAAAGCCTCTTGAGTCTCCTAGATGGATGCTTGGACTTGATGATCTCGGGGGTCTTTTCCAACCATAGTGATTCTGTGATTTTATTTTACAAACCTCCTGCTTTATAAACCTTCTACTCTGAGGACAGCCCATGCAAGGGGCAGTGCACAGGTATAACATCTCTGCTTCTCAGCATCCTGTTGTTGGCAGCATTTTCAGCCAGCCAAGGGCATGGACCCTGAGCTAGTGAAGTCCTCTTTAGGACTCTGCCCTGAGTTCAGTGGGTTTTAGCTCAGCACTCAAGAAAAGCTCTGGAGACAGGAGGTTTGAGGAGGTTAACAAAGCAAAGGTTTTCTTGCAGGGTGTCCCAAGGTCCAATTGAGGCAGACCTAGGAAGGAAGCAAATTCAAGAGGTGATGTGCATATATGATGCCAGGTATTCCTTCCACGTGTTGTAGGCATTCCTGGTACAGAACATCACACCCAGTACACATGTGCTTTTCTTGGGTGGTATAGGGAAAGGCAAGAGCTCAGGGAGATGGGTGCCTCCTTTCTTAGGGCCACCTCAGCTTGGCTGATGTGCTCCACAGCTTGCAGTCCCCACCTTCTGTTCTAGCTGGAGCTTCCCAGAGATGCCAGTGGACAAGCCCATGGAGAGCACATTACAGCTGTCTAGACATCAGCCACACTCCATCCCGCCAGAGATTTCATTTGTGGTAGAATTGGGCTCTGTTCCATGAGGAGGTGTAATATGTGTGGAAAATATTATTATAGCAAAAGAGCCTCCTTTAATTGACTCTACATTTTGCAGGATTCCTTCCTAGGTTTGGGTAATCCTGTGCTCTCCAGAATTAATGAGCTGACATAGCACTTCTTCGGGTTTGGCAGCCCGACAGCTAATTTAGAACTCCCTAAACTCATTTCACTAATGACTCCCATTTGTTCTATCTCAAAAGCCTGGAAACAAATGCAAAATACCAGTGCCATTGTCCCATCTTTAGCAAGTCATTCTTTCCCCTCGGTATTTCTGGCACCTTAACAGCAAGCTGCCTTGGGAAACCTGATTAACCCTTTCCTTCCCTTGAATAGTTCAAATCAATTTGGATCCCCCTCCTGGGAAGGTCAGGAAGAAAACCTGAAACTGATTGTGGCTGAAGGCACAGAATTAGCCTGAGAGAAAGGCAGGAGGTGTAGCCCAAGTACCGGTAGGGGTTAGTTAAATATAGTTGTATTTCCACAGGCTGGGCATTCTGAATCCTGCTTTTCTTGCCAGGACCCAGGTATATGCTGGTGCAGCTCAGCCCATTCCCTTCCTGAGCTGGGATGTGCTCTGTAATGTATGCTACTGAACTTCAGGATGGCTGTTTCCTATTTAAAGGCCCTATGGCTGCCTCCAGTCTCTTCCCATTACAGTTTTGACATGACAACAAGACAAATAATTTTTTTAAAAGACCTTTTATCTTCTAAACCATTTATTTTCACTTACTTAGCCCGGGGGCAGAGCTGACCTCAGCTCAGGGGGATGATCATTCACCATGGCAGCTGTACAGTCAGATGGGTCCTGGGGACTGGCCTGAGCACACAAGCCTTTGCCATCCAGCTGCTGTGTTGTGGCTCTGGGCTTTTCCCTTCTTGCCCAGCATCCTCTCATTGCTTTATACTTTTTCTTCCTTAAAATGTCTCCCCTTCTCCTCTGTGGTGGGGCAGTGGTGAAGTTTTCCTTGGAAAACAGGCATGGGGATGAGCTGGAGTTGTGCAGCCTGGCTGCTTTGTTAAACTGGGCATGGGGTAGCTGGGGCTGGGGTTGGGGTTGGAGCTGAGACTTAGGCTCAGACTGGAGCTAGGACTGGAGGAGGCTTGCCTGCCCTCACCTTCCAGGAGACTCTGAGAGATTCAGCAGCCATCTGAAATGAGCCATAAGCATCTTGGAGGAACCATCTGTACATTTAAGACATATTTTCCTTTTTTATTCTGCACTTTGCCAGGGTAGGGGAAAGCTCTGCTTAGGCAAGATGAGAAATTTAGGGGAAAAAAAACCCAAGTCCTTTTGCTTTTTAATTCATTGGCAAACCTATTTCAAACAATGGATTCGTTGCCAATTTCCTTTACTTTTGGTTAGGCTAACTGCTACCCCAAACTCCTGCTGAGGCCAGTGTCACACCTGAAGTTCAGCTCTTTCTGCAGCAGTTGTTTGTTCTCTTGTCTGACACGACAGTGATTTTTGATTTCCCTGCTTCTGAACCTTGAGGTAACTTAAAGAGCCTTGGCTTTCATGGAAAAAAAATAAATATAAAAAAAACAAAATCACCTTTTAGCACTGTGTCCAATCTTCAAGTCTCCTTAATCACTGATCAGGGATGAGAAACCATCAGTCTGTCTGTCAGTAAATATTTGGGACCCAGAAATAATGAGGAGAAGTAGTTTAGAGGTCTGCTGATAATTTGTCATTTTTAATTTGTGTTGTGGAGAGGAAAGTGAGCTACAAAGTGAAAAATCTGTATTTTCATGCAAGTCATAAAAGGGTTTTTGTTAACAGTTTGTGTGTGTATATAATTCTGTGCTGTGATTTAAGTGTTCCCATTAGAAATGCAGAATAGGAAATAGGATCCCATCTGTGAGCAATTTAGGAGGAAGTGAGACAATGGAGTCGATTGCTGCTTCAGTTTAGATAATCAATACAAATATTATTAGTATAGTGATTTGTCTTCCAAGACACTTTATGAAAATGTGAATGCCAGACCCTGAAGACAGGTCAATATGATATTATCTGTTCCTGCCCTGCTGTGATTATCTTGTGTTCCCATGAAGCTCAAGCAGCTGCTTGGCTAAATCTTCTTCCCTGGCTCTGATGAAATGACAGAGAAACAAAGTTAGGGCTTCCCATTCTCCTCCCTGACTCTGGAAATGCACTGTTCATCTTAGTCCAGTGATTACTGTTAGCTGAAATTTGTACCTGGGGACTGCTGGCTGGATACTGGGAAGATAGTCTTTAAGGTCCCTTCCAAACCAATCCACTCTAGGATGAACTTCTGGAAGAAGTTTGTATAATTTTAACTATATTTCTAGGTCCTAAGAGATTCTGTGCACAAATGTTGGGAGAGCTATGTTGAGTTTATTGCAGTTATTTTAGTGTCTGTTATCAAGCCTTGTATTGTGGTATCTGAGGTTTTCCCATATCTAAGCATCTGGCCAGTCATAAAGTCAAGTTGGTTCTTGGGATCCAGCTAACCCCTGCAAACAGGCTAGTTTCCATTTCTGAAGGCTTTTAAAAGTGCTTTTACTTTGGAGATTGGGGATGGCAAACATTGTCAACAAACTGCCTTGTGAATTTTGGCTTTGGTGTGCCTCACCATGCCTGTTGTCAAGTAAGTGGCCACTGAGATTTGTATGGAGGAAATGAAAAATGTCAGTAACCCTATTAAGAACCTGCTTCATTAAAGAAGGGGTGGGAAATTCCAAGCTTGGTGTGTAAAGAGCACACTTCTGCTTGAAGGCAACGTGGGATCTTGCTAGGTTGCCATTAGAGAAACCTCAAGTCAGTAGTGTGCTTTGCTGGAGACTTTGTGCTGGTGCTGTTAGCCAAGTCACTCAGCTGGAGGAGCATCTCCCACACTCCACTTTGCCCGGGTTAGGTGGTGGAACACTGAGGCTGGACCCTCTAGGACCTTTGCTCCTCATGTGTGAGCAAGTGGCATGAATTTCATCCTCGGTCTCCTTGTGTGCGTGTCTCTCATCTCCAAATCAAGAGTTGCACCATTCCCTCACCTCATAGGTGTGCTAGGAGGGTAAAAGGGAGAGATGCTAAAGAGGTGGTGGTAAAGGAGACCACATCGCTAGCCTGGTTAGAAGCAATTCTTTGGTGTTTTTAGATTCTGTGAGACCTTTCCTGTTTTCAGGTCAGGATTTCCTCAAGAAAGGTGTTAGACTTTATTAAAAAAAGAAGAAAATAAGGCATTTGAATTACTTGAATTTCTCAGATTTCACCTCAGCTCTTTTAAAAGCTGGATAGTCAGGAATTTCTGCTGCTGTGAGGTGGAGCACAGCAAACATTACCACCACCAGTAGCATTACATGGAAGAGCCCAGTCCCATACAAAACTGCACCCAGCCTCAGGCTTGGCGGAAAGGTGAAAAGTAGTGACCAAGAGAAACTACTGATGCATGAGGCTTGGAAATCTGGAAGAGTCCAAAAAGGGAGCTGGAAATACCCCCCAAAAATGACTATCTGTGGCTTGAACCAAATAGTGTCCCATCAGCATTCAGAAACCGCTGAATCCAGCCCGTTCCAATACTGGCATTTTCCAGACTGCCTGCCAGTCAGATGAGAGGAGAACACGTGCAGAGCGTCTGCGGTCTCGGTGCTCGCAAGAAGGGGAAGGAGAGCTGGAAGGAAAGGGAAGGAGAAGGCCCTGCTACAAACCCCTGTTTTGTTCTTAGGGTGGGGAAGAGAAGGGGGTGTCAGGGCTGGAGGGAGATGGTTGTGTGGCTGCACTCAGTGAGCATCCTTTTAATGAGCTGTGCCAGCAATAAATAGCGCATGCTTTGGTCCCTGATGGATTTTAAGTATTTTCTGAATGCCTGTAACAGACAATTTGTGCTTTTATGGTGACATAGGAGCTGAGACCTTCTAAATGTCTCCTGAGCTTTGTGTCCCAGACTTCTGCTGTTGTTGGTCGGGAGATGTGCCTGTCCTTTGCTGATGCTACCTGGAGTGATTGAGCTTGAAGAGTAACTGCGTAGTTCTCAGATTTAATTTGCCCTTGTTTCTGAGAGCTGAAATGAGTGCCTAAAAAGCCTTCTCCTCCCCTGCATTAGCAACTGCCAAAAGGGATGCCTTTCTTCCCAAAGCAATAAGAAAAAAAATCCTACCATCTGCCATGACCCTGCTGCCTTCTAGCTGTAACGAGTTTTGGGTCTTCTCCAACAAGCAGTTTCCCAGCAATCACAACTGGATGGCAGCTGTGCTGGCTGGAAGAATCCAGCCCCAGGTAGCGCCATGGAGAGGAGTCCCTGTTCTCTGTTGCTGCTCGGCTGCTTCTGTTCCTCATCCAAGAGCTGGGCTGCTGGGCCGGAGGAGGAGCAGATGTTGCGCCCGAGTGACGCAAGCCATTGGCGTTTGAGCATATGGCAGGCGACATACGCTTGGGATCCTGGCTTCAAGTTGGCGCGGCTGGTATGGTTTGGTTTATACCTGATGTTCTCAAGTGCTTTTGGAAGGACAAGCAGGAGAGGAAATGGGTGGTTGGATGTCAGAGAGGAGCTCTAGCATCAGGGAACCTCACCCACAGAGTCTGGAGGGAGTGAAGATCTAAGAAGCAGCAGGAACGGGCTGAGAATAGGATGGCATGGAAACAACAGAGAAGTCTGCAAAAATCATGTCCAAATGGCCTCACTGTTTGGCCAGGTCAGTCACGAGGGTTGCAGTGTGTCCATGCCCCTTGTGTGGTGTGGGTGTGAGGGGTATCCTCACCACAGAGCCCTGGTTACTGCTCTGGCACATTTTGGCAGGCATGAGTGCTGAAGCAGGCTGAGGAGTGCTCTGGGTTCCTGGTTTCAAATCACACATGGGGTTGAGGCAGAGTGTGAACTCCACTGCTGCTGAAAGCTGCTCTTGTCCTGTTGGGATCAGTGATGTGGTCCCAGGTTTGAGCAGCGAAGGACTTGCCTAAAGGCACCTTCAGTATAAATCTCAAATAACATTTCTGCTGGTTGCACAGTGGGATCGAAGAGCTGGATCTGTGTTAAAACCTGAGACCTGATTATCCTCTTTCCTACACTCCTGAAACTCCTCCAACTTCAGCAGAGCCATTCCTGGAGCTCCTGTGTGAGACTGAAAGGAGATTAAGTGCCCAGCAGTGCCTCCCATTCCTCCTGTGTCTTGCACCTTTGTTAAGACCTTGCATTTCAAACCATTTTAGCTGGTGGGAGGCAAATCAAAGCTGTTAGGTTTTAGCTGGTGACAATGGTGGGGTGCTGTGTAGTGTGCCCAGCCCCTGCCTTTGTGCAAGGTTTGCTCAGCAGTGATTCTGGCCTTTATTTCATTTGCTTCTGCATCTGCATTTGTAACCTTTTTTTTGTTTGTTTTTTTTTCAAGTTAAGTTGCTGACTGGTGACTCATTAGGAGTAAATAGGCAAAAGGATATTGACTTTACACCTACTAATTTGGGGGTGCTAACAAGCAAATGGAAGAGCTGTATAGTGGCATTCCACCTGGGAAGACTGGAGGAGGGGAAGATGAAAAGCATTGCAGAGGAAAAATTGCACTTTTTTTTCTAGCTGCTAGCCTGGGTATTGTTCTTGCAAGCATGATGAGTTTGGGTGAACATTTGATGGTCACCATTGCTGTGACCTGTTCTGAGCATTGCCAGGATTTTCCAGCACTGGAACTATTAGGACCTGTTGTGGGAACATGAAGAAGCAGCCAAGATCTTAATTAGATGATGCTAAATATGTTTGCTGAGGAAGGAGGTGCCCTTTATGGCTGCTGGTGGAACAAACCCTTCTTCCTGTGGCAGATGCGAGCGCAGGGACGCGGTGCATGAGTCAGGGCACACATCAGTGCCGGTGCTGCCATGCTGTGCCTGCTGCTCTAGGGAATGAGGCAGACGTGTAGTAGCCTTAACACAGCTACTACAGGTACTGACAGCAGCAAACATCAGCCATGTGGGATGCCCATGAGTTAAATGTGGCTCCCTCTGTGGCTGCAGGGCTGGCAGAGGCTTATGGTCATGGGCAGCTCATTCCTGCTGAGGTCTGTTCTCAGCTTCACTGACCTGGGGCCCTCTCCAGCCACATGTCTCATGCAGTGACCATGTGCCTTTAGGTATGCCTAAATCAAGACAAAGATGTCAGCTTTCTCGGGAAGAGTAACCTGTTGCAGGAGAGCTGGAGCACAGCTAAGGAGTGATGGCCTCTAGCCCTGATGATCCTGCTCTGAGCAGAGGGTTGAGCTGAATGAACTCTGGAGAGCATTCCCAGCCTGAATAATTTTGTGATTTGGTGAGTGTTCTTCAACACTGGTTGTCAGAAGTGGCAGATAAAGTCAAAAATGACCAGTTGCTTTGAAGGTAGTAGTTCTCCTTTGGATGTATACAGTGGGATCCTTAGGGATTGTCTCTTTGTGGTTTGTCCCTCCCTTTTCTCCTTGAGATTTTAAAGAATTTATATTATTTGAAAAAATGGATGCAGCCAAATTTTTCCACTCTATCACTTTAGTCCTTCTGCCCTTTCCCTCAGCTTGGAGTGACCCACTTACATCTGTAAAGATGATACCATCTGCACAGGGGTATATAAAACGTAGTTTATTTTAAAAGGTGTGTGCTGTGGAGCAGAGAGGCACACTTTGTGCCAGTGCAGTAACAGCTACCTCCTCTGCTCCTTTCTGGACACAAATCTGGTTTATTGTGTGCTTTACTGGAAGGAAGGAGACCCCAGTCCTGCTATATGAGGCTTCCTTTCACCATCTCCTGCTCTGCAGTTGTGTCTTTCAGCCTCACTCATCCTCCTCCTCCTTGGTCCCTGACCTGGCTGCAGCCAATATCTGTCTCTCAGCAGGAGGAATCTGAGGCAAGGCAGGAAACTTCAGCTCCTGGGGCTAAATTGTTGTTCTCTCTAACAGCAAACTGTGTTGAACTAATTGACAACCAGCTTTAAACGTACCCCGATCAAGCAAATACATTGATTTATTTTTTCCTCTCTTACTGAGTGCTAAGAGGCTTCCAGCATGGTTTCCTCCTCAAGAACAGGATAACTCATCTGTTGTGTAGTAAAACTGATGGGTAGTTTTGACCTCCACACAATCCTTTCAGTGTGTTGAAGGAGGAAGGAGTTTCTTAAACCCATATGGGTGTTTGGCCATTTAAAAAAAGCAGCAAAACAAAAAAAGCCCAATCCAAAACTACACACACCAACAAAAGATGATCCATTTTCTCTGGATGTCTTTGAAAGAAGCTTACTTTAGAGACAGACTGGAGAGAAAGACTATTGATTTTGTTTGACCTCCGAACAGGCTGCAGTCAGTATATTTTCCCTGTTGGAAGAGGTTCAGGGCTCTGAATTTCCATGTCAGCGTTTGTATTCTGAAGTGCTCTGGAGCTCTTGCTGCTTCTTCAACAAGCAGCAAGCTGTAGGGCAAGGTAGTGCTGGTAGATCTCTGTTCCTCTCTGGATCTGCCCTTCTTTTCTTTTTCTTTCCTATGTAACTGGGTGGTATTGCTGATGAAGCATTTACAAGTCCTTTTCACTGAACATCCTGCAGGTCACTGGTTTAAACTGGGACTACAAGCAACAGTTTGGTAATCCCTGCCTTGTTTTTTCCAGTGCTGAGCCAAGTCCTTTCCCAGCCTCTTCCCTGCACCAGCACCTGCTGCTGTACTTGGGACAAGGGGAGAGATGCCTCCCTGCACACAGTAACAGACCCTCTCAAAACCACCATCCCCTGCTTGCTCTCCACCTTCACATAGGAAAGCCTTCCTGATCTGCACTTTGTCTCCTGCAGTGGAACAGAATATTCTGTGTGGTGACTCCTTTAGCACTGGAAACACTCTCTTCAATACAGGTTTGTGTAGCTTTGTAGATGTGCCTGTAAAATGGCTTATGACAACTGCTGTGCCCTTTCTCTGGCACTCACCTGTCAAAGAGTGGCTTCAAGGGGTGCCAATATCTGTAGGGTGTGTTGATTGTCAGCTTTCTAGATGAACTTCTCACAGCTCCTTTGAGATGAGCAGGTCAGCATCTCTCCATGCTGAGGTGTTGACTGCGTTATCTCCTCCTAATGGAACAATGGTGCTTCCCAGGGTGTGGATTTGGGTGGTATGCTCCTGCCTGCTTTGCAGCAGATTCAACACAGCACATCAAAGGGCAGCCTGATAAGCCTGCCACCATGTCATCAAGCTGTAGGCAAAGGGTCACTGATGTTGGATATCCACCAGTTGCAGAGCTCCCTTGTTGGCTTTGGCAGTGTGAGCTTAATTTCTAACCCACATGGACAGCTGTTCCTCTTGGTTCTAGCTGACTCTATCTTTAGAGCAGGAGTTGGTCTTCATTGCCACTGCCAGCCTCATGTCTGCTTCTAGCTGTGCTTTGGGTCAGGGTGAGGCTGCTGGTGCGGATGTGTGAGAGTCTGCAGCATACATGGTCTGCTGACAATTAGACAGCATCAGTTTCTAACTGAAGTGCTTCATTTCCCAGAGAGTAACAGCCAACTGCATCCTTAAAAATAATGAATAGTGGAAGATGTGTTTGTACAGCCTGTGCCAAGTCGAGCTGAGGTTGTGTAACTCTAGTGACTCCCCAGAGCAAGACTTTAAGGTTCCCTTGAACCTTTCTTTGCTGTCTTTAACCCTATCCCCCCTCTCCCTACAGCTGAATATTCAATTACATTAGCCCTTTGCAAATGGCTCAGCAAACACCTCCAAGAGTGGTGAGAAAGAGAGACTTGTAACTGTTAAACCTCTGTACAAACATGAAGGCAAGGAACTGATGGAGGGAGAGAGTGGAAGGTGATGGACTTGCTCCCAGTGATCCCTGGCCCCTGGCAGGGCTGAGCCTGCCCAGTGCTGCCTAGCACAACCCAGTCCTGGTTGTCCTGCACATCTCCATAGCTGGAACTGCTGGAGGTGATGCTGGAGGTGGGTCCAATGGGTGGTGCCAGCAGGCCTCCCTGGCTGTCCAACCACACTGGGTGTTTGTGTCTACTCTGGGTATCAGTGCTGCTAGCTATCCCATGGCCTGCATAGTGAGTTGTCCCCCCAGTTTGCACTGGACCATTGGGCAGAAGAGGGCAATGCTGAGGGGCTGCCATGCTGTCTGGGGTGATTTAGTAATAATTATTACTAATACAGCAATAATATCCATCAACCTGCTACTTGCCTTGGGAGTGAATGGTCCTGGGAGTGCAATCTGAGCACAGACAGGTGTCTTTAGCTGTTACTCACCTCAAGGTTATCACAAAGCTTTATTAATTAATGAGCAGGAGTGGCAGGTAATGTGTCAGTAAAACATTTTATTGGGAACATAGGGAACTGGGAAAGCAGCAGTGTTACCTTGTTGCAGTGGCTTCCCAAGGGTGGTGTCCAGTACATTGTGATGGGGGATGAGGACTATTACAGAATCACACAGAATCACCAAGGCTGGAAAAGACTCCCAGGATCATCAAGTCCAGACTATGACCCAATCATGAGTAGAAAAGCAAAGATGTCCATGTGTTTTAAAAACCTGTAATCTGTTCCAAAGAGCTGGCTACCAAAATATCTCTTTGATTCTCAAAGGTGATTGTACCTCTTAATTAGCTGGGGGGGGGGAAACCCCAAACAAACAAAACTCAAACTCCACCGGCTGAGATCTTGCTATATAAATTATAATTAACCCCTTGGCACTGGAAGTTGAGATTTCCTGCCCCCGAGCACAAATGCAAAACGCATTAGCAGCACTTAACGGCAGGCACTCTGGCCACCGCAGCCCAGGGGTCAGCTGCCTGCCCCATCAATACTGCTGCGCTCCCGAGGCCAGGAGAAGATGGCAGGGACAGGCAAGCCTCTGCAACCCGAGGGGGGAAGCACTAAATACACCATCTGAGGATGTTTGACCTGCTTTTTATTTCCTGAACTGCGGGAAGGACAACACAGAAATTAATAAAACAAAACCCCCACGTCCAAAGCCCGGTGAGGAGACAGGAGCAAGGAGAGGGATGTTCCCCGATGAGGGGTTTTGTTAGCCTCCATGGCTGGTTGCCTGGCCGTGAGAACGGCTCCCGGCGCTGCCGCCCCACACACCTCCGGAGAGGGAATTGTCTGGTGCCAGACACACTTGGCTGTGCCTCTTGTATGCCGAGCGCCGCGGGCAGGGGCCGTCGGCCACCCACCGCTGTCATTCACCAGCATCCTGCTTTTTTTCCTGTTGTTGTCTCCTTTTCATGCGTGCCTGTTGGGGGATGAGCTGGAACTCCTCACACCGGAGGTGGACCTGCGGTGGAGCGCCAGGTCCGGGGCAGCTGGAGGCAGCGAGGAGGAGGAGGGCAACATGGCTGTTGCTGTGGGGAGGCTACTTGCACCTGTGGCTCTTCCCGCTCCCCTCGTTGACAAAGGGGCTCTGCTCACTTCATGGCCTCGGTGGAGCACCTGGATTTAGGGAAAGCCATTTGTTTTGCTCCTTAGTTCAAGTTAAGTGGTTCCTTTGCTCTTTTGGGCTCCTGGATGGAGAAACGACCCTCTTCTGCCATGGGTCAGAGCCTGGGTGGCTGCAGCTCTGCACTGAGCTGTAAAACCCTTGCAGATAAGGTGGTGTTTGCCAAGGGCTGTCTCTTGCCCCACAGGTTGTGTGATGTGTCCTTGGGCTCTCTGATGGCAGTGCCTCTGCTGGTAAGGGGTGTCATGGGCCCTGGCAGCTCCTCTTGCAGCAGCAGTGCTCGGCCGAGCTCGAGTGGTGGCAGCAGCACGGGGTGACTCGGTGTTTCTGAGGTAGCCTCATCCTCCTGGGGCAAAGGTGAGGGGCAGCCCTGTTCCTTGCACTTGGCACGGAGACATTGCCATCAAGACTGACTGTAGATATTTCAGGTCTGCTATGTATAAATAGCAGTGGGAAACTTCCTTCTCCTGTCTGCTCCAAAGATTGTAGAGGGAGATAAACTAGGAGAGTAAGAAGGTGTCCCAGTTGGGGGGAGGGATGTGTTCACTGGCATGGGGTAGAGTGAGTGCTGGAAGGAGGATTTGTGCTTTGGGTTTTGTCCTTTGTCTGTATGTCTGAAGATTTTTTTAATGTGAATGATGTGCTGATTAAAGGGCTGGCCAAAGCTAAAGGAGCTCTGTCTATCCATGTTAGGATGGGTACAGGATAGACACTGACAGTAGTGGTGTCACCTGGTAGCCTGGCATCCAGTGCCTCAAGAGCCTGTCCCCTGTGCAGGGCCATGGGACCACCCCCTCCAGGGTTGGAGAGGAGGAAGGATGCTCTAGTGCAGGGAGGAGAGAAAAGGACTGTGAAAAATTTGGGTGGAAGCACTGGACTGAGTCTGAACTTTAAAGGTGACCTGAGTCTCTAGATAAACTGAAACTGGGATAACAAATATTGTAATACAGATTTTGCACTGTTGGTGCTGATTCTTTAAACCCAGAACACCCCAAACCCAAGCTATTAGATATATTGTCTGTTTGCTCTGCTGCTCCTTTTCAGAACACCACAGATGAGAACTGGCTTAGTTCTGTACTTGATTTACTTTTTATATGAAGCTTTAACACGGGATCTCATTTTCTTAATCCAAACACTTATGGTTTGAACACAGAATTATATTTGAGATTTTTAAAGCACCTCTATTAAAACATAAAACTAATTTTACAGTTCTGGCTGGTCTTGTTTAAATGCCCAGTGCCAGATGCCTTTTGTCCCAAATGACTCTAGAAAAAAAAACCAAAACAAACTTGTAAAACTTCTCATGCTATTAAAATGCAGTAAAAGGCAAGTAAATAGTCTTACCTATGCTATGTGGACTGGGGATAATAGTGTAAGAAAAGCCCTGGGATGGATGTGTTCCCAGAGCTAAATGTATGAACCCAAAGATGCTAAAGGCAGAGTTAACATGATACCTGATTTTTTTTGTTGTTATTTCTGTAGCTGCTGTTCTGAGAATAGTTGAAAGAATTATGCTATGTCTGTAGGCAGAGAGAGACCTTTTCAAAGGGACTGATGGACCCTCCTACAAGGTGCTTCAGCTGAGGAGCTTGCTTTGGCTGCAGTTGGTTCATGAGGATGTGTCCCCCCCAGGTGCTACCCCAGAAGATCAATTCTTGTCCACCTCTTTCAAAATAGTTACTCTCTTCTATTCTTATCTTAGAGTGGCATTTTTCTGTACTTCATTTACTAATATGTTATCTTTTATTTGGCAAAAGTGAGCTTCAGCAGCACAAGCATTGAAAAGTCAGATATCTTTGAAGTTGTGTTTGTGCCCATTTGTAAGAGCAAACCCTGTCTAAAATCTTAAAACACAGAGGAATTTTGCCCATGTGCCAGAACATTTTTTCTGGTAGGTTGCTCTGCTGCTTCTGCTCCTCTGGTTTCCAGAGCCACAAGAAACCCATTGGAAACACCAGAGCATCCTGCAACTTTATTTTCAGCATATTTTTTTTCCCTTGCTGGAAGAAGAGAAAGTTACAATGAGAAAATGTGTAAGTGTGTTCATAGTCCTTGCCATAAAACAATTGTCATCATTTCAACTTTTACCACACAGAATAAGAAACCTGCTGGATAGAATTTGACATCTTTGTTTATCAGGCATGGCTGATAATCTGAATTCAACTAACACTGCAAATGCTTTAGGTACTTGTCTGGATTAGCCCCATTTTGGAGCACTCACAAATACAGCAGTGGAGCCTAGATGGACTAACTTCTGGAGTATGTGAAACCATCATGGTGTTGGCACAGAGGAGAGATTGATGTGTTTGAGATTCCTCAGTAAGAGGATATGGTGATGCTAACATCACACCCACTTGCCTGCTGAGGATGAGCAGCCAACCACCAAGGCTGCCCAGGAGAGGTGGGTGAGTGCTTCAGAGCACATGTGGTCTATGCTTCTGACCACAAGTAAAGCAGCTCTGGAGAAGTGAGAGTACATGGGGTTCTGGATGCTCACACCTCCATGTCCAAAGCCCAGTTGTCATTCTCCACTTATTGTTATTTTTGTGTACATCAGTATTTTTGTTGGGTTCAGCTGAGACTGGGAACAAGAAAGTCAACATAACTTCAGCAGGGTTTGTTCTTGTGGTAATCCTACCCCTCTGTGGGACGGGAAAGGTTCATGCTATTTCCAGACCCAAGAGACTCCAGCGCCTTGGATGTGTTTCAGCCAGGCGCCCAGGGCCAGGTTCTGAGGTCCTTGTCTGTTGGGCTTGACTGTGTCAGTAGGAGTTTATTCAAATGAGAATGATCAAAGACGTCGGGGTTTGGCCCTTTATTTTTCATTTTAGGTGCTTTTTCAAGCATAACAGAGCTTCTGAACTTTTTTGAGGCTCATCCTTCACTAATTCCAGACTCGGAGCCTGGCAGCTTGTCAAGCACTTTTCCTGCCTCTGTAGAAATACTGTCCACTTGAGCTGTGTTTGGAGGCAGCAAGACACCCTGGTGAGATAGAGGAATTTCTGTGCTAACATTCTGAACGTTTCTCTTTCCAGGCCTATTTCTTAGTCATGGTGAGTTTGCAGGTGGCAAAGTTCAGTGCAGGACTTGTTCAGCGCTGCTCCCCGCCCAGGCCTTTCTAAAGCACACAACCTATTGCCTCCACTGTTACTGAACCTTGGCTAAAGAAGCTTATTCACCACCACTGAAACCACTGTCAACATATTTTTTAATGTCTCTTATGGAGAATTATGTACAAAACATCTGTAAGTGGCCAAGTCTGATTTCCCACTGCTTAATCCTGTTTTCTTAGATCTACAAATGGGTGCAAATGGCTCCCTGTCAGAATGACAGTATTTTATATTAATTTTTCATGTGGGTAAATGATGACCAGCCTCTGGGTAGTGCAAGCTCAGGCCAGTAATATAGTATTTATCATTTTCATCTTGTTTTCAGACTATTTTCATTTGTTTTTCCCAGAATCACAGATGGGGTTTATTAGATTTTATTTAAGTTGGGCAAAATCTCTAAGCCCTGCCTTAGTACTTATGCTCATCTTGTGTCAGCTAAACAATCAGTTTTCCAATGTATGGACTGATAAAAGACCTCAAATGAGTGAATTTTCATTTAAACTTCTTCCAAGGTGTGGTGAATAGAGTTAGTTTATTGGGACTGTGTCTGGAAGCTGTCTCATCCCTGAGGAGCCTGGGCAGTCCTGAGCAGAGGAGTGCTTTGTTTCAGAATCTCCTTTTTTCCTTGATATTGCCATTCTGGCATAGAGCATATCTCCTACATGGTGAGGAAAGAGGCTCTCCTGAGATGCTCCCTGAGGTGCTTGGGGAGCACTAGCAGCTCAACATTGTTTCCTGGCTGTGTTTTGTTAGCCACCACTGAACTGGGAGTGGAATTTTTTGGTGGGTGTCATGCAGGTGAGACCACTGTGGTGGTGGGGCAGGTTTAAAGAGTGGAGGTTTCACTGGTGGGCGAGGGATATTTCATGAGCTACCTCTCTGGGTGTGCACAGCCTGTGGGGTTAACTGCTGTGTGTGGCTGTCCTGGGCTGGCTGCTCAGGCTGGTGTGCTTGGCACCAGTGGGGATGTTTCTGCATGCCTTGACCTCCTGTCATGTAGACTTGCTGAGGGGATAGCTCAGCATCCTGAAGATGGGACAGGACAGGATTTAAACCTTCTCTGTGTTAGATGGTTGTTTGCAGAGGAGAGTGCTGGAAAGCATCTCCTGGAGAATGTCTCTTATCAGCTAGTGCAGAGGTGAAAGCCAGAGGAAGGTGTCCCAGCGTGCACCAGGGAGGGGAGCATTAGTCCTTGTGTTTCTGTTACAAGTGCTGTCATCTTGCACTTCCCTCCATCACATCAAGCTCTTGGGGTGGTTTCTGGTAGGCAGGGCAAGGAGATCGACCTGTGGAAGGCTGGAGAGGTGCTCACACCTCCATGTCCAAAGCCATGCTCCCAGCATGTCCAACCATGTGTAGGGTGGCAGAGACAGGACCCTGAAGCCATGCAGGGCTCTTTATCAGCACTCAGAGACTTCCGATGTGTGTGAAGTCCTTTGTGTGAAAGTATTTGCCAGCTCAGGTTGCTGCAGTGTAAGTGCCTTTGAGGTCTTCGCTGCATTATAGATTTTCTTCTGATGTCTGCCATGCAAATATTTAACCTGTCTGGTTCCTGAGGGCTACTGAGGCTGTTAGTTGGGTGGCAGGTTATCTCTGCAGCCCTTCCTTTTTTCTCCCAGAGCCCTTGGTCCTGCTCCCCTTCCTGCCCCAAAAGCAGGCAGGGAGAAGTGCTGCATGGGACTTGGGACCTGGTGTGTTTTGATGTGCTGATGCCCTGAGGGGCTTATGCACTCCAGATCATGTCTCCTTCCTTAACTGCATCAGCTGACCCAGTAAAAGAGGATGTTTAGAAAAAAACCTCATTCAGAGAAGTAGCATTTTTAACAGCCTGGGTTATGATGGGCTGCAGACCCCTTCTTTTGACACAAGTACCTTAAAAAAGAATATACCTGGAGCCTGGCTCATTGAGCTGCACTTATTCCTCCTCTCCACGACCACCCCTTTGAGTAATTTGACATACATATTCTATGCTGGCTCAAGACAGACTGGATGAGCTAATTGCAGTGGTATGTGGGTCAGAGCTCTGCCCTCCTGAGCACCAGCCTGAATGATTTTGGTAGTTACTCCTGATTTCACCTGAACAATTGAGAAGGGAGTTTGGTCAGATGGGTTATGCCTTTTTAAAATGATGCAATTTGGAGGAATATCCAAGTGTGCAAACCAAGCTTGAGGATGCAGCCTAGATTCCCTGTGGACTTTATTAAAGTCTCCAGACTTTACCTAATTTTGGTGTTATTTCCTCATCATTACCTCATGAATGTTAAGTGGAGACAGGGTCATTCTCTCCTATGTTGTGGTCATATAAGAGGTGCACGTGGTATTGGTAGGGGCAGGCCATGTTTGAACAGGTTTCAACTGTTCTAAGCAGCCTTGGCTCTGCTGAGGGTTCACCCTGGAGGATTCAGCCTTAGCAGAGGGTAAATGTTACTCTCCCATCAGATGGGATACATGCTGTGAGTGATCAAATACACTTTGTCTTGATTCATAGCACCAGAGCAACCACACTGGAAAGCTGCTCTCCATCACACACTATGTGGTCCAAGGCACATCCTTCCTCTCCATTAACTGGAAATGGTTTCAAGTGCTGAGAATGATTTCCCCAACCTTATAATTCCATCAGAAAAGAAACAAAAGTGCAACAAAAGCAACAACATCTCAGTCACCTCTGAGAGCTTTTGCCCCAGGGAATCTCTTTTAGCTGATGTGCTTCAAGATGTTCATGGGCAGTGTAAGTAGTTGTAGGTTCATTCTCTCTGTGGTTCCTTTTGGGGGATTTTTACCTGGAGGGAAAAAAGATAGTGGGTAGACTGGAAGTATCCAGGCCTTCTGCACTGTCCTTGGGTTTTCCCCTTTTATCTCTGTATTTATCAGCAGCTGGCTGGTGCTTCAGGTTTTGTGGTGGCTACATGCAACCCTTACACCTCTCAGGTGCACTCTTTTTCCTTTCTTTCCCTGTGCTTTTCTGGCTCCCATCCTCCCACTCCCAGGAAATATTTGAAAGATAATTTGGCATATTTTCTGCCACCTTCACATATCTCTCTGACTTCATGTTTTCATAGCTGGAAGATAGCTTCTCAATATATATATGTAATCTTTTTCACCTAGACATGTGAGGAATTCCAGTCTCTTCCAGTGGGAGTTTTCAGGAAGGTTTAGGTTAAATGGGCCAATAAGGCAAAAGCATGTAGCAGAAGATCTCACCCCCCAAAGAGATCTTTTCTCTTGTGCTCTTTTTCCCCCCTTCCCAGAAATATATCAGAATATCTAACTGTCAAAGAATTTAAACAATAATACCTGCTCTGAAGGCTAGAGTGCAGAGCTTTTGAAAACAAAGACTGTGATTTTGGGGTATAAAGGGACTAATGGAGCCAGAAGTCAGGTGTCCAGACAGACTGCTGTGGGGACACTGCTCCAGCTTGGTGGGTCTTGTTTTACCTGAGCTCTCAATGGAAATCCTCTTGGCTTTTCCCTGGTGCTTTCTTTGTGGCTGTAGCATCTTTATCATAGAGAGAGGACAGCAAGCCAAGTCCAATTTACATTGACTTGAATCTTGGTGGTGGTGGCTTTTTTCTCCCAGCGTGTGAGTGTGATGGGAGCCCTCAGCAGCTCTTTCTGCTGGGCCAACCTCCATCCACCAGAAACTCTTGCTGCAGTGTTCAGAGCTGGGATTCATCCTAGCTGATTTTAGCTGACTAGATGTGTTATCCAAGATCCCTGTCTGGGCTCCTGAGAACACTTAGGCACATGCCTGTTGTGAAAAGGAGAATCAACTGGAAGGGGTTCCTTAGGCTGGATGCTAACTGGCTTAGGAACTCAATCCTAATCCTAGAATCCTAGAATGGTTTGGGTTGGAAGGGACCTCTGGAGCTCATCTAGTCCAACCCCCCTGCACTGGGCAGGGACAACCCCAACTAGAGCAGCTTGCCCAGAGCCCTGGCAAGCCTCACCTGCAATGCCTCCAGGGATGGGAACTCAACCACCTCCCTGGGCAACCTGTTCCAGTGTTCCACCACCCTCGTGGTGAGGAACTTCTTTCTAATATCCAGTCTAAATCTACTCATCTCCAATTTAAAACCATTGCCCCTTGTCCTTTCCCTGCAGGCCTTTGCAAACAGGCTCTCTGCAGCCTTCTTGTAAGTTCCTTTTAGGCACTGGAAAGTCACTAGTAGGTCCTCCCAAAGTCTAATGCCACACTGATCTCTCTTGTAGGAAAGGAGGTCAAGGATCCCTAGAAATAAGAACGTATTTCCAACATCTGAAAACTCAGCTTTTTCAGAAGTGGGTGCCTGGGGGTGGCCTTAGCCTGTACTTTGGCAGCTAGGGTCACAGTGGGGAGCAGGCAGCATCTGCTGAACCTCCTTCCTTCTGCTTCTCCCTCCTAGGCACTGGCTACAGGATGATCTCTAGGGCTCACAAGCCTCCTTGGGGCACTGGGTAGAGATGTTGGTGTATTTACTGGTGTGGGTGTCACGCTGGATGCTTGCCCAGCTGCTGCTGCTAGCCCAGGAGGCATCTCAGCACTGACATAACCTTTGCAGCCCTCAGGAAAGGTGACTTCCATTTGCCTCTAAATTATGACATTATTTTATTAGCTCTTTAAACTTTATTTAAATTCTTTATTTAAAAAGGGGGAGGAAGGTATCATATTTTAATTAGTGGTAGTGTCAAAGGAGACCTGGATTAATTATTTGAAATCACTCCATCCAGATGGTTTGAGTTTTCACAGCAGGGAACAGGCATCTTTTTAAGGTGATATTTTTCAAATTAAAATCGGCTTGGATATTACTCATAGTGGTTGCAGAGTGAGGGGGTGGGGAATGGGAGCTGCTGTGTTGTCCATCTGAGCACGAGCTGGCAGCTGGGACCTGCAGGTTGCCAACAGCAGCTCAAGGTTTTCACCTTGGAGTGTTTTATCCTTAGCTCCTCTGATCAGAGCTGATATCTGCTGTTCAGCATTATTCTTAACAGCTTTAGCTGCAGCACTGAGAGCAGGATGGATGGGAAATGTCTTGTAGCTTAGACAGGAGCTTGCTGAGTCCTGTTCCTGCCTGAGTGCAAGCTGTGGAGCCCTCACTTGACCCCTTCAGTGGGTGGCCTGGGTCTCTGTTTGTGTCTGGGTGGATCTGACACTGTGGATCTATGGTGACTCCTTGGTGCTCTGGCTGTTGGCTGTGGTCCTTGGGCCAGTCTTTGGGACAGCATGTGCTGGCTCTGTAACTTTTCCTTGTGTGCAGACAGCTGCTCTTCTCCTCTGAGGTTGACCATTAGTCCTCTGCTCATGTGAGGGGAAGACCTTTCACAGTCACCTCTTTGAAGATGGTCTTACCTTAGGCTAGTTCTTTGTCTAGTAATGTGGCATTGCATCTGAGCAGCCTCCCTGAACTTCTTGGAGCAGTGGGTTTTCATCAAGTTATATACCATGCTGGGCAGCCTCCTCTTGAAGACCTGTCTTTGACCCTGTGCCATCCTTCCCCATCCTAGCTTGGCTCATCTTGAGTCCTTGCTGCAACAGGATGTTTCTGGTCCACGTGGCCCTTCCTCACTGAAATGGTTGCTGGTTCAGCACACCTTGGCAGGTGCACCAAGCTGTGGCAAGCTGCTCTCCATCACACATACCCAAAACCATGGTGCATTCCTGAAAGGCTTCATTAACTATCCATATTTATGAATGATTGCAAATAATATTCTGCTGGATTACAGGCACTGTCCCACTTGCTGTCAGAAACAAGTAATTCTTTAATTAGCCCGTGATAACAGGTTTAACAGATATATCTAAACAAATGTGAGCAGCTAGTAACTGGAGACCCCTGAGCTTGCATGTATGACTGAGCTGCAAAGGGAAAACTCTGTTTAGGGCCCTGGTGAGTTAAAGGTTTGTGATATTTGCACTGCTGCAGAAGCCAAGAGCTGACTTTACAAGTGGGAAAAATATTAATGTGTTTAAATGAAACAAACTCCTATTTCTATCCCCATGGTAAATCCTTACAGTGAACATATTTGCTCGTAGAGGGTTTTAAAGTTTGAAATATGAATGCCAAAAAGAATGTGACTTTTTTTGCAGCACAGATCAAACACTCTGCAGAGTTTGGCAGAAGTGGTGTTTCTCGGGCCAGGCTCAGGGGTCTTGCAGGAGTGAGTGTTTCCAGAGCAGGACCCTGGGTTTGCACTTGCTGACACTTACACATTCTTGCATTGTGTTCTGAGCATGTCTCCTTTCTCCCTCTCTGTATCGGAGATGGATCTGAACCAAAATGTCCAGTCTGCCTGTTCCTGCCTCTCCAGAGAAATTCCTGGAATCCGAGCCTCGAGCATGACTGGAATTCATGTCTAGATGGGTGATGGAATATGAGGCTGAGTCTGGCCATGTCTAGGCTGTCGAGGTGCTGATGGCAAGCTGCACCTTTGGGTGGCTGCTCAGCCACTTCTGCAAATACAGTTGTGTCAGGACAGGTGCTTTATGAAGGTGCAGCAGAAGTCTCTCCTCTACCATGGCTCCTGACAATGCTGCAAACCAGCTCTGGCTTCATAATGCAAGGCACTATGAGATTAGTCGTATTTTTCCCAGCTGGAGCAGGAGTCACAGACCTGGACAGACAGAAAACAATTGGTAACCACCTGGGAACATAGCTAGACCCACAGAGGGCATCTGCAGGGTTACAACAAGCACTGCTGAATTTCTCCCCTGCTAGCTGTTGCAGTGATCTTCAGGAGATCACTGTGATGTTTTGCACCATGAGTGTGTGACTGGAGTGTGTTTGAAGGCTGCTGGCTGTGGGGAAAGGATTTGCGTTCTTGTCATGCTGATCTTTTATCTTCATGAGAATAAAATGCAGGTTTTCACCCCCCTGAGAACTTCCTTGCAGTGTGAGGGAGAGTGTTAGCATTGAGCTTGATGGGGTGGTGGGGCTGGTGTGGACAGATGGAGCACACACATAGATATGCATTTTCTCTGCTAAACTGGCATTAAATCTGGAGCATCTGCATAGGATTCAGTGGAGACATGTTAGATGTGCACCTGTGCCCAAGCCTGGAGCTCAGCCCCTGGGTGGTTCCTTGGGTTGTTCCCTTGCAGAGCATCCCAGCATGGTGTGGTTCAGGTAGAGATAATGAGACAACACACTGATGATGAGCTTTGCACACTCTCACTTCATGGGACCACACTGGTAAATGCTTTTTTCCTTCTTCCTTTCCAAGCCCAGCTTCTAGTGGAAACAGACACTTTTGGCAGTCAAGTCCGGATCAAAGGGAAGGAGACAGACTTCTACCTTTGCATGAACAGGAAAGGCAAGCTCGTGGGGAAGGTAAGTGTTTCCTATTCATTCATTTGTAACATGAGTGTTACCTTTAGCAGCCTCCTCAAGGCTGTAATGATGTGTTCAAGTGTCACCTGTCAGCCTCAAATGAAAAGCAGGATGGAGGATGTGGGGTGGGCAAGGCAGCCTCCCCCACCTCCATGAAGTCCAGCTCTGCAGCCAGCCCTGGGCTTCTCTGGTCAGGCTTTGTGTGTGGATGGATGGGTTTGCACTTCACAGTTGTGTTAAATTGACGTGAGATGTCATCATCATGGTGTCATGGCAACCTCCACAATAGCTTAGCATAGAATCCTAGAATGGTTTGGGTTGGAAGGGACCTCTGGAGCTCATCTAGTCCAATCCCTCTGCACTGGGCAGGGACATCCCCAACTAGAGCAGCTTGCCCAGAGCCCTGGCAAGCCTCACCTGCAATGCCTCCAGGGATGGGAACTCAACCACCTCCCTGGGCAACCTGGGCCAGTGTTCCACCACCCTCGTGGGGAGCAACTTCTTTCTAATGTCCACTTTAAATCTACTCTTCTCCAATTTAAAACCATTGCCCCTTGTCCTTTCCCTCCAGGCCTTTGCAAACAGGCCCTCTGCAGCCTGCTTGGAAGTTCCCTTTAGGTACTGGAAGGTCACTAGTAGGTCCCCTGAAGCCTTCTCTTCTCCAGGCTGAACAATCCCAGCTCCCTCAGCCTGTCCTCAGAGCAGAGGTGTTCCAGCCCCTGAGCATTCTCATGGCTCTTGTCTGGACCTGCTCCAGCAGCTCCATGGCCTTTCAGTAATTGATCAGTGGCTGAAGTCACTTGGTCTATTCAGCCTGGAGAAGAAGAGACTGAGACCTCCTTGTAGTTTATAGCTTCCTCACCAGAGATGAAGGAGGGGCAAGTGCTCATCTCTTCTCTCTGGTGACCAACAACAGGACCCTGGAGAACAGCATGAAGCTGAGCCAGGGGAGGTTCAGGTTAGGTGTTAGGAAAAGGTTCTTCAGCCAGAGAGTGGTGGAGCACTGGAACAGGCTCCTCAGGGAGGCAGTCAAGGCACCAACTCTCACTGAATTGGAGAAGCATCTGGACAATGCTCTTAGACACATGATGTGACTTTGGGGTTGTCCTGTGCAGAGACTGGGGCTGCACTTGTTGATCCTTGTGGGTGTCTTCCAGTTCAGGGCATTCTGTGATTCTGGGGAGGCTGGTGCTGGGGAGGTTTGTGCTGGAGAGACTGGTGCTGGAGAGCTTGGCAACATAAAGCTCCTTTCAGTGCTGAGCCAGGGGATGGTGTGGCAGAGCTAATACTGGAATCCAAAGATCATCCTGGGGCTGGGCCTCATGATTCTAGCATTACAGGAATATTTTATTACTTTGGATCTCTGCAGAATGGAAGCGTGTAAGAAATTACAGCACATTCACTCATCTAGCTTAACTTCTTTGCTGAAGTCATATTTTTTTTATGTATTAACTTGTTTTTGTAACTTAGGCAGTTCTTCTGTATTGTTGGCAAACCTAGAAGCTTGCCAACCAGGCAGGAGCTTGCTCCAAGCTAAAATATCACCAAAAAATACACATAAAATAAAATATTTGAGCTCTCCAAGGCTCCCTCCTCCAATGCCTGCACTTTGCACCACCAGGAATTAAAATCTGGCATCTCTGTGGCTGTGAAAAAGGGAAGCTGAGTTTTGTTTTGAGTCAACACAGCACAAGCCACACTCCCAAACAGAAACCAGAAACCAAACTGCTCTGATGAAACATTATTTACTTTTGTGGTCCCAAGAGTGACACTTGTGGGACAGACAAGTGCCTTGCACAGAGGATCCCTCCTGCCACTGCTGTTTCCCTCGTGAGCAGTGCAGATGCTGTGCTGGATCCTGAGCCTGCCCTGCTGCTGAGCAGCTTTGGCCAAGCAGGAGCATCCAGGATGTTGCTCAAAGTCAGTGGGGAGCTGGAAATCAGTGCTCTGGGAGGGCTGGACCAAAGCATCCAGCTCTCTGCTTCCTGCATTTCTGCAGTGCAATTACTGCTCTGAGTGAGACACTGTTGTTTGATCTTGGACAAGGGAATATGGTTTTTAACCAGATTTAGACCTCTCAGGATACCCAGGGATGCTTTGGACACAAACCTGGCCTTTGAAGTCCTTCTTTTGTGTCTCACTTCAACATCCTTTAAATGGGATAATAGCATTTTCCCCTGAAATGTTATAAGGGTAATTCTGTTAATGTTTATGAGGTGCTGATGCCACAGTAGTGGAGACCTTAGGAGCTTTCCACCTAGACAGGGCAAAATGAGCAAGATGTCTTCCCTTTTCTAGTAGTAGACCTTACCCCAAGGTGGACCAGCAGTGGCACCCAGTGCAACCCTTCCCTGCTCTACACTGAGTGTCCAGGAGCATCCTGGCAAAGTCAGAGGCAGTCTTTCAAAACCTATGGTGTATTTTGGCATGTTTCATCCCTTCATTTGCCCTGATGGACACCAAGAGAGGATAGTTCTTCAGCTTGTCACCTTTCAGGCAGCCCCCCTGCTTTTGGGTTTGTTTGTTTGGTGTTTGGGTTTTTTGTTGTTTTTTTCCTGATGTGCTTTTTGTAACATTTAGTTGGCAAATGGCTTGCTGTAAAAAAAAAAACACAACCCAATAAATCTATTCTTGTAAATATGAGCCTTCCCACCCCAGACTGCTGACAAGTTCACAAGCCAGCCGACCTGAGCAGGAGGGGGTACAGAGCATGGTGTTTGGAAGGAAAATGTTCCAGATGCAGTGCCCATATTAACAGCTTCTCATGAGCAAAGAGAAAAAAGAGAGAGAGAAAATAATAGCATGTCTCCTTGATACCAAAGAGTGTGGTTTTAATTAGTATCATAGTTTCAGCTCTTTTTGTGGCAAGGGTTTGAGGGAATGCTTTTTAGCTTGAATGCTCTAAACAGCTAGTAAACCCCAAGGAAAACATGAGATAAAAGTTACGCCTGGGCTTATACAAATATTTAAGTTCAGTCTGGGGGTGGAGGGGAATGAAACCCATCAAGTGATTGTTTCACAGTCGCCCCGGTATGTTCCTTTGGCAAGAGAGCAGCCATGGGACCAAACTGGGTCTTTTTCTCTGCTCATTTCCTATTGCCTTACACTGCATAATCCCAAACAATACCAGCAGATGCCATCTGGCTTTGTTCTCCTCCTCAGTCAGCAGTTTTGGATTCCCCCCCACCCCCCAAGTCAAAAACCTGCTTTGAATTTAGTCCTTTTTGTTTCCCATAATCACCTACAAAGTGTGGTACAGACTGGAGCAGGTTGTTGTTGTTCTCAGCTGGAACTGGTTGCTGAAGGCAAAGAGCTCCAGAGATGGGCCTCACTCCTCACCTCAGAGCTGGCTGTGTTGCAGGCTAACAGGCTAACCCCCAGGGCTGAGAAGAGCAACCTTTGCCTCTTCTTTATTTACCAGAAATTGCACCTACCCCAGGGTTTCTCAGACACCACCTGAGGGAGCTTGCTCAGGAGCCCCAGACCTTGTGTTTTCTCCCTCACTAGGTTGTTACCACACGTGTGTTCGTGGCCAACGTTGGCCAAAGGGCTCAGAGGTGTTTTGGGCAGCCTTCTAACTTTATTTATTGTCACAGCATGCAAGTGCTGAGGTCACTGACGCTCTGCATGCTGCTCGTGAGAGCTGGAGACAGGGCAGGTGTGGGACAGGGAGGGACTCTGTTCTTAAAGGTGACTGGCACCAGGGGAACACCAATTGCCTTGTGTTTCTTTGTTGGTTCCTGCTGTGATGTTGAAGAAGGCCCAAGAAACATTTCATTTTGATTTTTTTTTCCTTCTGACTATGTATTTGTTTTCACTTGTGGGTTCTTGGTCCTGAGTTTTCTGATTTTGCTGCAGTTTTCTGTGGACTACTGAGCTTTATCATAGGATCATTGAATGGTTTGGGTTGGAAGGGACCTTCAAAGGTCACCTTGTCCAACCCCTGCAGTCAGCAGGGACATCTGCAACTAGAGCAGGCTGCTCAGAGCTCCAACAGCCTGACCTGCAATGGTTCCAGGGTTGGGACATCTCCCACCTCTCTGGGCAACCTGGAACAGGCTCTCACCACCCTCACTGTAAAAAAATCTCTTCCTTCTATCTAGTCTAAATCTCCCTCTTTTAGTTTCAAACCATCACCTCTTGTCCTGTCACAGCAGGCCCTGCTCAGCTTTCCCTCTAAGGAGAGGCACAGTGTGACCTGTCCACTCATGACAAGGCACAATGTGACTGGTCACCTAGCACACAAGAACTCTGAATATTTGCAATAATTCAGTGTTAGGGGAGAAGAGGAGCTCACAGTCTCTTTGGAGGAGCACTGTGGTTCTGCCAGGGAGTCCTTTTGTACTTTTTCTCTGCCTCAGCTTCTCTTATCTCCTGCACTGAGATAAGGATGTCAGTAAAGTGAGGACTTCATGTTTGTAGAAGGCTGTCAAAGCTAAGTCTTGTAAGTCTCCAGAGCAAGAAATAGCAGCTTGGGGTGGGAGCAGGTGGCTGTTAATGAGCTTGGCCACCTCTACCTCCTCTTGCTGAGCCTGTGCTTGCAGCAAATCCATGCTCTCTAGTACTGCAGGATGCTGCAGAGATTCCCTTTCCTTGTGCTCTCCCAGTCCCCTTGTCAGAAGAGCATTTGCAGGTGGTCAGTGATCTCTGGCAAGCTCCATCTGGACCTGTCAGCACCACTGCAAGATAACCAAAGCACTGCCCCTTCTTTTAGGCACTGCTAGGACTAGTGGTGAGCAGAGCATCTCCTAACCCCCGTGCAGTCTTGCCAGGGAATTTCCCATGGTTCTCTACCAGCCACCCCTGGGATCATGCAGTCTGCTCCACACTAGTGCTCAGCTTAGAGCAGGGAGCTGTATGGAGATTATTTTGCACTCCTAGCTATAGAGGGAGAGGAGAGGATAGGCATGTTCTTCTGGACTGACCAAGAGCAGAGAAGAACGGACTTTGGCTTCCTGCAAAGCTGCCAAATGGGAGGAGAGGCTGCTTATTGCTCACCATGGCAAGGGAGACATCAGATATAGAAGCAGAGAAGGTAAGTAATGAGTGGAAGGAATCCAAAAGATTTAAGAAGAATGGGGGAAGAGCCAGGCACATCTTTGGTTTGATCCAGAAGATGTTTCATGCAATCCCACTAATGTTCTTCCATGGCATTAGGTGGATTATGTGTTTTCCAGATCCAGCAGCAATATTATTCCCTGTTGGTTTCATTTTGAGAACAGCTCCATCTCTCAGTGTGTTAAGTCACTCCTGGAGTTCTTCCAGGAAGGAGAAGCAGGTGTTGGGTGCTGGAGCCATCTCCTCAGGGAAGGACAGGACTCAGAGTGCAGTTGGATTCAGGACAGTGTGACAACTGTCAGTTGTGTGCTGTGCTCCTGGGAGGCTACTCCACACAATCTGGCTGGAAACTTGGTACTGCCAGTTTGCAGAGAACCCCTGCACCCCCTCTAAGTGGGAGTGAGTCCTTCTGAGGTGGCATGTGGCTATGGAGAAACTCCAGAACTAGGGGCAGAGTTAGGAAAGTGATAGAGAGAAAGGATTCTGTGGCAGCTATCATCCCTGCTGGCTCTGCAGAAAGGGAGAGCAGTGAAGTTGTATCCTGAGAAGTCCTTGCTCATTACATCAGTTCAGCTGCTTTCAGTTGCCTGAGAACATGCAACACTGTAAAACAGATGACTTCCCACCAAATCCTCATGCTGACTTACACCATCTCTCTGTGGGGTTTGTTTCAAAATGCTCAGTGACCTGGTGTCCACACACACTCAGGAAATCATTGCATGCACCTGTAATGAAAAAAAAAACTTTTAAATGAGTTTGGTTTGATTTCTCCATTCCCTGTGCTTCATGTGAACAGTGGGAAAAAGGTGTTTGATGGAAGGTAGGCACCCCCTGCCTGGTCAGGATGGCTGAGACATCCCTTTGGATCAATGACAGTGAACATGGGTGCTTTCTGGGCCACCTTTGCTGTCACCACATCTGCAGCACTGAAGCCATCCTGGCACTCGCACAGCACAGATGAGCAGTGCTGAGCTTGTGCCCTCGAGCATGGTCCAGCTCCTGTGCCAGCTGAAGGGAGGCTGTGCCAGGGGCATGTCATCCATGCTGGATGGGGGCATGGATCTGCTGGCCACCATCACCTCTCCCCCAGTGGTATCAACACTGCTGTGCTGATACCACTCACAGCATGGACCTGCCTTTCAGATGTAAGGTTTTGTCTGGTGTGAGAACTGCTTTCCGAGCCAATATCTTTCTTAATGTTACCAGAAAGTTGCTCATACCATATGGCAAGGCTCTCTGTATTTTTGCAGGACAACAAACAAATTGTTGCTAGATGCCAGACTGCTCTGGCAGAGCTTTAGCACTGATGCCTGCCAGCAGTAGCCTTTAGGGGATAGTAATAATTTGGGGTTGTTTACATGACAGCTTTAAAATAGGGGTTTTCTTGAAGCATGTGTGTGTGTTTAGTCAGGAGAGTTGGCTAAAAAAGCTCTGGCAGCATCAAAGAGTGAAGGTGCTTGGTGTGGCCCATGAACATGCTCTTGGCCCTTCAGAACACCTCTTGCCTTCAGAAGGAGCTTGTCAAGTTCCAGGAGCTCCAGAGGGTTCAGTGGAGACCACCCTTTGTAGGACAAGGAGACTTAGCTAGGTACGAGAAAACCAGGGCATCAGGTCTAGTCAACATGGGTTTATGAAGAGAAGGTCCTGCCTAACCAACTTGATCTCATTCTATGACTGGGTGACCCGCCTGGTGGATCAGGGGAGGGCTGTG
>VWZO01014967.1:9748-34521 GCA_013396975.1 Bucco capensis
AACTTCCTTCTAATCGCCAATCTGTATCTCCCCTCCTTCAGCTTGTAACTATTCCCCTTGTGATATTGCAATCAGACCAGCTGAAAAGTCTCTCCCCTTCTATCTTATAAATCCCTTTTAGGGATATGAAAGACTGCTATAAGATTCTCCTGAAGCCTTCTCTTTTTTAGGCTGAACAACCCCAATTCTCTCAGCCTATCCTCATAGGGGAGGTTCTCTAGTCCTTTGATCATCTTTGTGGCCCTCCTTGGGACCCGCTCCAACAGGTCCACATCTTTTTTATGCCGAGGACCTCAGAACTGGATGCAGTACTCCAGATGGGACCTCACGAAGGCAGAGTAGAGAGGCAGAATCACTTCCCTAGACCTGCTGGTCATGCCTTTCCTGATGCAGCCCAGAATACAGTTGGCTTTCTGGTCTGCGAGTATACATCGCTGGCTCATACCCAGCTTTTCATCTGTCATGACCCGCAAGTCCTTCTCAATGAGTTCCTCACCCAGTCTGTACCTCTATCTAGGATTGCTCTGCCCAGATGCAAGACCTTACACTTGTGCTTATTAAACTTCATTTTATTCTCATGGGCCCTATTTTCGAGTTTGTCCAGGTCCCTCTGGATGGCATCCCACCCTTCTGGTGTATCAATCATACCACTCAGCTTCATGTCATCTGCAAACTTGCTGAGGGTGCACTCGATACCCATGTCCAGGTCATTTATAAAGACATTGAAGAACACCAGTCCTAAGACAGAGCCCTGAGCAATATCACTTGTCACTGCTCTCCACCCAGACAAGGAGCCATCGGCAACAACTCTCTTATTGTGTCTGTCCAGCCAATTTCTTGTCCATAGAATAGTTCACCCATCAAATCCATATCTCTCCAATTATGAGATAAGGATGTGATGAGGAACTGTATCGAATGCCTTAAAAAAGTCCAGGTAGATGACATCAGTTGGTCTTCCCCCATCAACTGTTGTAGTCACTCCATCATAGAAGGCTGCCAGATTGGCCAGGCACGATGATTTGCCCTTAGTGAATCAATGTTGACTTCTTAGAATCACCTCTTTGTCTTGCATGTGCCTTAACATCACTTCCATTATTATTCGCTCCATGATCTTCCCAGGCATGGAGGTGAGGCTCAGTGGCCTATAGTTCCATGGGTGTTCCTTTCTACCCTTTTTAAAAATGGGGGTGATGTTACCCTTCCTCCAGTCACCCAGGACTTCACCTGACCTCCACGACTTGCCAAATATGATGGAGAGCAGTCCTGCAACTACACTGGCCAATTCTCTTAGGACCCTAGGATGTATGCTGTCAGGGCTTATAGACCTGTTCTTATCGAGTTTAAGTAAGTGGTCCTGAACCTGTTCTTCATTTACAGTGGGAGGCCCTTCAGTCCCCCAACACTCACTTAGGGCTACCCAATCTTGCCAAATTCAGCTCTATCTGTGCCTCAGCCTTCCTGATCCCATTCCTACACTTCCTAGCCATTTCCCTGTACCATCCCCAGGCCACTTGTCCCTTCTTCCACTGCCTGTGCATTTCCTTCTTAAGCCATAGCTTGGAAAGCAGGTCCTTGCTCAGCCACATTGGTCTCCTTTGTGCCGCATTGCCTATACTTCTGTCACACTCTGCCACTAGCAGGGAGGTAGACGGCACAGGCAGAATTGAGCTCTGCCCCAGATGTGGTGGGGATGCAACTAGCCGCTTCACTTGTTGTTCCTGAGCCTGACATTGGAGATGCTGTAGAAGCCAGAGTCTTCATTAGGGCAATTGCTGTTCATAGGCACAAAGTGAGGCAAAAATTCCTACTCACTACTGGTTTATATTTATAACAAAGAAAATACAGTGTGTGCAGCATTTGGACAAAATATTCTGTCTTATAATCATTTTCAATTATGCTCCTGCATCTACGGCTACCATTATGAGAGTAGTTAAAGAAACAGTCATGCACATATATAACATTATACAACACTACTGAGAAACATAGCTTGAAACAATTCTTTTTACTATGACTTGGATTTGGTGGGAGGCAATAGATTTGGCTGTGCTGAATGAAACAAGGGGGATACGGTTTCTCATTTAATAATAATTTGGGTATTTCATATCATAATTGAGTTGCAGTTTAATAACGTATCTCTTTTTCTACCCTAAAAATACATACTTACCACTGAACTCAGATTAGAACATACCACAAGGAGCTTCTACTAGGTCTAATATAGGAAAAAAAGTTTTCGTGAGAGCAGAAATAAAGAAGACTAGGACTAGGCTACATAGAGTGCATATTAATTAGAATAACTAACACTTTTACTATTTTTTCTTATGATGTAGAATTTGTGTTATATGATTAAATGAAAGAAAATATACCTGAATAATTTAAAAATATTTTTTTAACCTGATCAGCTAATTTAAGAAAAAAACAACAAAATCTAAATTAACAAGTTCACTAAAAGCAAAGAAAGAAAACCCCAAACAATTAAAGCATCAATTACTAAAACAGTGTTGTTCATTACTGACTGAAGTTTACAGAAACATAAAATATAGTAAGCAACATATATCAGATAATTAGACAATGAAGTAAAAATCATTACTAGACATAGATAAAAAATATTATATGTAAAAAAGGAGAAATGAAAAAAAAAAGAGAAAAAATAGCAAAGTAAAATAGGGAAAAGAAAAAAAAATTAGATACCGCAAAGCGGAGAAATATTTTCTGCCAGACTCTGAATGTAGAGTTCCCCCAGAGGTATCAGTTGCCAGTTTTAGTAGCAGGTGAAATTGCTTTATGTTAACTTGGTTTTACAAAAGTGTAGGAAAGATGAGTTCTTTTGAGTTTCCCCTAGAGAATTAAATTTTAGAATGAATACTCTGGGACTTTGTTACTGACATTTCCATCCAGACCTGGTCTATGCCAGTTCTAAGGGTCACACGCATACTACACAACACTTTCTGTGCAAATAGGGGAGCCAGTGTCACTGGACTGTTCACAACTTCATACTTCATTTCTTCTAGTTACTGATACGTGAAAAGAGCGGTCCTGCCAATTCACTCCTTGGAGAGGTGGGGAGGAGAGAAGACCACTCCTGCTCTACCACTATGTATATACACAGTCCTAGGTCCCTTGAAAGATTAAATCTAAAGCAAATTTCAAACCTATATGTTCCTGATTACTGTAAAATATTTCTCAGTCTGTTGGAGAGAAAAATTTAAAACCTCACTAACATTTTAACAGAATGAAAAAATCTTATTAATTAAAAATAATAAAGTCCATTAAGTCAATCTTAGTTTTTTACAATGAGTAAGGAATTAGCGTATTCAGTTCACTGTAGACTCAAAATTTCATGACTAAACTGACATAAAACGAAAATGTTTGGGAACTTGATGCTTTTCGGGTTGAGAAATTTTCTCTCCATACAACTACTGTCATAATCCGTGAAAACAATAATAAAAACAGTCTGCAAATTTTTGCTATTAATCTTTCCTTTTTTCTTTATCTTTTTTCAGTTGTTTTATTTTTTGTTTGTTTTGGTTTTTTATCAGCTTTTGATAATGAAGGCTTTGTGCTTGTAACTCTCAGAGCTGTTTCTTCTGCCTTTCGTAGCACTATTAGATAGGGTCCAGAATTCTGGACCAGTCTATGTAAAAATGTAAGAAAACTCATGCTATTTGCCTCAGGAAACAGTTTTTACCCACTATTCTGAGAAGAACAAGCGGAACACTTCGAATATTTACTCCTTTGAGTAAATATCATCTGTGGAAACATTGTCCAAGGGTAATATAACACTGTCTTGAAAGTGACTTATTCTTCTTATTCTTTGCAGAATAGATAATAACCAGTACAGTTTTGCTCCCAGGTCTACCTATATCCTGATTTCTATCTACAAATCTTCCTGCTTCCACACTGGTAAACAAAAAAAAAGCATAAACTAGAAATGCAGAGATTTTTGATTCATGACTTTCAAACTAGACATTTTACTAGGCATGAAAAACAAGTCACGTCCATTTTATTCTAGGAAAATTCAAAACGTAATAAACTCCCATTCGTGTTTCTGCAAATCTGCCCTGAATTAGAATAATCAAGTCCTTCCTGAACAAGGAAAGAACAGTCTTTTCAGGAAATCTGCAAAGTTAAACCTGGAATAACTGCTTCTCATTTTAGCGAGTACTTTGTATCACAAAACCTGCATGAAATAACCAATTAAACAGATGTTCAGACAGAACAAATTGCCTGTGCATTTACATTTCAGCTGTGATGAAATGGCAGAACTATTTTGTTCCTGTTAGTAAAAAGCGTTGTGGAATAAGATTATCAGAGACATGCCTAGTTCTGATTTTTAGTATAGCAATGTATACATCTATTGTTATTCAGGAGTCAGTGTCTTTTCTGACTGGTTATGAAACACAGATGAAGTTGATCCCTAGACCATTGATCTCAGAGTTTTTTTGAAGGGTGTCATCATTGCTCTTGCAGAAATGTACCAAGATTGATTCTTTTCTAATATAGTTTACCATGAGTCAAGATATATTTTCAGGAAAATGTTAATTGCACTTGCAAGAATAATTTGCAACTGTAGACCTCATATCACTCAGATTAAAGTCAAGCCTTTTACTTATGATACTTTACAATTCTATGCAAAAGATTTTTGGATTAAAATTATCATGTTCTTTCATTTTGAAATACTTTCTGAGATTTTTCTAATGCTTTTAGTATAAGCAATGCAAAAAAGACCTGATAGAAAAGCTCCTGACTTATCAAATGATAATGTAATAAGTACTAGTAAGAAAATCCTTTGAGCTTGTGGGTATTAATAAATGATTCTAAGTTTTGGATTACTATTCATGGAGGTGAGTCTTTAGAATCATAGAATCATAGAATGGTGTGGGTTGGAAGGGACCTCTGGAGGTCATCTAGTCCAACCCCCCTGCAGTGGGCAGGGACATCCCCAACTAGATCAGGTTGCTCAGAGCCCTGTCAAGCCTCACCTTGAATATCTCCAGGGATGGGGCCTCAACCACCTGCCTGGACAACCTGTTCCAGTATTCCACCACCCTCGTGGTGAGGAACTTCTTTCTAATATAAAATAATTCACTATTTTATGGGCTATGTTAAATATTTCCATTTATTTGTTTGCAGGTCAACAGACTAGATGGGCTAAATAAGAGTTATATTATGTTGTAGTTTTTCTAAAGAGTATTTCACTTGTACAACAAGGATTCTTCCCTGGTGAGATAAAGGCATTTTTAAATTAAGTTTATCGATAGTGTAACTTTGCTAATCAATTTGTTCTTTTTGTATACCAACCTCTAATTTTACTACATTCTTTTCCATCCTTTTTTTTTTTTTCATATACCAGAGGAATAATAAGATAAAAATCATCAGGGGTTTATATTACTGTTATGATGTGTCATGAGCATCCTTTAGAAGGGGAAACTGGCAGAAAATTTGAACATGACAGAAACAGTCAGAGTGCCTTGGAAATGAAGTGGCCATTTTTTAAATTTTTATCAGCTGTGGATTAAAAAAATGCTTTTTTTTTCAGCTTTGGTATTTAAGTCCCAGTTTTAACCTTGTTTAAAGTTGATGGCTTAGGTGTGTTGTCTTGTTTTATTGGAAGTTTTTTTGTGTATTTGGTGCTGGGTTTTTTGTTTGTCAGAATTTTTTTTTATTTAGTTGGTTCAGTTGGTTGTTTTTTTTTTGTCTATATGTGTGTGTAAAAATGCACTACAATGCACTTAATTCTTTCCAAAATCAGGAAGCAGTTACAGAGCTGATAAGGAAGAAAGACTGGTTTCTTTTCATTTTCAAAATAAAAATAAAAATAAAAATAAAAGATGAAAGTATAAGAACTACTGAAAAATACCTCAAACAACTTGATATCTCTTCTCTAAGAAATTAGGAACTGAAGATATCAGTACATTGAATTTTCATTTTTCATTTCTTTCACTAGGATCTAAATATCTCAGCTGTTTTAGTCAGAGACAGGTTTTCACAATCATTTCATTCCCAGCCTTAATGTTGATATTATCAGTAAGTAAAATTAATTGCCTAGTAAATAATTTAATCTTTTCCTATCTGGTGCAGAATTAAAAACACATATGAAATCTAGCGGCTTAAACACCTGCATATGAAGTCACAAAATAGCTTCAGTAAGCTTGAATAGACATACAATTAAGTGAAGGAAAGAGTTAAATTATAAGCTGTAGAGTCAGACATTGAGAAAGGTTAGAAAAATAAGTATATCAAACCTCCTGGGCAGATATAGTCTTTTCATATGAAGACTATGTTTAAGTTATTTAAAAAGCTAGTCAATAAAGTTAATAAAAACAATTTCTTTTAGAACAGTTTATTTTATTTTACAGTATAATACATGAACCATCCAGTTGCTTTACACTAGATGTATTGATAGATGCACCATCACTTAGAAGTCTCCTTTGACTTATAATGGAGCTTTGTCTCATTACATGACTTCCGTTCCTTAAAGCAGAATTAAAAATTCTCTGAAGTATCTCATCATCAAATACACTAAAATGCAGCAGGAAATCAATTGGTAGTTTGTGTGTACATCCTGCATATAGTTTTTACAAATATTTATGATTTTATTTCTTGCTGTGATGGGCTGGCACTGATTCAGCCCTGTCTAATGCTTGGATCTATCGTCAATAGTGCTGTATCCTGAAATGGTATGTTCATCACTAAACACAATCACCGTCTCTTTACCCACTCTAGTTGTTCTTTTCTTGAGCATCATCACCATAATGCATCTATATTTTTGTGACATCTATGTCCTTGTTTCTTTCCTCTTACATTCCCTTCCAGTGGTCTTACTGCAGAGAAGTGGTCTAACAGCTCAATTGAAATAGGCCATAAATACATTAATGGCACTTGGGTACAGACATTGTGTTTCCAGCAGTACATATTTACAATTCACTTATCAATTTGTTTGCATAAAAGCACTGTCATAGGTATGCTTCATCTGTAGAGAGTGTTCTTTTTGGATAGGTAATTCAAACCTTGAAGTAGCACATAATGAAATGACATGCAGTTAAAATAACTTAAGATTGTGGATGTTACCTTCTGAATGCCAGATCTGTGCTGGAATAAAACTTTTCAATTTAGTGTATAGGCAGTAACATTAGGGACTTCACTCCATTGACTGCTGCAATTAAACCACTCAGGTACGTATACTTGGCAGCTGTAAAGAACCCCTAACCCTAAGAGTGTGCATTTGGTGTCTAAATTTGCAGTGTGCATTTTCTTCCAAGAACTTAGTATTGTCTTCAACAATCATTTGTTAAAGGTAACAACTCATTTTCTTCAACAGTAACAACCATCGTCTTGACCTTCATTTATTCTTTGGTTGATTAGAACCACTATTTCAAAGTTTCTATTTTTAAGCTTTTCTTTATAACTGTGATTTCTTCAATTTCTTTTTATTGAAAAAAAGAAATGTTGAAGAGTTAAAACTCACTGAAAAAAGAGCCAGAATTTTAAAACCACTTTTAAGTGGGAAGTGAGGTTAACTTTGGAGGCTTGTGTTTCACAGAGGAAAATTACCCTTTGAAGTCACATTCTGTATATCGTCGTCATGGCTAGGCTTCGCAAATGAAGATCCAGGGAGGGCTCCACCCATGCTCCTCAAAAGCGCCCCTTCCAAGCACGCTGATAGAAAGAGGATAGCAGATAGCACAAGGGATTTTTTTTTAGGTGAGACACAGCATGCGCAGAGCTGGACCCACCCTTTAGTCCTAAGGTTCATCTGCCAGGGCCTAGCAAGCTTGGACGCTGGCAGTGAAGTCCTTAGGATGGAGGTTTAACCTCTTAGATGGAAGGCCCTAGAGGGCTAAACGAGCTCCATCTGCCTGGGTTTGGAATCAGAGTTGTCCTTCTCCTAGGATGACTGCCAGAAGGCTAATGAGCTCATCCTACCCATCCAAGGATTATAGGAACATGGGTATCACTCCCCACACTTTACTGTGGGCAATGAGTTTAATGCTCCCTCTGCTGTCACCACAGTTATCACACCAGAGGCCACAGGAGACCCCAAGTGATTTTCAGACTGTGCCGGTACATTCTGTATATATTGCTTGTAGAAACATGTTAAATGCCCCATTTTAGATGGCAAAAGCAGTTCTATACCTTTTTGACTCAGACTTCTTTGATCAGTCACAGACCATTTCAGGTTATGAATTTTTTTTTTGTGTGTGTGTGGTTTTTTTTCTGTTTGGGCTTTTTTTCTGGTATATCTGGTGTTTTCTGTTGTTTGTTGTTTTTTTTTGTTGTTGTTGTTTGTTTTAAGATTTCTTAAGATTATTTCATAAAGGGGTAAAATTTTCAAAACATGTAAGTGCCTGCATAAATTTTCTGACATTTAGTGACCCATGGGCTTTTAACTCTTTCAATTCGTTTTCCACTCCAGAGATACTGCATAAAGTGCTTTTCTGCTCTAAACTTTCTCTCCAGTGTCCTTATTTAAAATGGGGACCTTGTTCTAATATTGGTATCTCACTTACTATTCCTTTGTTCTTTGGTAAGCTTAAAAGAACAAAACTAAAAAAAAAATAAATTAAAAAACAATCAATGGTATAATTAATAATAACCAACGTAAATATTTTATGGGTGGTTTTTTTTTCATTACATACCAATGAGGAATTTCTGTTTTCGTCAGGATGGTTGTTGTGTTAATGTCTGTGTAGGGGAGATAGTGATTTCAGGCAATTCTGGGGCTATTTGATTTGAGGTCCAAAACTAGCAATATGATAAATGCATTACTGCAATCTAGCTTTCATTCCATAACTGAAGTATGTGTTTGGGTCACTTTCAACAAAGAAAACTTAATTCAAACAGTTATTTCTTTCAGTTATTTACTCTTATGTAAATTCAGATTAGGCAAAACTGTATTTGTAATCTAGAACTAAGCAGGAAATATTTTTATCTTGATTCATTACATATATGAACACATTGAAGTATTGAAGCATCTCTAAAGAAGAGCAACAAGGCTGGTGAAGGGTCTAGAGAACAAGACTTATGAAAAGTCGCTAAGGGAACTAGTTTAGGCTGGAGAATAGGAGGCTCAGGGGAGACCTTGTTGCTCTCTACAGCTACCTGAAAGGAGGCTTTAGCAAGGTGGCTGTTGATCTTTTCTCCAAAGTAACCACGGAGAGGACAAGATAAAATGTCCTCCAGTTGCACCAGGGGAGGTTTAGGTTAGATATTAGGAAAAATTTCTTCAGTGAAGGGGTTGTCAAGCATTGGGGAGGGGCTGCCCAAGGAAGTGATTAGCTGCTCATCTCGAGAAGTATTTAAAAGACTTACAGATGTGATGCTTAAGGACAGAGCTCAGTGGTGACTTAGTAGTGTTACGTTAATGGCTGGACTTGACGATTGTAAAGGTCTTTTCAAAATCAAATAATTCTATGATTCTAATATATGTTTACTTGTAAAAGGCCATTGAGATGCATAAAAAGAAGTTTGTAGGCAAACATTAAATTAGATATACAAATGTAAAAAGAGAACATGGGAAACCTTTGATACACAGAAAGATGTGATCATAGAATTCACTAGTTAGTAAAGGTATGCTACTCTTTAATGTAAATCTCCTCAGGAGCTACAGGTATATAACTGCAGGTGTCTAGTAATTCCCATTAACATTTACTCTTTGAAAAAAGATGCGCATACAGACATCACAGGATGTAATCCAGACCAAATCTCTTAAGAATAGCTAGGAAAAGAAGCACAGTTTTTAACACCTTCTTTAAAACCATGTGGGATGATACATCGCAATATATTACCTTCATTTCCATATTGAACTTCTACTTGAGAGTTCTTGTGCATGGTGGCTCTGTTGCCTCAGAGAATGTTGCTGGGTCTTCTGGAGAGTTCCAGTAATTATATAGTTACATATAGTAAACATATAACCTGGTAAATCTTTTCAATTAAATATAGTCAATCTCTCAAACAGAAGTTCACAACTGCCTTTCTTAACCTGTATCAACCACCAAAACCAGGTTTTGCATTGCAAAATTATACAAAAGGCAAGCCAAATAGTTGAAGAACACTTTATTCTATTCTCAGAGAAGCACAATGTATTAAATTTGTGTAATGGATATACTGAAGTTTTTCTTAAAAGAGGTTACTGTCTTCTGAATTCTGTGCTTGCTGTTGCATTCAGTGCATGTATTCCCAATCTGGAGGTATTGTCTGTGTCTACCCTTGGAAATCCACTGATTTATTTAGATAAAACATAAAAAAGACTCTTTTGATTTTCAAAATAAAGATATGAAGGAAAAAAATGAGTGTTTACAAGCCGTATCCCAGTATTAAAATTCAAATAGTAATTCATTAATATGCACATAACTGGAGCTATTTAATGGGATACCTTATGGCATGGCAGCAGAATGTGTCTAAACACCCTTTACTGCTGTAATGAGTTTTCCTATGTTCAAAAGTTACTTGGTAAAGGACAATTAGGCTTCTGTGAATTGACAAGAGGATTTCTCACCTGCCAGGGCTACATAAAGACAATCCCTTTTAATCCATTTGGGTATTTTCCCTGTCTGGATGCAATCAAGCACAATTTTCTCTGTTTCAACATATTCTAAATCAGACTGTACTTTCCCAAGGTTTCTGAAAAGCTTCATGGAAAGTTGTATTCTGTCATAAAGAAAAAAGAAAAAACAACAAGACTTTGTAAGGAACTGGTTACTTAAACCACAAGGAAAGAAGGAAAGATGCAATTATCAAGACCGAGGGAAAATATCCTGTCAAAATGTAGGAGGAAAAAGATGGTGTTGTAGCATAGACTTATCATAAAAGCTTATTTCAGCACATTTTATAATACAGTGGATAAAAACTAGCATAAGCCAGTTAAGATTAAAAGCTTTCCAGTTTTTTGTAGTTAGTATTTCTAAGTTCTGCCATTTTCTCCTTAATATAAACATAGATTCTGCTTTAATGTTTCTCCTGTTACTAGGCAAGGAAACTGTAAAAAAGAGTATTTAAAATGTATTTTCTTTCTGTGAAAACAGCTCATTGTTTTTCTGTATTATTTCTGTCTTTGCTTATTAACTATCCAATATACCTTTTGTCATCCATAGGTTCTTTTCCATAATATACTTCATAGGACAGAATGTCAGTCTGAGCGTTATTAGAGACATCTTTCTGATCAGCCCTTTCATCTTCATCCTTCCTGATAAGGTGACTGATGTATTCTTGTGCCCCAGGAATATCACAGTATATGGTGTGAACCTATCACGGATTAAAAACCAGATATTTCCTATAAAGCTGTCACATCTCTTTATAATTCCTGTAGCTCACATAACAGCTGGAAGGACAGAAAAAACTTTTCACCCATAATGACATTCTCAAGCTTCACTAATTTATCTTTTAAAGTCAATTAAGCAGTATGCAAGTTGGTCTAATCAGTTTTCTATAGGCTGAATTTCAGTGGGTATTTATGGTTCTTTAATTGCATTTGTTATTTTGAATATATCACCTGTAACCTTGTACAATGTACACAAAAGGACCACTGCCATTTTTTAAGGAAATAATAATATCAAATAAAACACTACTTTTTCCACTTATTGATCTTTTTACAAAAATCATTAAATAATATTTTTGTCTTTGCAGTAGCTGAGTTGTTACCTTCTTGACAAGAGATTTCAAGAACATTAGCACTGAGATTCGAGGTTTCATTTTCTTGTTATATCTTCTTTCACCATGTAGGAGCTCAGTTACTTCTCTCTCACTTTTCTGTAAAGATTCCTTTATCTTTTGCAACACGGTGTGTGCTTGCCAAAGATATCCATTTTCCATTGACCATTGAGGCTTTTCTTCTTCATTAGCTACCTGGGGGACAACAGAGAACTCTTATATGCTAAGTCAAGATCTAGATTTTCATTTCTTTCATACTGAATTGACAAGGCGCAAGGTACAGAAAAAGTGGAGAAAAGCAGAAGAAATATCTAATTAGAAGGGCTGCTTGGTTCCAACATTCAGAATATAGTTTTTAAAATTCTAAGAAGTAGATCTTTAAAAGATTTTGTAGTAAATTTTATACTAACCGATATAAAGAGAACAATAGCACATTATAAGTAATTCCAGGAGAAAAAGAATGTATTTCGTTACTGTAGTGTTTTAATCATTCATCATCAATTTATCATGACTAGTCATGACTATATTCGCACATAGTTTTTACTGTCAGTTAGTCCCATGGTTTACTTCAGCCTTTGCTAGAATCAGCCTGATTGTCTTTGAAATACCTGCAATAACCCTAAAGACAAACACGTTTCCATTTTTGTGCTCACGTGTTCTGTTTTAAATTCTAAACCCTCTGATACATCTGCTTTTTCTCCTTCTGTGTTTTCAGACTTTTCCTGAAGAATCTGGAAATTCAGGAGGTTGTGAACTCTTTCCACATACAGACTGATGTTATGAAGTTCCTGCAAAGCTGAATTAGAAACAATAGGAAAACCAGGTAAGAACAATTTAAGCACTTTTAATCTGTAGTTCCTAGAATATTGTATAGGCAGGACAAACTATGTCCATTTAGAAATTAAGAACTTATAATGAACTAGCAAATTTCATTAATCAAGAGTTACACTTATTTATTAAAGCTCAAATAATTCTGGTGGTCTCATGCTTTGTTTTGTTTTAGTGTTCTAAAATGAAAGCTACAAGTGCTGAAATAATCCTACTGTAATAAACCAGTCATGATAGATATTATCTACAGGTTCAACATTCCTTTACAATAGAAAAGCTTATATTGACTTCCAGTAGTATGCATCTCAGCGTAAACAGAAAGACAAGGAGGAAAGAAAAAAGGGAGAAACTCCATCTCTGAAATAGAAAACTCACTCAGTGTGTGCTGGGTGTAAAGATAATCTGTGTTTTTCCTCAAGTTCTCTAGAATCTGGACCTGGAAGACAAGAAAAGAAGAGAGCAGGGAACCAAAGAAACCAATGTTAACAGTTTTCATTGTATTTCCCTGGGGAGAATAATCAGTAAAATTAAATTAATGTTGCTATTTATAGGCAGAGCCTACATAAATGGGAGTGTATTGTGTGGTAATTGACTGTTACCAGGAAATAAAATTGTAGAAAAAAACCCCAGAGACTGCTCGGACTCCAATGTTTTCACAAGTGCCTGTACCAAGATGTCCTATGTCCAGAGATGTCAAACAGGTTGCCCAGAGAGGTAGTGGATGTCTCAACAATGGAAACATTTAAGGTCAGGTTGGATGGTGCTCTGAGCAAGCTGACCTAGTTGAAGATGCCATTGCTCACTGCAGGGGGTTGGCCTCGATGACTAGGGTATTTGAAGGTCCCTTCCAACCCAAAATATTCTCTGATTCTATTGTCCTATGCTTGTGTTTTCTTCAGCATTTTTCCACATTACTGGAATGAAGACAGAGACAAAATTATAGAAACTCTCAAAATAGATTGAAAGCACAGAGATAAGGGGTGTTTAGGTGTGGTATTGGTTTTGTATATATTTGTACATATTTCATTTTATGGTTATTATATTCATCAAAGTAGTTTTAGTTCTCATTTCCAAGCCATGAGTCTCTCTCTCTGTGTTAATTTCCATTCTCTTCCCAGAGTGGGGGCAAGAGGGGGAAATAGGGAATATCAGTTACTGGATTAGTGGTTGGCCCAGCCCTAACACATGACATTGTGGTAGACATTTTTTAAAGTGTTTTAAAAGAGAAAACCTTAGTTTTAAATACTAACACTATGGAAAAATGTAACCAAAATTTGGTGCGACATCATTTGAGAAAAAAAAAAGGCAACAAAAAAAATCCCAACATTTTCCTTCACTCAGAAATCCTACAGTCATTTTCAAAAATGCAAGAGAGAATCTTGCACAGAGACTCCACCAAACCCACCACAAATTTAGCTAGGATTTTCCTGAGTATGTGTCTTGAAGTAGTGCAATCAAGATTGGCTGTTATAAAGCAATATCGAAGACCTGCAAAATTACAGAAAGACTAGCACAAATTCTTTAGAAGAGAACACTATGCACAAAATAACAATTATCAGACCATGAGCACAGATATTATCTCTCAAACCCCAACAAATTTATTTTTTTTACAACCTCTGCAGCCACCTTCGATTTTCAGTAAACAGAAGTTGCATTTTTGCAGAGAAGTTTGGAAAGCTTAAGGAATTTTAAGGACATTCATTTTTTTCTGGGAAATACAAAGTGATGTAGATTTTCTCCTAGGACAAGCAGTTGCATTGCAATGTGGTAGTAGCATAGATGAGCATGAATTGCTAAATAAAAAGTAGCCAGTATATTCTAGTGTGATTTCAAAATTCTTCAAGAGACATGAAATGTGAAATGGGAGAAATAACAATCTGGTCATTTTTAGTGGAAAGAATAATATAGCAAGACAAAAAAAAAAAGTCATCTTCTTTGTTTACCTTTTCTTCTTCCCATTTCTCTCTTTGTTGCTTCAATTGGCAAAGAATTTCTTCCTTCTCTTGAGTAAGTTGTCTGTTTCTTTCCCTCAGGCTCTAAGGGCAGTAGAATAAGGCAAAAGGGATTACAATTTCTATGCTAGAGTTTCTTTTTTCAAAAAGGCCTATAGTTCAGGTTTTCTTGTTCTGTGCATGTTGTGATGTTATAACATTTGGATCTTTCACAAAAACTGACTTATTTGTGATGACCACATGTGACTAGAGGTGGTCTAATTCTAAAAGGCATGAAGATACTCTTCCTTGGTAGCAGAACAGAAGGAGGAACATGATTAACCTTGCTCATCACCAGAAAAGCATTCCAAATCCTATATATTCTGTGAATATATTTACACTTCAATTTCATATAAACAAAGTTAAGTCCAAGTGTATAAACACAGACAGCATGGGAAAGATTTCATTGTATTTTCATTACGGGCATGACAATAGGCCCAGTTATGAAAACTATTTTGGAAATATACTGCATAAGGCTCTATATATGGACATAATTTTGTATAAATGTCATGAGTTACATGTCTTCATTTGACTGTCTATCCCTAAGAAGAAAACATTACTTACATACCCTGTTCCTGCAACCTCTAAAAGTACCTGCCATTTTTACTCCCATGTAAAAATTGTACTTAATTAGTTACCTTTGCACTGTCTTGCCACAGGGTGTTGCTCTTGTTCATCAACTCTCGGTAAGCCTCTATCTGGGACTTCAGACCCCTGATTTTCTCACCATAATGTTGCTTTATAGCAGTTACAGTCTGCTCCTGTATTACAAAATACGATTGATAAATTGAATAGTGAATGAAAACATAAAAGCCAAGCATGATAAAGAAAACAGTTTCTGCAACAGGTAATATTTGGTTCTCTTTCTTCAATATTTTTTATTGTCTGCAAACATTGCTTATTAACCATAGGAGGTTTATATTTTCACCCACTGCAGAGTTTCAGGAAGACTTAACTACTGAACTAATTATCTTTTCTCTGTTTTTCTGCAGGAGTAAAAACCAAAGTCTTTCATAGAGCAGATCAGAATGAATTCAGTCTAAACATAACTAGGTAATTCTAAAGGAATGAAACTTTGATCAGAAAACAAAGGCTTGGAGATACAAGTAGCACAAAAATAATTCTCAGCAACCGGAAACATCTAGAAAAGGCAATAAAATTTTACGAGAATTGGAAACAAACCAGAAACTTTAAAAAACACAGATCTTTCCAGTGCTTCTAGGAATGATTTTGATTTCATAAATTTTAATTAATTAGCATCAAAGCAGCCAAAATGAAAGAGGTTCTATGAAGAAAGGTCATTACAGTCCCTATGTTTTCATCTGTGCCCAGCAGGCAATTATCTCTTACTATGATTCTGTATTCTTCCTGTTGATTATTTTCACTTCCTAATGATCTACAGAGTCAATTGAAAGTGTAAGATATGACTGTGCAAAGTTTATATGCCCACTGAAGCACATAAATAGATTTGCATAGATACTGTAAAGTTTGTGAAGATGTGGTAAACTGAGAATAAGGTGAAGTCCTGTTCTCTACCACAGGGTACCAAGCTTTTGTTCACAGCATACAGGGAACTCTCTCAAGTTTGCTTGACAATCTGAAGAGTTTGTTCACTTCCTCTTGAAGGTTCCAGAGGAATTTCTGAATCTCTTCACTCTGTGCACCCAGAAAAAACCTTAGTTGTATGGCAATCATACATTTGCATAGGAACTACCTACCTGTCTGACTCTGGATTGGAAAAGGAAATGATGTGACAAATAAGCAGAAAGAAGAATCAGTGGCTGCAAGAAAATGTTTCAGAACAGTGTAGACAAAGATGATGTGGGCAATTCCATATTTGGGAGAATTACTGACTAATGGAATGCAGAAATGCATCCACTAAGGAAACTGAGGCACTGTGGGATTATAGTCACCTCTGGATCCTCATTGTAAACTCGCAGGGGCTTACAGGTGGAAAGATTCCACTATTCTGTAAACCTTACTGACAAAATTTTGCAAGGCTAAAGCAAAGCTAGGTGCAAAGTAGAGGAGAAAAATAACCACAGAGGAACAGGCTGTAAAACTTACTGCTTTGGCAATGACAGAAGGCAACACAACTTGGCACAGTCTTTTAAAATAAAATCACTTTTGATAGGCACAACCTGCATAAACGTAATTGTTCTAACTGTGTGGTCAGTCATTAGACAAAGGTGGCATTTGAAAGAGAAGTTTAATAACAAATAATGTTTAGAAAAAGCTCTGCAATTTTGCCAGACAAAAAGTAAAATCAGATTTACAAAGTTCTAAGACCAAATAAACTTAAAGATACATTGACATTGTTTCTGGAGTCTTAGAAAGGGTACCTGTATTCAGATTTAAATGTGAATAAAGTAGATTTTGTCCCTCTGTTTCGTTCTGACTAACAGTATGACACAACAAGAGTACTAATGCTCCAGAGCAATTACCTGGTTTTCTTTCATTGTATTGTCTAGTTGTCTGATTATCTTCATGTGTTTGTTTTTCATTTGCTGCATGTCTTTTACCATCTGTAGAGCATGAAGAAAATTATCAACTCGGAGTACTAGCAACTCTAACTATAATGAACCACCAAAAAATTTTGAGGTACATTTCTCAAAATGACAGACATCACAATGAAGAGTTTGACCTGGAACAGGCAAATTTAAGCTACTTAATATCTGATATTAAGAATACATTCCCATTTTAATATTCCTCTTTTAATGACAATATCCAAAGTCTAAGTGAAGACTTTCAAATGTGGAGAAGAAACCTACTAAACAATAAGATTGTGTGAATTGTATTCATATGATGAAAATGATTGACACAATCCATTTGGTATGTCCTACAAAAAGACACAATTCACCTGGCAATTTTTTGTGTTGTAAATCATTAATTCACGGTAGGGCTTTCTTTGAGGGTAGAGGGTGTTTGTTGAGGTTTTATATTTTTACCTTAATTATGTATGATGTAGCTAACTTGTATGGAATATACGGCACTTCTTTCGTTGTACAGTTCTCCATCTCAGTTGCTCTGGGATCAGCATCAGAACAAACTCCTGATGTGGTCAGATTATCTAATGTATATCAAAATTGCTTTATCATCTTGAAGTATTGAACACAGCAACTCTAGATGTACATAATGCATTTTAATTTTTTTAATAGAAACATCAAGTATAGTTTTAAAACATCTGATAATGCAGAAAATGGGCATGTTAGCAACTCTGACTAGTCAGCTTTGATCTATGGACACCATCATACATAGTTATGTGGTTGACTGTTACTTATCCATAATTATTCTGATGTCATTAAAACTGAAACTTAAGTTAAAAAAAATGCAGAAGCTGCCTCTTAAGACAAATGGCTTTTACCACAGCTAAGAAAAAAATATTTTAAAGCCTTCCTCAAAACTACCTTTCTACCTTTTAAAAACCCCATTAAAATAATGTTTTTAATTTTTTAATTTTTTTCTTTTTTTTTGTTGATTAAAAACATATTGTTACTTTTTTTTTTCAATGAAATCTCACAGTAAGTGAATTTCTACTGGAAAATTATTTTGAGTATCAAAATTCTTATCTAAGTATCATAATTGACAGGTGTATGTGGTCAAATTAGACTGATCTGATTACTTAGATTAGTAACTTGTATAAATCAAAGCTATACAACTTCACTTAATCAAAGCTTACATAAAAGAAAAAAATAACCCTTCCAATTTATGCAACATAGAAACATAAAATCACTTTAGTTAGAAATGACCTTTAACATTATTTAGTCCAACTATTAACCCAACACTATCAGATCACAACTAAATCATGTTCCTAAGTACCCCATCTACTCTAGATGTGTTCTAGAAAGCAAGAATAATGTCTGCTATATGAATATACCTCTTTCTAAAGCTCTGTTTTCAATCCATCCAGTCAGGGAATTCAGAAATGACCACTTGTTTATATTCATTCCAAGCTTGTGCAGCCACGAATCTCCCTCTCCATCTGTTAACATAATTCAGGTGAAAATCATTGCAATGCTCTGAATACTTTTATTTCATTAACTCATTGGATTTAAATGTGGTGTGTCCAAATTCTGTTGGGACTAAAAAGGTTTTAAATTAGTAAAAAGGATGTAAAGGAATGAGAGATTGGGAAGTCATTGGGAGAGCTATGAGCATAAGAACTATGTGATACTTGTTTGAGGCTTGAATGATTCCACCTGATCCTGAAACTAGAGATATACTGAATCCAAAGGCTACACTCCAAACCTGTTGCTCATATTCTATCAAAATAGTTACAAAATGTAGTTTTGAAAAATTACAAAACAAACTAAATTTCTGCCAATATCTATGAAAATAAGTGTTTTGTGTATAGGGGCAGGGGTGGATTGCATTGTTAGATGAGATACACCTGAGAAGAGTACCCTTAGCTTTAATTATTCTTCTTTCGGAATTATGTCCATCACTATATGTTGCATACACACACACATATGTATATATCAGCTTTTGTTCTGTGAATTATGGCAGTGAAGGACAGGTTAAATTGTACGTAGAATAACTATTCTTACAAGACTTTTCCTCTCACATCTGTATCCTTTTGGTTCATATTTCACTTCCTTTCCACCACCTTAGAGACTATTTGAATACAAAATTATTCGTGAAAATATCCTTCACTTCACATAAACCTAGTCTAAGCAAAATTAGCCACTGGACCATCAATGCTTGCAGGCAAAGAGTGCAGGGTCTGTCTTTCCAACAAGAATAAAGGTTAATCTTAAACCTTTAATGGAAAACAGACATACAACACTTCCTACTGTAAAAAAAAAATCATTACTATTTCATCTGCTGAAATGACTACAAAGTTCACCTTCATGAATGCTAAAAATCAGATGATACATCTGTAATAGTTCTTTCTTTTAAATGCCACCAGTCAGAACTGCTCTCAAAAGTCAGGCAAACTACCACAGTACCTTGCATTTTCATTCCTTCAGAATGAGGTGTCTGTTTTCTCACTTTAAAACTAGGATCAAAGCATACGGCACAGACAAAGCAGCCACATCACTGTTTCTAAGTAACTACAACTGTATATTTTTTACAGTTTTTAGTAAGTCTAGTAGGTTAAAAACAGCTTGTTTTAGAAGTTAGATACAAACCACATAATAAATTTAGTTTCTTTCTACTGGCTTTGGTTTTAATAGGTATGAAGCAAATAGACATTTTCTATACATGAGGAGCTTGAGGACCAGTTCCATTACCTATATGCTAAATCATGATAGGAATTCTCTCAGTTCATACCCACATTCATCCATACCCAAGCTATACCAGCATTGATGATGCAATATGGATGATATGCAGTTCTGCTTCTGTGGGACTGCAATAGAGTAATGGAGTTTCATACTACCCTTCTGTGGAAAACAATGAAATACACCATCATCCTGAACACCTGAGGCACAAAGTCCTACTTACCCTCCTCAGGTGTTTGTTCAATCATAACACTTTTAATCATACATGAAGGATGTTCCTGTATCTCCTCTGAATAATCAGTAACACTGCCTGGTAGAGGAACAGATGAGTGAATGTTGGTCTGTGGTTTAGTTTCAGGATCAATCCTTGATGAATCTTCAGGGACTTGAAGGTCTGAAGGGATAACTGTTCGCATCCATGCTTCTGGAAAAACAAGTAATTGTGGTTAATAAAATACTAGAAGAACGTATTCAGTTGAGAGATTTTACAACAAAACCAGATTTGTAAGAATAGAACACAAAATGAATTTAAGATAAAAATATTACAAAGTGTCAGCCAATTTAGAAGTAAACCTGTAAGAGTTTCTTAGAAATTGGTGAGAGCAAACCCATTGGTTTTGGATCTTTTCATTCTGTTTCATTTGAAATCTAACATGATTTGGTGATTTAATCTTTGTTTGACAGTCAAAATTAACTGAAATGGCAAGCTCTACAATTATCCATAAAATTAAATTCCAGAATTCACCATCTACCCTAAATAAAACCTATCAGCTTCCACCAAAAAGCACATCTCAAACACATTCTTCCATGTGTAACACTTGTCCAGCTTTTATCTCTGGATCTCTTTAAGAAGCCTGTTCTCTTGCTATGATCAATTTCCATAGTGGTCCCACCAAAAAAATTTCTTTTTTTTGAATTTCAAATAAACCTAAAAGATCTTCTAGCAGAAAAAGCATATGTATAAATATATGCACTCCCACATAAGGAAGGAAAACAAACAACTCTCTGTGGTTACACTGGGGTGGTTAAGAGGACCTAGATGACAAGAAGGCTACAGACACATACCTGCTTGGTTGACATGAAATCCTAATTTAAAGTTTAAAACTGTTACCTGGGAAGCACAGAGGGATTTTTGTATTAGGCTTTGTTTCTGTTTGTTTGTTTTCCCTAGTGAAATACCACAATTTAAAATAGGACCAGTCTCCTGATATATTGGATGCTTGCTTTATGGCTAGGCCACTCCCTGTTGATATTTCATGCTTAAGAATTAACTATGAACTTCAGAAGCACTTGTAGCTGAAAATGGTTTAACCCCTATCATATAACTTCTCTGTTGCTTCGTGACAACTCTAGTAAAATTTACTGCTTTAAGATCTAGAGATATTGAGCATAAATTCTGAGATCTATCTTGTAGTTTTACCACATCCCATATGCTTCACTATATAGCCAATTTTTACTATAGTGATTTCTATTTTACACCTTGCACCAGCATATAGTGCTTTGTGACAGGGGTTTATTTTGTTTTTATAGAAGTGGCCAGTAGCAATTCTGAAAGATGGGCAGAAAGAGAAGTACCTTCATAATACTACTTAAAATAGGCAAACAAGATGGAAGCAGACCACTCATTTTAGACAATCTAACTCCAAAGCCTCATAGCTTTTATCTTTTGGTTTGCTAGTGCCAGAAAATTTTCCCTAAAAAAAGACATTAAAGCATGCCAGCGCAGGAAAATATGATCCTACTATATAATTATTAAATCATTATTATTAAATTTCATTCTAAGGACACATTTTTCGTGCTAGGAAAATGTTTGCATATTAGAATCTGCATTTTTAAGTGATCAAAACAAATTAAAACATAAAAAACCCCGCATTGTGCTCTCAATTTCCTCTTTCCTCATACCTAATCCTTCTCAAAAACAGATGAGAGAAAAAAAACAAAGCAGATGTGACATTTTCTGTGTTGTTATATAAAGAGAATGTTTCAGAGATCTCAGAGAAGAAGCAACTGGTCTGGCACTTGTTTTCTTCACAGTCATGAAACATTCCTTGTGTTTTTCATCCTTACTAGTAACTTAGTTGAAAGGTATAAATGCTGCTATTGCAGCTATAGGAAAATTTTACTGAAAGGAAAAATACAATTTATGACAAGCAAGTTATGTCTGATTGCTCTGTTAGAGGGAAGGAATGGTATTTTTAACACAGAATTATGGGTAACGGTGCAGTTTTGCTGCAGAATTTTGATTTCATATTCACTAATAACCATGTTTTTTTTGCCTGGATAAACCATCCAGCAGTACTCAGCATTGAAGAAAATATACAGATTTAAACCTTGAAACAGTGTATCATGCAGAACTTCTAAGATAATAGCGATCACTCCAAATAAAACACAAGCGAAAAGTTGCAGTCCTTTCATTGTACCAAAAGTGTAACCTGGATAATGCATATATGCACTTATAATCCTGTATATTTAACTTCTTTTTTTTTTTTTTTTTTGAGATCAAAATCTTTAATATAACGTCACCTAATATTCTGGAGAAGAGACATTGTTCTGTTTTGTTTCTTCCAGCAACCAGTTCCCTTTGTAAGATAGAAGGGAAAAATTGGAAAAAAATTGAAGATAAAAAGCTTTCTTGACTCTACTGGGAATGTTTTCAATATAACATAACATAAACTTGCAGCTATGGTCTGAGGGAAAACAGAAAGGGCTATGTGAAGGTCATAGCTTCCATTCAGAAATTACTAATATCTGTTAAGAGTAATTATTTAGTAAATTAACTTTTTTTTTCCTCTGTAAACTAACCTTGCACGAAGATGTAGCCATGTGTTTAACAGGTGTGTTTTCATTTTAAGGCTACTGCAATGTTATTATTAATATTCACATACGTGGCAGGTATATTCATGTTCTGTCCCAAAACTAGGGACCAACCTAGGTTGGCTAGTTGCAGCAAGTTGAGCATTTAGTCACTGAAGGAGGTACTGTTTCATATAGTATCATAATTTTATACTGAAGCAGCATGGTGGAGGCTAATAGACAATTGTTTGAGCATAATACACAAAAGCTTAGCCAGAACATGAAGCAATTGGGCCAGGGGCTATTGTAGTGTGTCCTAAAGCCCTGGATGGAAGAGTCATTTACCTCAATAGTCTTCCAATCTCAAAGATACTTTGACTACCACGATGAGAATGTGACAGTCAGTGTCATTCTAGGTTCATATCTGAAACTAGCTCTGATATGACACACATGGAGCCCATTCTTCTCTTTCCCTCTCACGCACAGTTTGAAATATAAGAAGAATGGCTGAGAATTTGCTTGGACCCCAGACTTAAACATAAACTAAGACATAATAGATAAGCTTTTTAAAAAAGCTAGACCAGTATGTCCCAAAAGTCAGGTATGTGTTCCTGGCTCAGCCACACCACCTCTAGTCTAAGGAGCAAGACTTTAAATCCATAGTCCTGTTTTTGTGGCCTGTCAAGGGTTTCTACTCCGTCTTAAGATGGTGTTTCCAGTTCCATCTGTTTAACACCTGTGATTAGAGCAAAAAGGCACTACAGTTTAGCTGCTGAAAGGAGTGATTCAGATTACCAGCCAGGTAGGCCATCTTGACATCTTTTTTCTCAGGCTGAGCTTCAATGGGTTCAACTGATGGATAGTTAGTAAAACCCTGAACCTCTATTATAGTGGTGCCCTATGCTTTTTTACAGGTTTCTAACCATTTGTGTGTACAAATATTTGCAAATAAAAAACATTACCTGATTTGTTTTGGCTTTTTACAGCAGGAGAAATAGAACTATTATTCTTTCAGAACTAGGGTTGTGATGGCATAGGAATACTTTCTTCAGAATAGGAATATTGGTCTAGGTGAAAGTGAAAAAAAAGTCCAAACCCAAAAGAGAGGAACAGAAAAAACCTCCACAAAATCACATATTCTGAAACAGTAATTTTTATTCCAGTGGTTAGTGGATACTTTTGTTAAAAAACAACAACAACAACAACAACAAAAACAAACCCAAACCCCACCCAACAAAACAAATAAATGGCTTTTTTAATTTGCATAGTAGATATGGAAATACATCTAAGACAATTTAGGAAAGGTTATCAGGCAGTCCAATTTGCCATATGTTATAGCAAAAGGAGAGAGTCATGCTCCCGAGTATTTGAAGCAGACTGTTTAAAGAAAATCTCCACAAAGACATGCTGAAATCAGTTATTTTGTTCTAGCAGAGCATGTTTACATTCTGCACTTTTTCAAGAAAAAAATAATGTTGTAACCTCACATAGAGTTTTTATGTCTTTGGGCCACTTTTGTTTTGAGTCCACAGTGGGAGATGTTTTACACAGAGTATTGACAGCTACAGTATTAAAACATGTAAAGCCTTTCAGATGAAAAAAAATCACTAAAAATTCTTGGGGCAATAGGGCTTAAGAGTCATTGCACAGATGTATAGTGCTGCTCCACTGGAGATTCCCAGTACAGTAAATTTTAATGAACGTTGGTACTTTAATGCTGACTGCAATACCAATGTTGTATGCAGTGTCATTTAAGATATAAGAAAATATTTACAGCAGTCCTGTGCTCTCAAAATCAGAGAGCTTTCCTTAACTTCTGGTTACACTTAAAGCCAATCCAGACCAGCTCTGATAACTGTTCTATGGTTGTTGCAGCCAAGTCATCTTCTAATAACCACCCACAAGACTCTCTGTGTTAATAAGCAACAAATCAAGGCGGGCACTTTTCCTGGTCCTACCATCTGCACAAAGAAGTCATTGTCTAGGTGTTTTAGGGATCTTCTGGTCCTGTTTGTACCACCTGTGTGGTATTCCCAATTAACAACTGGCAAGTTGAGGACCCCTTAAGGACAAAGGTAAATGATTTAGAAGTATGCCTTAGTTCTTTAAAAATTTGTTAGTGCCGTCATCCAGATTGGATGGTCTATACTAGACTACCATGACAACATCTGTTTTGTTTGTCCCTTAATCCTTCCAGAGGCACTCAACTATGCTCTTACCCACAGCAAGCTGCATGCATTCCAGCTTCTCCATTACATACAACACTGCCCCCCCCACCCCCCCAACCTCACCT
>VWZO01014967.1:34526-50437 GCA_013396975.1 Bucco capensis
CCCCCCAACCTCACCTGCCCTGCCTATCCCTTCTGAAGAATCTGCAACCATCTATCATGGCACATCTGTCACAGGATTCATCCAATCAGATTTTGCTAGCACCAGTTGTGTTGTATCTCTCACCCAAGTGTTCTAGCTCCTCTTGCTTTTTCTTCATGCTGCATACATCAGGGTAGAAATATTTCAAGTGCAGTTCATTGTACCCAACACCATGTGGAGCAGACTGAAGGATCCCACTAGCACACAGCCCCTCAGACTGTGGCATGCCTTTCCATTGCTTGTCACCAGCGAGCATGTTTTTTCTCTCTTCCCCCCCAATCTAGTTTAAAGCTTAACTGATCAGGCCTTCTACCTCCCGTGCAAAAAACCTTTTCCCTTTCTGAGAAAGGTGTATCCCATCAGGTGTCAGTGGACCTAGTACAGACCATCCCATGATCAAAAACCCCAAACTTCCACCAATGATGTCAGCCTCAGAGCCACATATTGATCAGTTGATCAGTTGAGTCTGCCTGTTCCTTTTGATGTTCTTCCCTGCTACTGAAAGGATCGAGGAAAACACTACCAATGCTCTTGTTCCTTCAGCGAATCACCCCAGTGCCCTGATGTCCCCTTGGACCTGGCTGGCATAAGGGATCTTCTGTTCCCCTTATAGGAGGGGTCACCTATGACAACTATCCTTTTTTCTTAACACAGGTTGTCTTTATGCGGGAGTGTGATGGGGTACATGAAACAGGAAGTTCTTTGTGTCCACCTTTGCCTCGTCCTCCTTCTCTCAAATCTGTTTGCTGTGTTTTCCAAACTGCTCTGCTGCTGCCGCCCCCTCCCCAGGTTGTTGACACTGGTAACCATGGTAATAAATGGGTGTGGGGTGTGGGGCAGGCTGGAGCGGTGGCTCACGGCGCAAGTCCCTGCCGGGGCTCCCCAGAGTGGCACGGAGCGTGCCCGCACCACGGGCTGGGGCGGGGAGGCGGGCCGGGGAGAATCCGGCCAGCACCTAGCGGGGAGGTGACTTTCATGTGCAAATCAGCTGACTGAAAAGACCACCCGCCGCACANGCAGGCTGTCTAGGTGACCCCTCTATGCCTGAAGGACCGCAGTTGTCTGTCTATCCAGTTCCAGGGCCTCACACCTGCTGTGTAAGGGCAGCAGGGCAGATGAGGCAGATGGGGAGGGGATTCATCTGCAGCCTTAAGCCGTGACCTGCTTCCATTCCGCCCATCTCCTAGGTCTCCTCCTTCTGGTCCTTATCATTAAGCACTGCATCAAATTGGTATCAGTTTGTTCTGCCATGTTTTAGCCTGTATTTATAGCAATTATTTCTGTTACATGAATTCAGCCTTTGTGTTGTTAATATGAGTATCCACCCTCTGAGAAGAATATCTTATATAACTGCATTGCATCACTTCAAAGTAACTTAATGAATCCTAAAAGCTAGGGGTTGTACAGCTAGGGGTTGGTTTACATTGTCACAAGTTACAGCTCAGTTTTTTTAAGGATGAGAATATATCATGCATACTTCTTATTTGCTCTGTGGTCAAACCACATTTTTCTCTCTAACAGTTTCAAGTTACATTACCTTAAGCAATGGCCTTGCCCAATGGCATTGCCAAACAGAGCTGACAATCAAAGGTGTTGCTTAACTTGTTGTTCTTAACTTCTAGTGTGTCAGAAAGTTATGCTAGAATAGTCAGACTTCTAAAAAAATCTGTAATTATCCTAAAATGGTACATTGGCATGAAGAAGAGCATATATAGAAGTTATCAATTAAGCTGCTGATTTGGAAGAAAAATTTGATGTCAACAGTTAATATCACAGACAATAATGCTTTTTCTTGCTCTATTTTGTCAACGTTATATTTATTTTCCCCTTGAAAGTCAAAGTAAAGGCACACATTTCATATTATAAGCTGTACAAGTACTGGAGCAAAGACAAGAAACTAGATTTAACTTTCCTTGAAAGTGGTATGAGTTTCTATGTTTATTTATAGACATAGATATTCCTTTCACAGTGGTTAGATTTGATATTTCACGGTATTACCAGTCTTTGCTCATTCATTAGTCAGCTGCCTGAGAATACAAACAAATGGCAGTTCCCCACTATTGGAGTGCTATTCATCATCTAAATCAGCTATGGCAAACTTTAAATTTAATCTTTAGTAAAGCATTTAAATTTTAAACATAATGCTTGAGAAGTGTATTTGACATCTGAGAAAAAAATTACTTTTACTGATATGTATAGAAAGGGTTCAAATTTATTCATTAATATTAGATGAGAGTAAGCTGTTCCCTCATGATTTATGTGCAAGATTTTCAAGTTGCATAGAAAAAGCTACAAATCTCCCTCATCTTTCTCTCATGCAGCATTTCAGCAGCTCTCTCCTTAAGCTGGGGCAAGGCAAACCACCCTGCTTTTATCATAGCCTTTGCATAACTGTTCATTTAGTCTTTAAACTCACACCCTTGAAAAGAACTTACAGAATCTGGCCCTCTGCTTTCACTTATCTAAACCTCTAAATGCACATGCAACAAAAGTGTCAAACTAAATAAAACTGTGGATGCTAGATATTTTCAATTTTGTGGCTCAAACTTGGTTACCTGCTACACCCTAAATATGGTCACCTCAGGGTATGTATAAAAAAAAAAAGTTTGAACATTCACAATAGTCTTATAAGAAATATTCCATTTAACAAAAATGATTTTAACAGTATGAGTGAAATTTAGTGCAATTTTAACATGCCACAGTTAGGATACATGTTATCTTTGTGGAAAATCTAGCAAGAAAGCCACAAAATTTAGCAATATACAACTTCTATCCTTCTGTTGTGGCATTATGTTCTCTTCTTTGAGGCAAAATCCTCTAGTAAAATTATTTGCCTTGCAAGTATTTTGGGTTTTTTTTTTCAATGAACAGATTTTAAGATTTCAGGGAAGAAATAAGCAGAAGGGAGAGGAGAATTTGAGCAAATATGTAAGCTTCAAAAAATATTCCTGATATACATGATAGAAAAGAAAGCAGGACTACCTATTTAATCTATTTTTTATCACTTATCTAATATCTTAAATGTCCTTTTTATTTAGCATGTGTTTTGCTTGAAGTCCAACTGAAACTCTCTCCCCTTATGTTTACATTCATTGCTTTGTGTCCTACAACCAAACTGAAGACTTTTGAATACTTCTGACATAAGTAGATCATCAAATCCGCTTTAAAGTCTCTCACCAGAAGCCACTTTCATTAGCCCTTTGATCATTCCCTTGTACAGTCTTTCATATTAATTTTCTCAAATTGTATTTCCTGAAGCAACGTATCTAAAGGGAGACACAGTACATAAGCCTGAGCGCACATGGTAAATTTCTGTGCTGAAATAATAATGATTTGTTGAGCTGTGAAAACTCAATCCTATTTTTCTGAATATTCACAAAATATATGTAAACCCCAGAGTGGCTCTACTTAGAAGACTTTCATTTATCACACATTTCTAAACACTTATAAAGACATGCATACAACTGTCCAGAAGAAGTCACTAGTATTTGAACATTCCCAGGTTATCCACACAGGTTTTGAAAAATAATTAGCTGTATTCAGAGCTATACTCATTCATTTGTGGATCTTTCTACCATGTTAAAAAACTTAAATCTTTTAGTATGTCTTTCATACCACTAGATTCTTTTTTTCCTAGATGGTTACGCTCTTCACATTTTTCACCCAGCTTATTTACTATAGCAGTGGTCTGACTCCACCCTTCCACTCTCAACAGCGTACCACAATATAACATTAAAGAACAAATAATTTTATTTTTTTTTACTAAATAAACATTATGTCCTAAAAAATTACCTTCATCCATTATAATCAGTCTGTGTCTCAGTGCCAGTATTTCTGCAGAGGTAAGAGTTAATTTCTGGTATTCTCTGACAGCCTTCCACACTCTGTATATAAATATTTAATCTGTAAAAATACAAAAGCTTCACTGTGCAATAAGATACCTGCAGACAGTAGAGTTAGAGATATGGATCAGGTTTCATCTCACTGTTTCCTGTGGCTAGCAATGCCTGTTTTGCCAGGAGACCAAAACATACAAGATGAAACTCAAAGCTGTAGAAGATTTAAATATAATTAAAAAAAAAAAACAACAAAAAAACCCACAGACATGTTATGTAAGTGAAAGTACAAATACTCACTGGATGGGTTTCATTAGAATGTATTACAAATATCCACACTTCCTTGTCTCAGCTGAAAGAATGTGAAATATGATGCTCTTTCTACATTTTCAGTAGTGGTGAAACTGATAAAGGTATAAGGGTTGTTTTATGCAATTTCAGACCTAATTTCACATAAACAGAGTTATTAAATGTTTCCAGATGAAACTGTTATTACACTATAGAAAAGTTTGCCTTGTTTTGGAGGACGGCTTCATGGAAATATATTGCTGTCTCCTTTTTCTGCTAATTAAAAGTGAAAAAATGTATCTGTTGTTGCCAATACATTACGCTGAGACTGGCCACAGCTAATGAGTAAGGCAGCTTGTCTTGAACTGTAGATCAAATATGCTCCTTCCTTGGAATTACTCCAGGCACACAACTTGTGATATATTCTTCTATTTAATATGAACAACACGACAGCAGGAACTGGGAGAAGCAAGTACTGCCCAGCAGTTGCAAAAGCAAATACAGAAAAAATGTTTGCAGGCAGGTCTGATCCAGCCTGGGCAGGTGAGACCAGTGGCTCAGGATTTCTGCTTCACAGCTGTTGTTCTGCATCCTACTGTTATGTCAAAAAGGATTAAAACCAGGAGCTTGCCTTTAGATTGTAGTCCAAAAGGAAATGTTTTGGTATCACTAATCTGCTGTTTCAGAAGGCAGCTTCACTGGGAATCCTCTCACAAATAATCCACAACTAATTAATTTGTATGACTAGTGTCTCTAGTGTTGTGGTTTGAATATGCTATAGATTTACTGGGATGTGAAAAAAATAGCATAATATGGGACCTAGAAAAAGACCTTTGAAAGAATACTTTCTTATATAAAAGGAACTTTTGTTGTGATTTTTCTTTTATGAAGAAGAAAGAATGAAAAAGGAGAAAAAAAGAGAAAAGCAAACATATCAACAATTGAGGGTGTTTTCATTTCAAAATATTGCAGTCTTATAAAACTAAAAACATTTTTGACTGATTATGTTTCCAAATTGTATTTTATAGCAATAAAATTATATATGGCATGGAGTTAGCTTTGTAAATACTGCTAAAAGCAGGAAACTGGCAAAACAGGAAAAGACTTGACTCTAAGTTTTATTTAACTATGGTACTTTAGATTTCTACTTCCACTTCTTAATATTCACTGTAGTGTTTCTGGCTTTACTTAGTCTTTTAAGAGATGTGTAGTAGCCCCAATCCTGAACTAGAATCCAACTGTACTACCTATTAACACAATATGACACATTGGCCATCCCACTGGTATCTTAAGATGACTCCATTCAGTATTTTTATTCTGGCTGATGCACTTTACCGGGAGCTTTACCTAACAAAAGTTCTTTAGATTTTTACTTAAAATACCCTTCAAAAAAAACCCTTTAGTATTCAGATATACAGTAGGTCTTTTCTTAAATCACCATCATCTTGGGACTCACTATTGCATTCTTGCCTCTGGTATTTTGTTATCCATAGTATTTCATGCATAATTCTGAAAAGGTGTATTTCTGTGTAGGAATCTCATATTCCTCATTGTGTATGGCAAGTCACATTGATTCTCTTGAAAACCTTGTAGCAGCTCCAGGGATAAATAATTTATTGTAGTATAGAATTGGGCTACATTTAAAATGTCACTTCTGTACCTTTCCTCTTTGAGGAAACTCAATTGCAAATCGAGCTCTGAGTTATATACCTTTAGGCAGTTGTATAATGGGACAAATTACCAGAAATACAAATATGACTTGAAGTTTCTTCTCTTTGAAACAGAAACACCCTTAAACACTTTAAAATTGCTTATGAATAGTTGTAATTTGCACAATGTCGTCCATTGTACTCTATGCGGTATTTCTTTCCAAGCAGCAACTGCCTTAAAGTAACTCATTCTAGAGTAAAACTGAAAAAAACCCCAAACCAGAATTTTCTGGATTTTTAGCTGGAAACACAATAAGCAATTGCAGTTCAACATCAGATACAGAAGTCTGTAACAAAACCCCTGGTTGCAAATTCTTTTGCTGAAAGTCAACCGCAAGGTTGCATTTGAGGAGAAAACACATAAAATCAAGAAGGCCAGAAAAAGTACATCTTCAAATGGAATACTGTAGTTTGGATTTTTCCCTACTTGTATCTTGTATTTTGTGAAAGTTTGAGAGGAAAGTACATTAAGAGCTTCATTTCGTCTGAGTTGAAACTATTTTAATGTTCCATAGAAGCAAACCATTTTTGCAGTCACTGACTACATACTAGCTCTGTCTGCTCTGCATGGTAATTTCACTCCTGATTTTGGCAGGTAAACTACTCAGTGAAAGAGTAACACCCAAGCTGTCTTGGACAGCTTTTCCCAACCACAACAAGCTCTCATTAGTAATAAGATCAATTATAGTCAGGGATTACAAGAGAAAAAAGAATGTCTAGTTTCCTCAGGTTTTTCTGACTGTTCTAATCACACCCTGAAAGTAGACAATGAGCAAAACACTATTTGTTATTACTAATTTATTATGTCATTCCTGCTTCTGAATGGTAGTGGGAGCCAAGCCAAGGTTATGCCACTCCAAACATGTCCCAGCTTGACTGCAGTGATTCTGAAGCTTCAGAATATGATACTTGCTACTCATTGTAGATTGGGAGTAAGATATGCCGTATTGTTTTAACCTTGATTTATACATATTTATTGTCAATTAGTTTACTCACTGGTATTCATTAAAAGCAGCACAATTTGCTAAGGAGATGTTTGGAAATGTTTAATACATTAATTATCTTCAAAGGAGAAAGAGAACCTAGAAATGGCAGCAGAAGTAAAGCTACTTTGGAGAATCAAATCAATTTCAGAATGCCAAATAAGCTTTAAAATCCTAGATAGATAAAGTTGACCCACATATGCAACACCACAGGTGGTTCATCTGCTCATTAACTTTTTGCTAGATAGTGTTGTTTCCTATTCCTTTAAAGTTACAACAACGTAATTTTGAAGCAGGCTTCAGTCTCTTTTGACGTACAGAGGACTCATCCTGCTGCTTGGTCTCACTGGAAGACACTACCCAGCTCCATTGCTCTTAGGATCACTTGTGATGTGCTATCAACTCTCCTGTTGGGTTTTTCTGTTGTTGACTTCACAAGACTTTTCTCCATTAAGGGCACTGAGATTTCCACACCAGTCATGTATTGTTCAATTATTTAAATTAATACTCTGTCATTTATCATTCCTTCTCTTGAATGTCACTGCTGTTGTTATACACACCCTCTCACTAGCAAAAAGCTTATGTATCCCCTTACTACTTCTCACTGTACCTTCCCCACTGATTTCCTATTTTTGTCACACCTTTATCATACTACAGGTCTGTTTTGCTCTACAGAGTCTTTTTTCCTAGAGACTTCCTAGAAGGTCCAGATTTTCCTTACATAAATTACTTTGGCACACAACCATAACAGAATCAGGGATTATGCCTGGAAGGCAGTCTGACAAGTTGAAAAAGCTTGTGGAAGTGTTTCTCAATCTTCATCCCTAAAATGAATTCCTGGTTCCACTAAAATGAGACACAAAATTTGAAATTGTTAAGTTGAATGGCATTTCTTGATCCTAGAATGATGGCCTCTTGACATGTCTTCACACACACATATTCTAACTAGTTTTGGTACATTATAGACTATTTGTATTTCTTTATGTAAAGGGCAGTTCACTAACATTTTGTGTCTTCTAGATAGCCAAGCTTTGGTTTACCATGAGACTTAGAAAATCCCTTTACAGTTCTAGAAATCTGTGGAGACACAGGAAGGTATTTACTACAACTAACTGAATAGTAAGTATTAGAGCTACTGATTAAATCATGGAATTCCTCTTGTCAGAAAATCAATGCCAGTTCAGCATTTCAAGAGGCACTAACAGAACATTGGCTAATCTATAATGAAAGACAGTGGTAAATGATAAATATTTTATGTGGCATAAACCCAAATACAATCAATCCTATTTAGAAAATTCCTCAAAAATTCCTAATTATTTTCGATCAGTTTTGAGATGCAAATGCATGTTGTCTGTCCTTTTCTGAATTTGCAACCTTCCAAAATGTCTGCAGGGTGAGACATGATCTGAATGGGAAATAACACACTAATGAAAATACATCCTCTAACAGATTAGTCATAAGAGGTATTACACTTTTTTCATTGCCTGTCTTATGTCTTAAGGAATTTTTTTTTTTTCCTTTAAGCATGAAATAAAGAACTGTGTTTAGATTTGAAGCTCTGTGCCACACAGCCCATGGTATAGGAGCATAAGGATACCCATAATCACAACCTAACTCTGTATGGACCTGTGTAAAGTCTTGTAGATTAGGTGCAAATGAATAGTGTACCTGTTTTCACTGAAATTGAGATTTAATGTCTTGGAACATCCAAAGAGATGAAGATAAGAAGAGATATTATATTTCAGTATGCAGAAAATATATTTTTCTGAGTAATGAAAAAGAGACATTCTTCCTAAACCCAGAATTTGTAGAGGAATTGATAAATATGTATTAATGGAAGACATACTGTGCTTGTTCTGGATTATCTTGGAAGTATTACTGCCCTCAATTAGACTGCTGTAACTCAGACAAGTGACATCACTTGTCTCTTAGATCTATATCATACACTTAATTTTTCTCTCATAGGTAATCTGAAGGTCACTTGTAAAATGGGGTTTTCTGGTTGTGTATGGGTAGAACAGTCCACTCCAAAGTACCCCAAACTTAAGTCTTCTTTAAGGCATCCCAGGTAGAATGAATGTAGAGTTATGACAGAGGAGTCATCAGCCTCTGATATAGATATAAGGGTTGCTGATCTTTCTCACAACCTTCAACAAAATTCCTGACTCATTTTTCTATCATTTTGTGTAGGATGAATTGCTTGGGGAAACTCCATCTGCCCACTCAAGCTGTTATCACCAGCCACAAGGGAAATACTTGGCAAGGCCAAATACATCTGTTTACCAAAACTGACTATTTTCTTCCCTATTTTTACTGAACACTGTTGTTTCTCTCAGCAGCAACTATATACCATACTTCATTGACTATTGTATCAAAATATTGATACCAGCAGCATATGAGTGATGTCACATTGAGTATAAAAGTAACAGAAATAATTTCTTTTTGTCTCATTTATATTATGACAGTAGCTACATGCTTTGCAACTTCTAAAGAAACAATGCCAGGTCAACAATAAAAAATACACAGACTGTTACAAACGATGGAGTTAGAGTTAAAATCTTAACAATAAAAACTAAAGCTTCTCCCAGTTAAATTGCGTTTTTTAAGGGTAAGCATTTTGTATAGTAAAGCTCTCCGGCTCAGATAGTGACTCACTCCAGCTTGAGGAAGGCAATGAGTCAGTATCTCCCTGCCCATCAAGAAAAAATAAACGCAAACAGCTCTGGCTATGAGTTGTAGCACAATGCCTTCATGTCAGATCAGTCTGAAAGTAGAAGCACAGGCCAGAAAGACAATGCAATGAAAAAAATAAAATAGGTGAAAAATTGCTATAATGAAAATAAAACAACAGTCCAATTATTGAGTAATTGTATTAGAAAAAAAGAGCTGATGTGAAAGCGTGTCTTACAAAATACTTGTAGCACGCTGACTGCTACACTTACAGGCCTGTTGTAAATGCTGCTATGTTATTTTTTACTGAGAAAATGCCAAAGCCTTTAAAGATGCTCTGAGCCTTTGTAACCCAGCTTTCTGAGTTATTTCAGTACCTCAGAAGACTCAGCTAGGTGCACCAGGGATACTAACAGATTTCCTGTTTTTCAGTATACAAAGATTTTAGTTAGTCATGCTCACATCTGTGCCTGGGAAAATCATGGAGCAGATTCTCCTAGAAGTTCTGCTAAGGCACATGGAGGAGAGGGAGGTGATCAGAGACAGTCAGCATGGCTTCACTAAGGGCAGATCCTGTCTGACAAACCTAGTGGCTTTCTACGATACTGTGACTACCTCAGTGGACAAGGGACAACCTGTGGATGTGATCTATCTGGACTTCTGCAAGGCCTTTGACACGGTCCCCCACAACATTCTATTGGCCAAGTTAGAGAGCTAAGGAATTGATGGGTGGACTGTTCAGTGGATAAGGAACTGGCTGGCTGACCGCGTCCAGAGGGTAGTGGTTAATGGCTCGAAGTGCAGCTGGAGATCAGTGACAAGTGGTGTCCCTCAGGGGTCTGTACTGGGGCCTGTACTGTTTAATATTATTATAAACGATATCAGCAGCAGCACTGAGTGCACCATCAGCAAGTNCTACTAGTGACTTTCCAGTACCTAAAGGGAACTTACAAGAAGGCTGGAGAGGGCCTGTTTGCAAAGGCTTGTAATGAAAGGACAAGGGGCAATGGTTTTAAATTGGAGAAGAGTAGATTTAAACTGGACATTAGAAAGAAGTTCCTCACCACGAGAGTGGTGGAATACTGGAACTGTTTTCCCAGGGAGGTGGTTGAGGCTCCATCCCTAGAAGCATTCAGGGTGAGGCTCGACAGGGCTCTGAGCAACCTGATCTAGTTGGGGATGTGCCTGCCCACTGCAGGGGGGTTGGACTAGATGAGCTCCAGAGGTCCCTTCCAACCCAAATCATTCTATGATTCTATGAATCTATGATTAACACAAGGGAAGTCCCAGGAAAAAAAATGTAAACACGTTTTTTTGCCAACATTCAACATCAGTGAAATAAGATTGATAGTGTCATACTGACATGGAGAAGGTGAGGAGTGTAGGAGTAATCTGAACTTCATATGTCATAAATAAACAAAACCAGATAGAACCCAACAGCTTGTTCACAACATTGCTATCAACTGGTAGGCTCCTTCATTTATTCAGTTTATTGGAAATATCTGAAATACCTTTGTCAAATAGGCAAAATACACAACTAAAAAGGAAACAACAACATACAGGAGAAAATTGCTGTCAGAGAGTTGAGGGAGCTGGTGGCTTCCTAATGGCCAAGACTGTGGACTCCCATGGGGGAGGCAGGGCCTAGCAGGACAGCCAGGGACAGAGCGGGCAGGCTCAGCTCCAAGCATTGGCCATTTCCCTGGAGGTGGAGATGAAAAAGGACACCAGCCCACAGGTTAAGCCCATCCCAGGTCCCAAAGCCAGTCCTAGCCTGGCTGCAAGGCAGTAGGGCAGTGGCTCAGGCAGAGACCAAGCGTTGGGGCTGCAGCTGAAGGCACCTCCGAGGACTGGCATGTCATGGACACTGCCTCCCACACCACTGCTGGGGCTTCCCCCTTAGTCTGGTGGGACTCAGACCACTTGACTGTCTTGATCCTGAGCTTACCCACAGCACCCACAATCAAATTCTGTTATGGCTTGAACGGTTTCTACAGAGCTATTTTAAACAAAGGAAGGGAAAAGATATGCTGGATTGTGTGTGCAATGAAGTGACACATCTGAGGAATTTGAAAGTGTCCTCTCTGATCCTACCAGCAGTTTGTTCCCCGTACTCCTCAGTTTGTTAATTGTTACACTTGGGTTTCAAGGGCAGAATGCATTTCTTGTGTGTTCATTAGAACACTTCAGCCATGCTTCCTCATTCTGGAGGTCCCAGTGTGTTGTAGCAGTTCCGGGTCAGCAGAAAGTAAGACAACAGTCAGCTAGGAGGTCAATCTGCTAGCTGCAAGTGCGTCTGATTCAGGAAGTGGTATTTCCTCATGGGGCATCACATTTTTGGCCAATGTGAGGTATTAGTGATATACCATGTCATTCTGTATCAGACGTGCTCTGGAAGACGTGTTTGGCCAGCTTGATGAGGAAATACTTGCAGAAAACCACTTCTTGCAGGCTGATGAACTTCCTCATCTTGTGCAAACTACTCTCACTTTGGACTTCAGAGTTTAATCTGATTGTTGCAACCTCTTTTGAATTATGTAGGTGCCAGGTTTTGCCCTTCTTTTAAGCCTGCCAGTTTCCAGCTGTTTCTTTCCCAAAAATAAAATAGGAAAAAAAAAAAAAAACAAACAACAAAAAAGATACAGATATCGAGTTTTAGACATCTCTTAATCCTGGACTATTCCTACCATGGGTGTTCATGCAGAAGAAACAGAGCTAATAGCTACCAGAGCTCAGTGAAGTGTGGAAGCCACATTGACTCTTCTCCAGTATTTTTCCTCAAAGTTTTGCTGAGCAACAGTATATCTTAATACATCCATTTTGAAGTGGCATCAGACATGTCAAAATATGAAAGGAGGAACTCAAGTTTAGTTTTTTAACTTTTCAGTCTTGCAGTCCCAAAAGCTTTACAGCAATATATTACAGTGAGGGATGTGGCAATGGCAGGGGAGGGGAACTACCATGGCATGCTAATTTATTGTCTTTTCCCTTTGAAATGTGTTCCTGCTTTCTTGAGCACATAGTTTTGCAATGACTTTTGTGTGGTTCTGTGTTTCGGACAACATCCAGATTTAGCTGCTGCATAGAGCAGATTGTTGTTGGGGCTGTGGAAACACTCTGGTTGCTAGGTGTGGTCCCCTGTGAGGCACCATAAAAGACTTGAGAGTTCTCTGCTTTCTTACTTCTGACTGCACCATCCTTGAAAGTAGCATTTGTGAAGGAAGAAGGTAGGTTTTTGTAGCTCTTTGCCTGTTTCTGTAGACTTGACACACTTTAAGAACTGTACTCTGAATTTGTCAAGTGACCTGGTACAATTTTTTGTGGGTTGGGTTTGCTGGCAAGGGAAAAAGATGGATGTAGGCAGGATAAATTCTCTGAAATTTTTCATGCACCTTGAAGAGTTTGGATAATCAGTGTTTTTATTTAATGCATGTAAAGAATTGGAAAAAAAAAAAGGCAAAAGATTAAAAGCAAACTTATTTAGACCTGACTGTTTCTTACGTTTTCTCTTTGCTTTTGTAGTAGGCAGGTGTAGAAATCTGCGGTTTCTGGAAAACTAATATGCATTATATATGAAAACTTAAAAAAAAGAAGCAGATGTTACTACTTCAAAAACAGTTTGCTACTTCCTCAACAGTTTGCTGGTTTGGGACTATATAGGGGTCTTTGCTCATGAAAGTGACGAAATTGAGGCAAAGCAAATTTTTAGAAATACAAGAGCAAAACTCTAGTTTTGTGACTAAGAACTTAGGCAAAGCCACGTAAGACGTGTCATATGAGGTTTGCTCTGCCAAAACTTTCCACTGACTTTTTCAAGGATGACACTGTTTTTCTTCCTGATATCTTCATTCATATTCCACAGACTTTCAAATGTAAAATAAATTTTGTTAGATCTACTGTCTGTTTTTCTACTAAAGTGTGGTGACAATTTGCATCAAGATCCGGGTAGCTAGCACTACACACTAATCTTAAATAATATATATGATATGATTCATTATATGGTTAAAGAAGCACAGAGAAATGGTGTCATTTTGCACAGATTTTATTATAAAAGTCTAGTTTGTGTCTTTAAATGTTTTTAATAAATATTTAGTATTTTCTTAAAAGTTTTAAAAATTTGCATATGTCCAGTTCAAGTTCAAGTTATGGGCACTTGGTGACAGACAGAAAGCAACATTGCAGTAGTTCTTGTTAAAGCAACAGTTAGGGGTTTTAGTCTGAATCTCTGTTTAATTTTTCATTCTCCTTGCCATGTTGATCATTCCACTTGACAAGGATAAAATCTATAAAATTGACAATATTTTACAAACTGAGAAATTCTATGTTCTTGATACTCTTTCTTTTTAAATGGGATGTCTACACATTCCAGTTTGGGAATTAGAGCACATTTTATTAAACAGAGTAACTCTCACATTATTTCATACGGACTAATCAGAAAGACGTGTCATGCTTTTCTGCAGTTCCTTCTGCTTGAACTATTTTGTAGGTACATACATTTTTTTCCTTTACCTGTTCAGGCTTTATTCTAAGCTCAAAAGTAGAGGAAAATATGTGGCAGAAAGCCCTCAGATCTTTCAATCATTTGCAATGAAAATTAAAATATTTTGACTGAACTTTGATCTAGGTATTGTTTACTTGAGCTGTTTACATTTTGGAGTGGCGAGAGTCAAAGAATTGGGAAAGAAGTCAACTGCCAAGTGTCTGGCTGTCTTCCTAGATTCCAGTCTTCCTTTTTCCTAGTGGCCATATTTTCACATAAAACAGGCAAATAGTTTTTTTATGTAAGTTGGTTTCTTAACTTTCTGAGACAATTCAAGCAGGGTAAGGACTTTAGCCCAAGAGCCATTCCCTACTTTGACTTCTATTAAAATTGCATTATTTTTTTACTTGGTGAGAATAGGTGGATCTACATGCCAAATTATTTTTTTTTAAAAAGGAGAAAAAGAAAAGACTTTATTTTTAAGGTACAGGAAATGTCTACTGTATCTATAATCTAAATCAAGGTAGACATTATGGTTTAATAAACTCAGTTCAGTGTATGCTAGCATTCTTCTGCTCTAGACATCTGCAAGAGCAGCAAAACTTCTAGAGCTTGGTGTGAAGGGTGAGGGTAGGCAGGAAAAAAGATGTTAATAATTCTCTGTGGAGCCAGCTTTCCCTGATAAGTGTTATTCTATCAACCAAAAGACAGTTTTGGTCCCACCTCTTCTCAGATCTGGTGCTGTGAGGCTGAATCTTGTTTCTCAATTTTAAAAAATTATACACTCTCTTGAGTCTATTAGTCAACAGACATATCTGTACATGTCACTGTTAGTGACTCAGTGCACCTAGTATGGAGACTCTAAAGTGATTTCTTTTTTCTGCATATGGCCTTTATGTCTGCTATTATAAAATGCAGCAAATTTTAGATAATAAAGCACTTATCAGGCCTCATATACTTCAGGCAATACAAGAAGTCACAGTAACACTTGATAAAATGATTATTTTAAGAGCAATGTAAGTATGCTTTTCTAAGTGTTATGTGCATAAGCGTTGGTCCTAAAAACTTGAACAATATTCTGGCTATTATTTAGGGAGATTAGGCCTAGTAAAAGTAACAAACAGATTAGGAATTTGGAATCAGTTTCAGTTTATCTAGCAGCACAAGCAGAGTTGGATTTTGTGCCCTCAGGGGTGAGGGAAGGGCATGAAACCAAGACTTTTTGGGAGATGAGAGAGTGTATGTGTTTTCTTCCTTGGAGAGGAAAGAGAAGGGTGGAGCTGGGCTGGGTAGTTGGAGGAGGTCTGTGGAGGTAGCTATTGCTTTGCTGGTATCTAAACATAGAAGTAAGTTTTACAGTTTTGTGATGAGGGAAAGAAGCAGCTGAGCTACAACTACACTTCTTGGTTCAAGGCATGTGTTGCTCTAAATGACTGCAGTTTGCCCTTCTGTGGGATGCAGGGCATAAGTAAGGAAAATGAGTTTGCAGCATAAGCTACATCATTTTTACATTCCTGTATATGATCTGTATTATATGATCTATACTCCTAGAGTGCCAATAATGTCTTGTCTTTTCACAATAGAGTCAGAGAAGAAACACTGCTGTTTACTCAACAACATTTATCTTTAGTTTATTGTTTATATCTACAGGCACAGTCTGAAAATCACTTGGGGTCTTCTGTGGTCCCTGGTGCAATAACTGTGCCAACAGCAGAGGGAGCATTAAACTCGTTGCCCACGGGAAAGTGTGGGGAGTGATACCCATGTTCCTATAATCCTTGGATGGGTAGGATGAGCTCATTAGCCTTCTGGCAGTCATCCTAGGAGAAGGACAACTCTGATTCCAAACCCGGNGGCAATGGATTTTTTTTTAGATGAGACAGAGCATGCGCAGAGCTGGACCCAC
>VWZO01014971.1:0-80890 GCA_013396975.1 Bucco capensis
TCTTGTTCTCCACCCAGGTGACAATGTTATCACCCCTCAAGGTCTGAGATATTAGTCCTTTAAGGAGGTGTCAGGCNGTGCACACCAGAGACACACACACGCAGCAGCTCTTGTCTGGGTTCTCCTTTTCTGTGCCCCACTCAAGGTGGAAGGAATGCCCAGGGGGTGGCTTCAGGGGCACAAGCAGGCGATAGAAATGGTCACTCTGGCCTTTTTGGAAGCCACCCACGCCAACGGCTGGCTGCAGTTGTGGCTTGATGCCCGTGGTGATGAATTTGCAGAGAGAGAGAAGGTCGTGTACCAGGTCTAGCACCACTGTGCATATTTCTTGCCTCTTCAGCAGGTGCCATGGCATGTACTTATCCCTATCNGGGTAGTCCTTCTCTGTACCCGCTCCAGAAGTTCCATGTCCATCTTGAACAGGGGAGACCAGAACTAGACACAGTGATTCAGACACGACCTCACTAGGACAGAGTAGATTTGGAACATAACCTCCCTTGACCTGCTTGCCACATTCTTCTTGCTGCAGCCCGGGATACCATTAGCCTTTTTGGCCATAAGGACACATTGCTGGCTCATGGTCATCCTGCTGTCCACCCAAACACCCAGGTCTTTTTCCATAGAGCTGCTTTCCAGCAGGTCAGTCCCTAACCTGTACTGGTCCATGGGGTTATTCCTCCCCAGGTGCATTACCCCACACTTTACAGAATCACAGAACAACCTCCTTCCCCTGCTTGACTTCTTGCACTTAGGAATACACCAATCCTGAGCTTGGAGAAAGTGATACTTGAATGTCACCCAACTCTCTTTAGCCCCCATATCTTCCCGAGCCTTCACCCATGGGATTTCTCCAAGCAGTTTGTTGAGGAGGCCAAAGGTAGACCTCCTGAAGTCCAGGGTTGCAATCCTACTTACTGTTTTGCACATGCTTCCTGTGATCCTGAACCCAGTATCATCTCATGATCACTAGAGCCAAGGCTGCCCCCAACCTTAACATCCTCCCTCAGTCCTTCTTTATTTGTCCATACTAGGTCCAGCAGTATACCTCTCCTTGTTGGCTCCTCTACCACTTGAGTCAAGATGTGCTGCTTAGGGACATGGTTTCGTGGTGATAGGTAGATGGTTAGACTGGATGATCTTCGAGGTCTTAATTATTCTGTGATCCTGTGTTGTTTTCACCCTTGAGGAGTGGTAGGCCTTTGGGTTCTCCAAAATACTAGCATCCTGACCCACAAGTGCTCAGTAAATAGACCCAGGCACCTCTCTAGCAAGCCCAGTTACATCCCTATCCCCCTTCAAATCAGTGAGTCCTGCTAACTTTTGTCCTAGGATCCTTTTCCTCCTGCAAGATGACTTTTTCCCATCCCATAATGGGCTGTAATCCTTTCCTCCCATCTCTCGAGATGGGATACTGCTTTTTAGAAACCACTTTACCCAGCTGTTTCAGGGTAATCTCTACAAGGTCTATGTCCAACTTGCCATACTTTCCTGGGGTTGCCCACATTTCTGGGTTTGCTTCAGAATAAGCCTTCTCACAATTTCACAACAGGCTTATTCTGTTTATCTTCAATATTCCCTTTTGTAATGTTGATGCGGATTCCCAGTTTAGTCACCAAATCACTTCCCAATAATTTACAATCAGAATTTAGAATGCAGAAAAACCCATGCATTTCATATATGTTTCCTGCATCCATTGAGAGTGGCTGAAGGAGACATACCCACTCATCTTACCCCTTTAATAACTAAAGATTCTTTTAAAAAAGAAACAAAAAACCTGCACTCCCTTTTTGACATAAAATTCTTACTTCCTCTCGCTCTGGACCCACCCTACAAACTATCAAGGGCTCCATTGTAGTGGGTCCTTGATACAGATGGAGATCCCCCCCTCCTTACTTAATGTGGAGCCTTTTAACATTCATTCCAGTTGGAGCTAATCTCAACCATTTTCCCACATTCCTTCTCCATGAGTCCCTTATTATTTTCCGTTAAATACAGACACAAATTACACAAATACTGACAGAGAAATACAGACAAAAATGTTGACACATGAATATTAACAAAAAGTGCAAGGAGGGCACCTAAACCCATTTTTCCTGGCCAAATGAAGTAGCTGTTGCCATCCTTTCCCTGGTTTCTCTTAGAGGAATGTACAGATCATCCCAAATCTTCAACATTCTCCCAAAGGGCCTATTTGGAGATATTTCAGGATCATCATCTCGTTTGATGATATCCCTTATCAGCTTCCCTTTACTGCCCTCCCTGGGCATCCTGTTACTCCTTCCTGTAGTACTCACTGGTGACGGGTTTTTTTTGGTGGTCCTTTCCTGTGGATTCCTTTCCTTAGGAATTCCTTTTACAAACCCATTTTGAAAAACCCACCTTTTACTCATCTTACCTCTGGACAGCCTGGGTCCCCACACAGTCATCCAGTGTGAGCTGCCACTGCAGGGAGCTGATCATCAAAATTCCATGAGGCACGCCAAAAGGAGGAGACAGGAGTCCCGTAAAAATTAAAAAGAGCTTCATTCAAATAAAGGGAGAGTTCACAAGGGCATTCCCTGTGTGAGCTCTCTCAATTTGCTGGAAGGCATAGCCTCCCTTTTATCCTAACTTCCCGGCCATAGGCAATCCCTCTCCTTTTGCCCATTGGTCCGGGTACAGGTACAGACTTCCTGATCCACCTATTACACATATGTGCCCCCTCCATTACATGTGTTGTATGTCTCATTATTTCGACTTTATGCCACCCCTGGGCGGAGAAGTTAATATTCATACCTTCATTAAGCAAGTGCACTAGTGTGCTTTGACTCCTCCTTTAGATCTGCTGCCCGAAGTGTTGGCTCTGCCCCTGCCGCCTCAACAGCCTACCCACAAACTGTCGGACCCCGCGTGGGCTAGCCGCTTGTTCCGGGCTTCAGAAAGCACCCAAAGAGTCGATTTTTCGACCACTTGTCTGCCGCGATTGCCTTACGTCAGCGCACAGGAGCTACAAGCTCTAATGTCGAGCTTTAACGGCTTAACGGCTAGCCGCCAGAGCACGCCCACGAGCTGCTTTCAGGCTCCCAGCGACTTGTCTAGCGTCACGAGCACAGCCAAAAGAGCAGGGCCGGAGCTCCAGCAAAGGCCCAGATCTGGCACTGCCTGGCCTCCCTCAGTTCCTGAGCACTACGCTCCTTCTTTTCAAGCATGTAAGTAAGTCACCTCCCGGATCATCTGTTCCACACGCTGCAGCATGCACTGCCAAGTACCCTCATCACGGTCATAGCCGGCTAGCAGTGGCATCTGGCCCAGCACAGTGAAGGTGTAAAGAGCCATGATCTGCAGGAGAGGGGAAAGGAGGCTCAGTGGGGCTGGGGGTGGGGAATGGGAACCGCAGGGTAAAGGGGGCAGGTAGGAGAGTGGGTGAGCGATCTGGGAGGCAGCAAGACCTCCACCCAGGCTGAGGAGTACTGTGTCCTGTCTATGGCAGGCCCACGAGTGCCAGGTCCACGGCTTAGGGTCAGACCCCTGTGAAGTACTGAGGGGCTAATTGTCTCAAAACTTGCACTAAAACCTCTCTCCCCGCTCCAGAAGTGGCTGGAGGAAGGCAGCAGGGTGGTCCCTCGCCGCTTCCCACCAGACTGGCTGAAAGAACCACGTGCGAGCGCCTGCCATCCGGAACCCACTCTTAGAGATGAAAGACCAGTGATGCGCATGATTCCAGGCACTGAAACCACTCTTCTTCCATTCTCTCTCCTAACTGGTGGCAAGCTGAAAACAAATCTGATTAAGCTTTTTGTTTGCTTGTTTTTTAAAGTATGTGTTGCTAAGTTATAGACCACGGTAGACAAAATAAGAAATTAAACATTACCAGTTTTGTGAAGGGGACTGAACAAATCTGTGAAGTGTGCGTACTGACAACTATTAAACATTAAGATTCAGATGGAAACTTTGGCTCAGAAAATTTCTAAACTGCAAGAAACAACAAAGGTGAACTATGGGCAGGGTCCTTCTGTGTCCGCTCTAACTTTCCTGAAGCATTGGTAGAAATAGAACATTAGGAAAGACAGGATTAGCAAGCACAGTCCATTATGCTGTTTACATTTGTTTACTGGAAATGGAAACTACTGAAAGTCATTAGACAAAACTGCTTAATGCTGCCCAATACAGACTTTCTCTCTCAAACAGTCTGGGCAAGTTAAAATAACGATCAGTTTGATTTATTGTAGTGACAGATAACAGATTTGGGACTGCTGATGATAAGTTGAGTAACTGCAAGGATTTTGAGCTCAAGCTAATAAGACTGGCCCTCACCCCACTCTTTGCTAAAGCCTTTACTGTTCTGTTTCTTCTGAAATGTAAAAACACCCAGTATACTTTCAACAGTATGTCAGATAGAGATGTCCTCACAGAAGTCTCAAATTGCATTGCAAGGATAGAAATGGTTTGAGTGGAGAGGAAGAGGTAATAAAAGTTACCCTGTGCAAAACATAGCAATGACAGCTGAGAAGATGGGGAAGCACAAGTGGCAGACTTTGCTTTGGGAACTCAGAGCAAATAACCTGCGAAACAGAGCCTTAGCTATGAGTGTCATGATAATTTCTTTTTCTCTCTCAAATCTGTTCCTTTTTTCCTACAGCCTGAAATCATCCACTTAAGTAAACCACTGAGGTAAAGACCACTGTTGTTTTGCCTTATGCATGGTTGGTTTGTGAGTCTGGTGTTTTTATTTTTTAAAAACACAGTAAAAAAATAGTAAAAAAGTCACTTTGAGGGGCTTTCCAGTAGTATTTAATCATAGTCTCAACCCCTACAGCACAAACAATACTAAGGAAACTGGTCTTTGCAGTGATATGAAAGGAAAATGGGGAATTAGTTTATGGAAATGTACACTTGAGTGACATTTCATGAGCTTTTGTTGAGGGCAGTATGAAGTTTACAGTGCAGGTGATCAACCCATACAAACAAGCTGCTTTCTAAGAAAGACCCTGCAAGGAGGATACATGAAAATTAGTCTTCAATGCTTAACTATTGAGAAGCTTTTTTTTTCTCCAAGTCTAGTCTACCATTGTCCCTTCCATCAAAGTTACTGTGGAATAAACAATTAAAACCATTTAAGCTGTCAGTCATCATAGAATGGTTTGTGTTGGAAGGGACTTTAAAGATCATCTAGTTCCAATCCCCTACCATGGGCAGGGGTGCCTTCCACTTGCATAGGTTGCTCAAAGGCCTGTCCAATCCAGCCTTGAACATTTCCAGGAATGGGACATCCACAGTTTCTCTGGGCAACCTGTACCAGCATCTCACTACACTCACCATAAAGAATTTCTTCCTTATACCCAATCTAAATCTACCCTCCTTTAGTTTGAAACTGTTGCGCCTCATCCTATCACTACACTCCCTCAACAAAAAAGAGTTCTTCCCCATCTTTCCTGTAGACCTCTTTTAACTACTAGAAGGCTCGTATGAGGTCTCCCTGGAGCCTTCTCTTCTCTAGGCTACACCACCCCAACTCTCCCAGCATGTCCTCAAAGGGAGGTGCTCCAGCCCTCTGATTAACTTCACAGCCCTGCTCTGGATGCATTTCAATAGGTCCATGCACTGATGTTAGGAACTCCAGAGCTGAACACAGTACTCCAGGTGCGGTCTCATCAAAGCAGAGTGGAGGGGGAGAATCACTTCCCTTGAACTGCTGACCATGCTTCTTCTGATGCAGCCAGGATGTGACTCGCTTTCTGGTCTGCGAGCACACAGTGCTGGCTCATACTCAGTTTTTCATAACCATAAGATGTTTGTGACAGTTTAAAAGAAATTAACCAGACATCAGCATATCTTCTATTAGTAAAAGCCTTCAGGCTTGGCTCATTTTCCTAGTTAGCTCAGAAAGAAAGTGTTGTGTCCCCATAACAGATTTACACTCACCTGAAAGTAAAAAAGGAGCAACTGATTTCTCTTCTGGTTCCATAAAACTGTGTGCTAACATGAGCAACAAATGGAGAGACACTGGATGAATAATCTGAATTCTGTATCATGTAAAGAACACTAGGTAAGAGCATAAACTGGCCCCTTCTAGATAGACATACCACAACTAGGGAAAAGAAGAAAGGTGACAATCAAGAAAGCCTCAAAATATAAAAGTTTATTTAGCTACAATATTAAAAAGTAAAATACCAAGATATAAAACATAAAAATTCCATAATTAGTTCACATGCTAAAATGATTACTTGACCAGCTGCAAGGAGGAGAATTCATGACGTTTATGGACATCTTGGCCATAAAGGCTATTTTATCACATTTCAGACTTGAAATATTGAACAACCATTGCAGAGAACTTGCTCTCCCATATCACCATAGCTAAAGGGAAGACAAAAAAAACCCAAAAAAACAAACCAAAAGAAAAAGTCAGTTTGTCTACTGTTTCTGGAACATAATAAAGAATGCCATCCTATTCCATTATCAGCTATAACCACAGAACTGCCACAGAGCACACTCAGTATTTCTTTATATTATAGAACTGTTAACAACAAGAGCAAAAAATACCACTCCTCGGGAGTGATTAATCCACCACTGGCCAGCATACTATATTGCTGGTGGGAAAGCAGGTCTGATTTTTACCACCTAGAACATTTAAATGAAAAGCTAAAGCAGAGATTTTCTATAGTTGATTAGACTACTTAACACAGGCATTTTACTTTCCATGTTTCAGGTAGTTTGTGTGCTGCTAAAGCAACACGAGTTCAAGTCCGTTACATGGATGAACTAGATATATGTTATGTCTTCATATGCTACTGTCAAATTTAAGGGCATATATATATAAATAAGCTTAAAAATTCAAAAGGCACTTACTCAATAGTAGAGCACAAAGAACAGGTAATTGTGTTACAGCAGCTGCATAGCCTGCTGCAATTCTGGCAGACAAACTGGTCACACTGTGTACATGCTTCCTTAACATCAGCAGTTCTTACACATGATGAACAGGCTTTGGAAACTCCCACAGGTGCAACTCCTTGGAAAAGATGCAATTAAGAAGAGATGTACTTTACAGCAAAACAAAGAAAGCAGAAGTGCTAAGTACTGCAGAGTGGTATCTCCACTCAGTATTACAGCTACAGGTGGCAGCACTTTGCAGAATACGCTTGCAGGCACCAGCACAGGGCTCGGGGTTTGTAACTTCGTTGGTTCTTTTTGCTAAACGGCAAGACCATTACTCAATTCTCAAGCAGATCATACATGCAACAGTTTCGAAATCCATCAGTGAAGCTGAAATCTAATACTTCCTTAAAACGAGACCATAGAGAATATATCAGGAAATTCTTTTCATCAAAAGGTTTCTCAAGCATTGGAACAAGCTGCCCACGAAGTGGTGGAGTCACCACCTCTAGAGGTATTCAAAAGACCATGTGTAGGTATGGGGCTGAGGGACATTGGTGACTTGCTAGTGCTAGATTAATGGTTGCACTTGATGATCTTAAAGGTCTCTTCTAACCAAAACGATTCTATGAACTACGGCGGGACACCACCCCTCCCTCACACCCCTCCATCGTGTACCAAGAAGCCCAGGGGGTGGCAATCCTCTGCCCATGGCGAGGCCACTCACCCTTCTCCGTGGCTGCCGGACGCCTCAGCAGTTTCCCGTCGCGGCCGATGAGCAGTTGCTCTCTCCAGCGGCGTTCCGCACTGCCGTCCCGGGCCTCTGCGTCCGGCTCCGGCGAGTAAATGACCGCGCAGGTGGCGGCGGGGCCGGCCGGCCAGGTGCCCTCCATGTACGCCTGGGCGCCCCTGAAAAGCAGCCGCCGAGTCCTCTCTGCCGACAGAGAGGGCAAGCGAGTTAAGGGCGGTTTCCCCAACCCTCCCCGTCCTGCCAGGCCCAGTGGGAGCAGCCGCTAGGAGTCAGAGGGAGGCCTGGGGGCACAGGCAGGGCCGGGCCCGGCGGGACGACGACTCCGGCCCTTCGCCCCCTCCCCTGCCTCACCGAAGACCTCTCGCCGGTACTCCTCGCCCCGCACGCCGCGGCTCAGCTCCCGCAGCCCCACGCGGGTTTTCAGCTGGAGCGGAGCTACCTCCCCAAAGGGGCAGGAGCGCTTCGGCATGGCGGGCACGGCCCCGCACCGCCTCCGGTGCGCGCTCGCCGCGGCGTCACCACCGCGCCTGGCCAATGGTGGAGCGGAAGGCGGTGGCGATGTCGCCGTAGGCCAGGCCCAGGCCTCGCTTTCTCAGCCTCGGGTACTTTGGTGCCGGGATCGCTTGATACTCCTCTCACGCAACAGATCGCGCCGTCTGCGGGAATATTGGGTGACCTGCTGGGGCTGTCTGAGGCGTCCGCCAGCCCTGCTACCCAGCCCGCTACCGCCCAACCCGCTGCTGCCCTGCGGCCCTCTCGAAGGCGGGAAGTCGTCTCCTCCGCGGGTCTGGCCCTTGGTGTAAAGAATCCCGCGGGGCAAAGAAAATAAAGGCTTTGAAACTCGAGTTTGTTGCAATAAACCCTCGTTCCCCGTTAGTGTGTTTGGACTTGTCTGCCTTTCCACGAGGCACGTTTCTGTTCGGACTCGCCTCTTTTTTCCTGAAGCTTAAGCTGCCAATGTTCTAGCTGTTCTTGCTGCAGAACCAACGAAAATGTGCATAAGCACAAAAGTTCATTTTTAAAAAAAAAACAACAAAGAGGCTGGAGAGCCTCCTGCTGGCCAGGAGGGCTCTTCAGCACCTGCAGATTGACCATTCCTAGTGCTCTGTGATGTGTCAGGGAGTGATGCTCAGTTCCAGAGTTTCCTGGGATGCAGCAGTACTGGTGGGTGAAAAGCTGGACATGAGCCAACAATGTGCACTCGCAGTCCAGAAGGCTAACCATATCTGGGGCTGCATTAAAAAGCAGCATGGCCAGCAAGTCATGGCCACTCTGCTCCACTCTGGTGAGACCTCCCCTGGAGTAGTGTGTCCAGCTCTGGAGCCCCAAGCTTAAGAAAGACATGGACCCGTTCAAGTAGGTCCAGAGGAGGCCACAAAAATGATCCAAGGGATATAACACCTCTCCTATTAAGAAGAAAGGCTGAGAGAATTTGGTTTGGGTATTTAAATGTTCACCCTATCTTCCCCCCACACTCTGGGCTGTTTTGGGACACCGCACCTCATTGCGAGCCCACCTTTCTGCCCTGGCCCTTTACCTGACCAGGCTTCCCTGTGTGTATTCAAGAAACACTGTCTCCAGCCATCCTTATATCAACCCCATCAACTGACAGCCCCCCTCCCCCATGACATGTCCCCTCTGTTTCAGAGCGAAAGTCTGTATTGGGCAGAACCACAGAATCACGAAGACTGGAAAAGACCCCCAGGATCATCAAGTCCAGCCTATGACCCAACACACCACAACATCTAAACCATGCCACTTAGTGCCACATCCAATCTTTTCTTAAACACCTCCAGGGATGGTGACTCCACCACCTCCCTGGGCAGCCCATTCCAGAGCCCAATCACCCTCTGCGTAAGGAAGTGCTTCCTAATGTCCAGTCTAACCCTCCCCTGCTGCAGCTTCAAGCCATGGCCTCTTGTCCTGTCACTAGCTGCCATNCCTTCCTTCCAAGAGATGGACACTGCCTCCCAACTTGGTGTCATCCGCAAATTTACTGATGGTAGACTCGATCCCCTCATCCAGATCATCAATAAAGATGTTGAATAACATTAAGCAATTTTGTCTAAAGCGTTTCAGTAAATTTTTAGTCAGGCAGACTGATAGGTTGGGGTCTCACCTGTTATCGTGACATCACTGTAGCCAGATCATGCCCAACCATCGCTGGCATCTGGATGATGCCCAGCATGCTGAAGGTGAAGAGTATCAGCAGAGCCACAATTTGCAGGAGAGGGGACAGTAGGAGTAAGTTATAGCTATGTATCATCTTTAGTAAATAATTCTGATTCATTAACACCTTCTTTAGTGCTTTTAGTAAATTTAAATAAACAATATATTTATATAAATAATTTGTTTTGCCATCCTTAATCCTGTGGGGCAATGTGGTGTAGAGATTCAATTACGCTAATATAATCCTATAGACATAGCACTGTTAGCTATTGCTGAATATCAGTACTTTTTCACTGCTGAACTTTGCATGGCTTGGGATGTATCAGCCACAGTAAAGTGTAAGATGATATTCTTTCTAGCCCCAGTGTATTATGTGGAGACATTTCAAAAGCATTTTGGCCCTTTTGGGTATCCTGGGAGGCCAAGGGGTCACCTCACTACTAGGTCAACTATTTGTGTGCTGGTCTAGTCTGGCTGATGCATCTGGTTTGTTTCTCTTTTCTGCATGCATTTTAGCAAGTTAAAATGGGAAAGTTTAGTAGTTCTTACTCCAGTTTGAGCAACCATAAAATCTATCTTGATCCCACTCCCAAAACAACCAAAGTCTGACTTAGTCAGGTAAGCTACGGTGAAAGTAATAGTTGGAGTGTGCAGTAGTTCTACAGTATTATCTATCTTTTCAAAACTGTAATAGATTGTCAGGATGATGGCAGATCTCTGGTGCAGTTCCCAGATGTCAAGTATGATAGGGGAGATAAAAATGTACCTGTGGTAGTCGTCTTCAAACAGAAAGCTGAGTTTTATGAATGGGGAAAATGTGATGTTAGTTTTAGGAAAGAATTTTGAAACTTGGCTTTGTTTTTGTTGAAGCTTTAGCAGTGAACAAAAATGTTTTTCAGTCAAGCACTTTTTCAGACTGAAACATTTAAGTATGTGTCTGCTTTTTCTCATTCTCTCCCAAGGGTGAGAGACTGAAAATACTGTTTTGCTTCTAGATTCCCAGAGAGATGAGCCATGTTGCTTACAAATGATTTGTATTTCAAAGTACTTGATAGATACATTTTTTTGACTCATTTAGTCACTAATGTATTTTATAGGAAGCTATCCTCTGTAAACAATGACAAGGATTTTATGGCTTAAATTTCTTATTTGTTATCCTCTACCCTGTCCCTTGAAGGATGGTGTTGTTCATTAGCACAGGTAGTTGATGTAGACTGAAGAGCTAGAAGAAAAGCTACAAGAAGAGTGAAGAGCTGGAAGAGAAAGGCTAGAGGCTAGGAGGAGCAGGGCAGGAGGAGCATAGAACAGTGTGGTCAACTCTTGCATAGGGCTAGTGCATCATAGATGTAAGAAATGTTTTTTAGTGGTTACTAGCTTACTTCTCTGGTTTCAGAAGGCATGAAAAACTGGTTCTCATATGCTTGTATCTATCTCCCAAAATACTGAAATATTGTTGAGGAAAGTTCTGCAGTTTCTACATGAACGATGAGAGATGGGACTGGGGACTGTTTTAAAGTCTTTATATTGCCTACAGAAAACAAACAGATGAACAAAAATAAAACAATGGGAAGGGAAGAATCTTTGAGTGAGAGGTCCAAAGATTTTTCTCTTTGTCTAATTAACTCCTACTCACAAGGCTTTGTCATTTGCTACCGGTCACAGAGCTGTACATTGGGTATTCTAGGGCTGCATAGAAGAAACAGAGAAAATCTCTGGTTGAGCAGGAAATAGTTTTTTTATAGTGTACTTTGTTGTTATTATCATATGCTCTTCCTCTCCTATTCAGTGTAAAGTGTCAAAAATAAAGTTTGCCTGTTGCTCAGGGGGAAGATCCTCTGAGGAGCCAGCATATTAATGGGTAAAAATGGCCTACAGTAATGATTTTACAGATGGATGAGAAACTTCTTCTGAGGCCTGTATGTCTTTACTGGTATCAAAGTTTGATATCTAAGTGAGGTCAACTGATCTGATCAGGATAAAACAATTTCTTTTAAGCCTATTATGTGAATAAATACTAGACATGTATGGTTTCAGAGACGCCAGATATTCCTTTAAGAACAATCTAAGGTAGTAAAACACTTAAGTAGTCTCCAGGATGTAAAAGTGGCATTAGGAAAAAACATAATGTTAGGAAGAACTTCGGTAAAAATATGAAATACACCTGAGTTCCCCTTCAGTATCATTTATCAGACTGGATTTAAAAATTGAATCCTAGCAAAACTTAAGCAAAACTTAACTGGTATTAAATTCCCACCTGCGCTGTATGTGTACAGACTTACCTGTACTGCTTCTTTGTGATTTTTTGTTAGCTGTAATATTGTTTCATCATGGCAGATGATGCAATTGTTAGCTATTTGTACTGCCTTTATCTTCCATTTAGGTTACAATAGTGCTGACAACCTAGGCATGAAGTCCTCAATGCTTGGGGACACTCCAGCTAGTATAGAGTATGGCAGTGTTATCTCCACAGTTTGTTCTGTGTATGTCAAGTTTGTCCTCTGTTTGGTGCAGTGGTTTACCATCAATGATCAGACTTAAGCCTAGATCTCAAGCTTTTGTAGAAATGTGTGGGTTGGCCAGGCAGAAGGTGGAAACCCTCAAGCTACCCAGCACATGCACTCCGCTGATGGGCAGAACAAAACTGCTGCAGTGGCACAAAGATTGTGTAGCCAAACTTGGTAGCATAATGCTGAGTATTACAGCTTTGCAAATGTGAAAAGAGAGTTGGTGGGAGGCTCTTCCAAGAGAGCATCTTTCTTCCAGGAGGTTTTTGCATGAGGGCAGATGAGGCTAAGAAAGACCACATGTACCCTGATGCTGAGTTCCCTTGTGCTGTTTCTTCCACTTTCTTTAGAGGTTTTCATTACTGAATCTCACAGGGGAAGGTAGCAAAGCTTTGAACATTGTTTTAGTCATACTGAAGTGAATTGTTTTAACTGTTAAACGTAGCCAAGAGGCTTCAGAAAATGCTAATGCTGCTTTAAAAAACATCCATGAGCTATGTAATTCAAAGATCAGCACTGCTTGTGTATGGAAAATTGGAAGAAAATTATTCTAAGTCTTACTTTCTATTTTACATTAGTAAAATTGCAATAGAGTAAAAGTGATCAGATGCTGTATGTTTTATAAGATTTTAATGACTATCACAGTACTATACATAACTCTTGTGTCTTTGTCTTTGTCTAGATGCTTTCTATAGCTGGTTGCATTTTGAACTGCTACCACTGTAATACAAATTTTTATGATATTTGGTAGTTTTGTTTATTTTAGGCTTTCCTTATTTTGTTTTTCCTTTAGGAAAAGCTTCAGCTGGAATCAAGTGATTATATCTTACATTTTTATTACAAGTGTTTAGTTCTTGTGGTTTGTGATTTCAATTAAAACCTAGAGATAGATGTTATATATTGTGGTTGTAGGATTTGTTTTTAAAACTTTAGGATTTATTTAATTGTATTTTCTTACATTGTTTTACTCAAATGTAACAGTTGAAAACATTATTCCTTTCTGATTTTTTCTGTTGTCACTCTGTAAGATAGGGATGTTTTTTCTTCTTTCTTTAACAATAATTGCAGGTAGTTGGACCAGATGTCCACTTGATAACCTGCACAGCAACCCCAAAGTTCACACAGTATCACCAGGTACTATCTTGATTTGTTCTACATACATATGCTTTTACACTTGCACAGAAGTTCCAAAAACTGCCAGCGGCTCCATGTGCAGAAGTTCACTTTAATCTGATTGGAGATTGAAGATAAAATACAACCACTCATCCCACCTTGTCAGCAGAAGTTTCATGTCACAGCCACAGGGTGGCATCACTGTGTTAGTTTTGTGGAGATGGTTATCGAAGTTTAGTTTTTTTCGACATCCTCACATCTGGATTGATCCTGTTATAATGGGACTGTTAGTTTGAAGTGGGAGTAGCTTGTTTTAAAATATCCTCCTTATAAATTTATATGTCTAAACCAAATGTTTCCAGAACAGATTTTTTTTTTTTTAATCCAAAATACTTTTGTACCATTCATAAAAAATAGTCTGAAATGCAAAATGGACTATTTTGCTGTCTACAAAGACAAAATGTAAATCATATTGTGAATCTTCACAAATCCTGTGTCCAGCAATACATCCAGGTACATGAAGGACAAGAACATACTTGGGAACAGTCAACAGAGGTTTATCAAGGGCAAATTTTGTCTGACCAAGATAAGTACCTTTTTTGACAAGATAAGCAGCACTGGATGAGAAGAGAGAAACTGATGTCATTCACCTTGACATTAGCAAGGCTTTCAACACAGTCCCTAAAAGTACTGTTGTGGAAGCTCTATTGGAGCGGTGTGGTTTGGACAGGTGAACTGTAAGGTGGGCAGAAGCTTTTCTGTGCTGTGATAGACTAAGCAGACCCAACCAGCAGCATATTACTAGTAGCATTGCTTGGGGGTGGTTGCTGGAACTGCTATTGCATGTCTTTGCTAATGACCTGGACAGACCCTTGGCCAGTACCTGGGTGATGTTGGGGGCAGTGGTCAGCACCCAAAGGGTGGCAGCACATGAGCCTCAGCAGGCCATGGAAGTGGGCTGTCAGGGACCTCCTGGATTTGGTAAGTGCAGAGTCCTGCCATGCATGGCCCAGGCTGGGTGCTCACTGGTATGAGAAAACACCTTTGCAGAAAAGGACCTGGGTGTCCTGGGGGGCAGGTTGCACCTGAGTTAGTGTGTCCTTGCCATGATAATGGTAAACCATGTAGGGTTGCAGTAGCAAGAGTAGAGGCACTGTAGTTGCCCTTCTACATGAGATCCAGAGGTGTTACTGTCACACACAGAGGCTTTAGCTGTCCTGAAGACCCTACAGTGCAGAGAGACAACTCTAAGGAACATGAAGCCTGGCCACTTTCAATTCACAGACGTGGCATGTCTGTGGCCTTCAGAGACTACCAAAAGCAAAAGCACTTTGAGGTTTTTGGGGGGGATTGCAAGGCTGTGTATTTAAGTGTGGTGCTTTTGAATAATACACTTAGGAATTTACAGTACTGTTGGAGCTCTTCAACATTCTTAGACCTGATGCATTCTTCTGTTCTAAGCACTGATTACTGCTAGCTATCAAAAAATGAGGAATTTGTAAAAAGATACGTGGTCTCAGTATGCCCACTCCTACATCCTGTTTACTCTGCTAGAATTACTGATACAATGAAACTTACTCATATCCATAAGTGTTTCAGTGGGCTGTGCTTTAGACTTTGCAGAATATTGATACCTGAGCCGAAAGAAATAATAAAACTTTCAACCAGTTAGCTTGCATACAAAAATTAATGCACTCTTATGTATCTCAGCCCCAGCGAGTTTCATTTTAGGAGCTTGATTCTCCCACACTTTCTTGCACTGAGTAATATCTCACAAAATGAGTAATCCGATTGTTCTGATTTCTCTTTCCGTGATAGCAAGACTATTCACTGCCCTAAACTGGATTTTAAAATATTTTTAAACCCAGTGAAAACAAGCTTAGGAACCCGGGACTGTAGTCAGTTTGGATGAACAGTGTAACTAACTAAAGTATCATAAAATGTAAGGCTGAAAGTGTGCAGATTTTCACAGCATCCTCAAAAATTTTAAAAGATACTTCCTTCGTACCTTATTTCATCTTCTGCTGAGTAGTTTAACTCCGGATTATTCTGGAAGTCCTAACTTCTTTGAAAATGACAGCACTTGCTCTCAATTGGGTGTGATCATGTGTTGCTACTTAAAGAGGTGGTTTAAGATACCTTTGTATTTAGATGGGTCAGATTTTCACGAGTGCAAGAATTTCCTAACTCAGTCATCGCAGGGAATAAAGAAGTTCTATAGAAAATAGCTTCATTCACATGAGTTTGTATCAGCAGTGCTGAACAGAAGCATCTGCGAGTCCTGAAAAGTCCTTTTTTGTGCCTCACCTATCTGATATTGGAGTGCACTGTCTTAGTGAGACCAGGAACTAGAACTTACTGTAAACCAAGTTAAAGGGACTTTCCCCTCTTTGCTGGTATAAATCTTCCACTCCTTGTTTACTCCATGCAATTTCGTATGTATTTGTGTTTAGGATCATTCCTATAACCTTTTTTCTTACATCCTGTGCTTTGTCCTTTCTATGCTGATGCTACTTCCATTTGTGGAAGTGTAGTGCTGGCCTTGCTCTCCAGAAGAGATCGTCAAAGCTCATGATGCTGTCCTTTCATTGCTGCTAGTGCTTGTAACCTACTGCAAAATGACATTATTTGGTTTTTTTTTTTCATGGTTTCCTTAGTCCTAGATATTGTCTTTGGTTATATTTTACAGTTCAAGTACAGCTTAATACTCCAGAGTTGTGGCTTTGAGCTGTGTCTAAAATGTCTGTAATGTTAATTTCACATGTAGTCTCTTCTGGCCAAGTTAAAACTTTCATAACAATGAGTGCTTTGGAAGCACTGTCAGAAATGAGACTACCCTTTAGTGGCATACATGACTTAGACATGAAAACTAGTTCAAACCTCAACACTTGTTCTCTGTATTTTCACAAGAATTTCTGTCCTTGTGAAGCTTTTAACTTTATTCCTCCACTCAGAATATTTTCTTATCGTTTGCTTAACTCATGCTACCATCTGTTGTTCAGTAACTACTCGGAGCCAAGGCGGCTGATGGAGATCTGAGTTTTCTTAGATCAGCACTTGGCACCGTGAGCTTTTTCACAACCCAACAAGCAGTTCCAACAGCTGCATGCATGAATCACTTAAGTTATAGTACCCTGCATACCCTGTTAAGAATGGGTTTTGACAATCTGGTCAGATGCCACACAAGCAAAAGTGCTATGAACTGACTTACTTGGAAGGTGTGACATAAATTAAAGACCATTATTTTGATACTTCTCTTAATATAATGTGCTCTAAAGCTTCATTACTGTTCAGAAAGCTTTGGGAATACCTAGATTGCACATAAGAATTTATGATTAAGTATCAAAAAAATTCAGTAGGCTGGAGGGTGTGTGTGTATTTATTTGTTATAGCAAACTATTCTGACACATTCCCTATGACATTTCATATTACTGAGAGACAGTTTGCCTCAGCAGTAGAACTGCTCTTCACATGTTTTTGAGTCAGTCTGTATTTAAACCTGTCTCCAGCAGTATTTAATTTCAGTTGTTTTAGTCTGGTTTGCTTAGCTGTGGATACATTCTTGATTATGCTGTGTGTTTATTGAAAGAGTTGCTATCATAGAATCATAGTCATTTAGATTGGAAAAGACCAAAGATCACCAAAGTCCACCACTAAACCATATCCCTCAGCACCACATCTACGATGTCTTTTAAATACCTCCAGGGATGATGACTCCACCACTTCCCTGGGAAGCCTGTTCCAGTGTTCATGCACTGTTCTGCAAACACTACAAAACATCACTTCATTCAGAGTTTTGCAAACTGCAAGAGCACTTTTTTAAGGTTTGCAAGAGGATAGTGCAGAAACTTTGTCAGCAGTTAGCTGATTCCACCAATGCCAAGCCCAAAGGACTGGTGTAAATCAGCCTAGTGTCATTGCAAACTGAGCTACACAGCTGAGGATCTCATCCTGCATATGATTTGTTATACTCTAGTGTTGCCATTATTTGTTTAATGATAACCATTGCTTTAGCTGAGTATTTACCACAAGGCCATTCACAAAAGAACTTATGGAGTCTGTATGTTTGTATTTCACTTTGGCTGCCTAAATAAGGCAGGGAGAGAGCAATATTGAGGTTATATTGTCTTGATTTTATTTTGAAGCTGCATCTGCAGACTAGCTGGAGCCAAGCAGGGTAACTATAGGATGGAACAGTATCATCCAGGAATAGGGTGTTGAAACTTTTTGGGCAACTTCCACAGAGCTGCCTGTCAGGACTTCCCCCTTGTTCCTCTTAGAAAATGGTATCAGTGGGTACCCAGGGGATAATGAGGGATGGGTGCCAGAGATGAAGACCCTCAGCGGTTCTGCATTAGTCGGATGGGAAACAACATGATTAAATCTTGTGTTTCAAGAGTTAAACCAGTTTTGTTGAGTTGGATTGCAAGCCTTTCACACCACTAGAAAAGTGGTAAGGAAAAAGGAAAAATAAAAAGAACTGGAATTCAGACAAAACTGTCTTAAAAAATGGGAGAAGGGATAGAACAGAGCAGCCTGGTCTCTACAGGTAACACCTAGCAGTCTGCATCCCACCTCCATACAGCAGGAAGTGAAAGGCCACCTCCATGTGCCAGCTTTATTCCTGATCCCAGGAGAGGAGATCTGCTCTGCAGAAGAGACAGATGGCATCACCATTGCCTGTGCTCCTGTGGGGAATTTTTCCAGATGGGGAGTTGGAAGCTTCTTTGTGCTGCTACAGCCTTCCTCTCCAGCAGCCCTTGAGTGCTCGGGGCCTCCACCAGTCTGCATACCCATATCGTTTGCTGCTCAGACATGTGCACACATGCATCTCAGTCCTGTGAAAATTTCAGCTGAACTTGTTGGAAAAATAGGTGAATTTATATCCAGGGTTTTCTTCATGTTTGAAAAGTATCCTCACCGACTTTTCCTTTCTTGCAACATGCCTAAGTTTTTTCATTATTGAGAGATTGCTAGTAGAAACTGAGTTAGCAACAGTGATCCGAAAATAAAGTTGACACAACTTTTTGAAGAGAGGAAACCCAGATAATGCTGTGCCACTCACACACCAGTGTCAGCAGTCAGTCTCAGTGCTTTCCTGTACTGTTAGGACACCTCTCCTACCTCTGGCAAAACACAGGTGTGACAAGGTTCTCCAAGTTACCTGGAAAACCACCAGGCAGCTCAGGAAACATCACCCTCACCACAACTCAATAAGCTGCTTACCAGAATTTAAAAACAAATCCATTTCAAGTAACAAACATCCACCTTTGATCTCCACTTTCTTAACAGCTAAACAAATGAGCACAGAAAGTAAAACTTTGGAAAGGTAACGCGATTTCAAGTTTTAGTATCAAGTAAAGGGAGTTACTAGTTACACATTAAATTTATGACCACCTCACCTGTGTAAATAAGTACATTTTGTTCTGCTTTCTTATACTTCCCTTCCTCTGCAACTTTCCAGTCTGCAGTTACACCAAGTGACCTTGTTCTTTCCACTTTTGTTTACTCAGTTTCATTTTATACTCATTACTGGACTGCCAGCAAGTATTCCCATTTAGTTTCATTTCCCCCAATAATATCAGATTAAGGAACACTTGCAACAGGTGAACATATCATATGGAAAGCTTACTATATGCTGCAACTATCTTAAGATTAGTAGCACTCCATTTTTCATTATTAAATAAGTTCATTAAAGGGCTTGTGTTTTGATCTTTCTGCACATCCATAAAGCCTTTAAAAATTCATTGTAGCAATTTATCAAATACAATAGAAAAGTTCACTAGTGATTTAAAAAGAAAATCACTCAAAATGCTTTATCATCTCTAGGCTTATGTGTGGAAAAAGGTGCTGAAATTGTTCTCCAAAGATCTGAACTCCACTGAATTTAAAAATGAAACAAAAAGCCAGTTTCAGGGTACGGAGCCTCTGCAGTGCAGACCTTGCCTACCATGCTGGGGCTCCTGCCTGGGGTGCTGCTGACATGTGGCAAGCTCCTGGATTCAGTTCTGCCAGGAGACCCAAGTCAAAGTGGCATTTTTAACAGCAGTCAGCAAACTGGAAGTGTATGCAAATCTATGGGGTACAGCTGTGCAGCTCCAGGTGCACTAAGGTCCCTTAAGGTCTCTTAAGCCACCTTAAAGGAGTTGGCAGCTCCAGCCTGTGTTAGAAAATTTCTGAGCAACTTGTGTCAGACAGGTGAAAAGAACATTAAAGGAATCTATTTTGGGCATGACACTGTGGAAAGGAAAAGCTGCAACCACCAAAACCAAGCAAAGATGAAAGCGCCTGATGGTGATGCTATTAATGCAGCCTTTCAGAAACAGCCAAAGGATTCTGCTAAGAGTACAAATCCTATGGCAAAGCAGACATCATCCTTCAACTGAAAGAGTAAATATTACTCAGGGTTTTCACTCCCAGTCATGCCAAGAGGAAACCTAAAGTATCCATCTGCTTGCGCCCATCTCAGTCAATGCAAGGGCAAGTGTTGGTGTTCCTGCTTTAGAGGAATGTACTGACAACCTCCAATTCAGTCACAATATACTGGAATACAGTGTACTTTTCATGTACCCGAGAAAATTCCTTACAAAACTGTAATGCAATAAAACATGTACAAATTCAGCAAAGATACATACTTTGCTTAAAACAGTAAGTGCAGTGACTTGGGCCAATTACATAAAAGAAATGGAGAACAATGCAGGATTTGTGCTGATGGGAAAAAACATAGAATATCTTCCTTCACTAATACACATGCTCTCAAATCATAGAATGGTTTGGGTTGAAAGGGACCTTAAAGATCATCCAGTTTCAACACCCCTGCGACAGGCAGGGACACTTTTCACTAGACCAAGTTGCTCAAGGCCTCATCCAACCTGGTTTTGAACACTGCCAGTGATGGGGCAACCTGTTCCAGTGTCTTACCACCCTCCACCATAGAGAATTTCTTCCTAATATCTGATCTAAACCTAGGCTCTTTCAGTTTAAAACCATAACCCCTCATCCCATCACTACATTCCCTCATAAAAGTTTTCCTCCCCATCTCTCCTGTAGGCCCCCTTTAAGTATTGGAAGGCTGCTTTAGGGCCTCCCTGGAGCCTCCTCTTCTCCAGGCTGAACAAGTCAAACTCCCTCGGCCTGTCCTCACAGAGATAGGACCCAAATTATTGCACAGACTCACAGATGAGGTCTGCAGTTATTTCTAGAGGTTGTCTAGCCCAGTGCTCTTGTTCCAAGTATGGTCAGCAAGGCTATCCAAAAGGAGTCCATTCGTTCCAATCTCTGTATTACAGTAAGATTAAGGAAGAACAGCATTACTAGTTTTACTTTTTTTCCCAAAATAATATAATGGTTTAAGCATGTATTTTATGATCATTTTAATCCAAGTTTGATGAATTTCCAGGCACTCTGCTGAAGATCACAATCAGTATTTTTTGCTCTGATAGAGGTTTTCTCAGTACTACACAACAGTTTTCTGGCTAACAGGATGAGTACTGGAAGAACATAATAATACAAGGAAATAGATATGGTAGAGTTTACAAATAACTAAATATTACAATATATAGGGATTGTGTCTCCTCATTTCTGTGAGGAAACTTCACTCATACTCAAAATAACTATAGGTTTTAAAGTTATATATTGTTTTTAAAATGAGCAGAATTTGAGAGACCCTCAGAATTCAGAAAAGACAGCAAATGCTGTCTGTGTTGGCGTACTACTGAAACAAAGAGCAGATGACAATGCAAAACACAAGCAGTTACAGTAATATGACAGGAGACATGAAGAAACAGTGGGGCAAAATTCATAAAAATGGTATCTTGGCATAGACTGGGGTTACATTTAGCACAGGACAAAGTTCATGAATTCACTATCTAGACAAACAGGTAGTAAGCAGTAACAGGCAGACAACCATGTGAATCTTCAGTGAAAGAGAAACTGAGAACTGAGCTACAAGCAGGCCGAAAAACCACAGAGGGAGGTAGTGTTTTCACACACAAAATCCTCAATCGAGTCGTCACGAAAGAGCTGACCACACTCACAACAGCAGGATGGAGATCAGCAGTTTGAAAATTAAAATGAAAATTAAAAAGTGGCATGCAGGGTCTACTGTAACAAAATGGTTTTGTTTAAAATTATTTCAGACACAGAGCAACTAGTCATCACCTGATTAGAATGCAACATATGTTCCATTAGACAGAGCAACCAAACGTCTGTAGACTCAGCTGCATTGGGGATAATAAGCTCCCATTTGCTACAGGCACTGTGTGTTCTTTTCATTTTACTTCTAGTGGCAATTAACCTCCCTGTTATTAAGAAAATTGAGCTAAAAGTGGAAGACAAACACACTTATTTGCAACACTGAAGAAACAAGATCCTTTCACATTCACCCATTTCTTCAAATATGTTTTTAACTCTGAAGCTCTTTTAGATACAGAGAAATAAATCAAACCTTCCTCCTGAATTATTTCCCAAACTTCTCAAGCAGAAAACCCTTGCAGCTCTCGCAGGTGCTTTACACGTGTAGGCTTCCCTTCTGCAACTCTGTCTCCTTGGAGTTTGCATTCCCACTATAGGTTGTGACCACCATCCTAAATCCTGCTACTGAAAATAAAAATCTGACTTAGCATATGCTCTCTTAAAAGCAAAGGTAGTTTTTTAAACAAAGATTTAAATCACACACACACTTCAGAGTATGAAGAACACACTACTCTTGCACCAAGTATTTAAATGCACATAAACAATCCAAAGTAGCAGACAAAGAAAATTCAGCCCCGGTTAAAGCAAAGATCATCCAATTCAAACAACAAGGTAAACTTTTTGCCCTTAAACCTCAAGAAATGGTCATAATTTCTTTCTCAGGTGGAAAATCTGGAACAAATGCAAATAGCATCCGAGATACTGCAGGCAGCAGGTGGAGAGCACACAGAGGTTACCTGCTAGAGGGGGGTGATGGTGGAGCTTCAACAAGACCAAGTGCAGGATCCTACACCTGGGTCAGAACAATCCACACTATCAATAAAGGCTGGGGGATGAGATGATGGAGAGCAGTCCTGCAGAAAAGGACTTGGAGGTGCTGATGGATGAGAAACTGGACATGAGCAAACAGTGCATGCTGGNGGATTGGACTAGATGAGCTCCAGAGGTCCCTTCCAACCCAATAGATTCTGATTCTATAACGAAAAATGAAGAGCGAGCAGTTTTCCCATAGGGGATGAGAGGTCACAGTTTGTGCAGAGTTGGAAATAAATCACAATGATGATCTTCTCCCAGTTTAAAGGGAGAATGGCCATATCCTACCGGGATTGTACTGAATATTTCAGTTACACAAGGGAATATCAAATGGAATTTGCAGAATTATCTGGCTTCTGCCAATGTCTCTTAACCCCAAACAGCACAAGCAGCAGTTTATCTCTTGTTTTGACCAGTGCTTAGCTGACCTTATCTTCTAACTACAGTCAGAGGCACACAGAGAACTAACTGCATGTTACTTGCTCTAGCTAAGGGTTGTTTGGTTGGTTTTTCTTTTTTTCTATTTTTCTCCCACTTGAGTTTATAACCGAGTTTCTGAGCTGTAACATGCATATACTACCAGTTTTCTGCACTTGGGATACACTTGCTCTGGTGCTGTACATTGCAGCAAAGATAGATGACATTTGTCAATGCCAGAAGGAAGAACGAGGAGGTTTTGGCTGTACAGACAGTTAGAAAAGTTTGAGGTTTTCAAATAAAAGAGCAAAAGGAAGATTTAAGCAGTCTCTGCATACATGGTACAAAAGTAATCCAAGATTAACACCACTCAGCTCACAGACTTCTGTGATAGGATTTTCTGTGCTAAAGCAAAATTTAAGGAACACATTTTATGCTTGCAGGTAGGCAGCTCTAACTTTGGTAATCACTCAGTGACAGGTGACAGGCAAGGTGTTTTGAATAATCACAGGCAAAATGAGGGAAAAGATCCCAAAGTCTCTGCATTCAGGTGTGGCCCTCACAGCTCTCTGTTGCTAACAATACTAAGATTCTCAGATATTTTTGGCAGCCTTTTTTTTAAATCTTTTTAAGTTCCATTTTAAAGATGGGAATTAAAACAACAATCCATCGGCAACTGGCAGAAAAATACTGTTCTGAGACATAACCAGCCTCCACAGAACAACCTTGATCCATGTCTGCTCCTGCATTTGAAACACCAGATTTTCCTGGGGCAGATTATGGTAACCTTTGCTCATTTGTGTTGCCTATATTTGGATGCATGAAGTGTGTTAGTTCAGAACTTGTCAGGGCTTGTAGACTTGCAGAAGGGTTCTTTGGACTTTGTCCCTGGGCTGGCTGGAAACTCAGAGGAGGGCTTGAAAGCAAAGGAAGGAGAGCAGTTAGGAGATCAGACTTGCACAATTGGATAGGCTATCCAGCACCAGTCTCTACAGAGGCACAGATCCCACCTTTCACCTTTCTTCCTGGCATAGAATGTGCAAAAATTGTACTGGGAATGATAGCTTATTCCTTAAACCAAAGAAAAGAAAAAAGAAAAAAGTTTTGGATGTTTAATGGCTTATTACAGTTGCAACTTCTGTGCTTAGTTTCATATAATCATAGATTCATTAAGATGAGAAAAGACATCTAGGAATCATCAAGTTCAAGCAATGACCCAACATCCCCATGCCACTTAACCATGTCACCTAGTGCCACGTCTACATATTTTCTGAACACCTCCAGGGAGGCAGAAGCATACTGCAGTTGTTCTTTTATTTTTTCCCTGTATTCTTGTTTGAAAGAGAACATTCCAGCCTTGTATAACTACCTCTTAGAACTGAATAATATAAGTCCTTAGAAAGGAAATGCAGTATTATATATTGTACCCTGGCCCCAAACAACTCAAATAGAAATACCTTTTAAGATTAGGGCCTCAGTAACATAATCTCATTGGCATCAGGAGGACAGCAAAATGAGGCCTGTCCTCATTCACTTCAACACAAACTATTTTTGGCACAGGGTCTACTGTTTTTAACAAACATTTTCCAAAATTATCTTTGTGTAATGATCAGCACAGAGATAAAACAACTGAGAAGGAGCAGAAAAGCCTAAATCCCTCAGTGACATGCACATCAAACTTGAGAAACTGGAGTTGTTGCATCTCTGCAAATTCAGGAGGCTCCTAGCACAAGAAATAAGAACCTAACTTGTTAAAGCAATTTTTATTTAAGTATTTGGAGGGAAACTTTCATATCATGAGTAAAAATACTAGAGCTGAATGTCATTTAAAAAAAAAAGAATCAGGATGATGGGCTCTCTGTGCAAAGACAGCAGCTTCTGATGGAAAGGGGAAGCGAGGGTTTTTATAATGTACTCCCTTTCAAATAAAAAAATTAAATGCTAGTTAATTGCAGTACATGTCATCATTTTTTATACAGTCAAAAGAATGAAAAACAAACAAAAAAAGCAATTTAAGAGAATGCAACCTACAATGGAATAAATTCATTCGCAGCAGAGACAGAATAAGACTGCTTTTATGAAAATTACAAAGAAACATGATACAACAAAAACAGGGTGTAGGGAATCTTCCACTAAGATTAAAAATGAAAAAAAAAAAATTCACTTTTTGAACACCATTATTATTCAAACACATAAGAAGTTTCAACCTATTTGTTTTCTTACATATGGGAAACACTGTTAAAGTGAATCTTCAAGAGTGAGAAGGCACCATGAACTGTTGGCTGATACCTCTAATGCACACTCAAGAAAGAAGAAATGATCTGGCATGATCCAAAAAAATCAGTAAGTGTTTATATATATTCTTTTATCTTTTCATAAAAAAAAAAGGCGGCAACAAGTCATTACTTCAGTGCCAAAATGTACTTTTGTCTGGCTGACCCATTCATTAAGGTAATTTCTCACTGATACTTGTATTTTTATACAGTGGTGAAAGTGGGTGATTTTGTATTGTTGCATTTCTAATTAGATTGGTAAATTAAGCATTTTCTAGGTTCTGAGAAGCCAATCCTGTGAAGTATTCCTAAACTCTATGCAAGTGGAATAATTAAATGCACTGTCTAGAATGGAATACTCATCTGTACGACGTGGCAAGTCCACTGGATTCAGTTAGATATGTAATGTCTTGCAGCAGATGTTATAACAAAAATAACTTTTGCTTTGTGAATTACCTCACTGAGGCCATTAATGCTGTTCCTATAGTTGGTTTTCTGGAGTTGGATGACATTTCACTGCTGTCCAAAATGAGTTTGAACCTTAACCCTCCAGAGTTTGTTCACTTTGTTGCTTATATTATTGCACTAGCTACTAAAGTCTTATATCTTCCTATATAAATCTAATTGTTCAGAGTGCAGATTCTATATTTAGATAATGAACTGTATGAAATAAATAAAATAAGGGGATTTTCTGGTCAGAGTTGCTGATATGTTGAATACCTTAATTATTTCTAAAGTAAACAGTTTTGGTGTATATTCTTAAAAACCTGTGGTCATTCAGCATAAAAGCCATGACATAATACTTTAAGAATGGATTTGTTTTCCTTCTCAAAAATGCATCAAGAGTTGTTTTAAATACAGAATCTGTGAGGCTTCCTACAAATTCATCTAAATCGTAATACAAACACAGTTTGTAATTCAGATAATATAGAAAGTTCTCTAGTGTCCATTGAAGTAAGGTCCCCAAAATGCAGTCTGGTTTTTTTTCTGAATGAGAAAACATTGCAAAACATTAAGCGGTTCCACTGGCTGAATAGGAGAACTGAGGAAAATGAGGTCTTCTCTCGTTATCTACACAATCCATGCTGTCATCTGAAAAACAACAACAAAAAAACCCAGTAGGCAACATTTGCTACCTTTTTGGTTTTAAGTAAACAAACAATAAGATAATGCACAGTGAAATGATTTCAAGAGTATTTTCACTCTTGCCTTCTCCTTCCACAACTTAAAAGGACAAAGAAACAGGAAGTCTTTAATCTCACCCCATTAAACCAGAATTCAGAAGATCCTGACTGTTGTATGTAGTCAGTTTTTCAGATGCCAATTTAAAACTGCTAGGAGCTGCATTGCTTAAAATCCATATTCAGTGTCCTGAACTTTTGGTAATTGCTATTTCAGAGCATCAAACATGCTTAGTTACCATGAAAGTAAAATATTTTTTGATTGAATAGGGACATAGTCCATACTCAATTGACTACTGGCATATACACAGTGTGTGTGCAGATATACGCATGCAAAACTCATGGGCAGAATTATTTTCCAGTGGAAATGTGCAGATTTGGAAAAGCCAACAGCACAAATAATTTCACTGTCTTCTAAAACAGGTTTTTCATTTCCCAAACTAGAAAGACAAGTGGAAAGTTCCACATCAATTTACAACTTTCTTGGTCAACTACATATATGGAAAACTAGAAAGTTTAAACTGATGTTTTTGCATATAGTCTAAAGACACCAGGTAACATTACAGTAAATCACTTTGAATAGTCTGGAGGACACAGTGGGAAATACTTGGGAAAACTTTACCTTGGTCAGGAGGAGTGATTGTTATCATCTGTGCTGTAAATTCTTCATCAAAGTATCTTGTATCTGTTTCAGATGTAACTTGTGGCTTAAACAGAGGTACAAGCTATGAAAAGCAAAAAAAAAAATAAATAAAAAATACTGCTCACTACCAGGTTTTTGCAGTACTGTTTGAAACAGGTAGAATTTGAAATAAGAGTTAAAAACTCCAGTGCCTTTTCCTACATTCCTAAAATAAGTTTAAAAAAAAAAAAATCACTTCATAAAGAAGAAACCATACAGAGTAAAAAGTATTTACTTAGGTGTGCACTTCCTATTTATGGGATATTTAAGGCCATTTGTCTCTAGGATTTAATTGTACAAAGGAAAACCTATAATCCTAACACTTCAAGTAATAAATAACATGCTTATAAATGTTTAAAAAAATAATTGTATATAGTCCTTCTCCACCTAATTATATGGAAATTATCAAGTGCATCTAGTCAGATCTGGATGAAAATGAGTAAGAAAGATGCTTAGTGATACCAAACTGATCAGGTGGCTTTGTGCAACACCACAAGGGTTACAATGGTCACAAAAATAATTTCAACTACAGAGCTCCTGTGCCCATGCAGCTCTGACTGCAATTCTGCTTGTAGTCTAACCAACCTGGGAGAATTTAGGAGAAGGCAGCAGCAAAATTAAGTACTTACACTCCCAGATCCAAAAACCATTTTCATATCAACTATGAACTTAGAAACTGGAGAGCTTACAAAAAACCCAAGCACACTTATCAGTGAACACCCTGTTTGTTACACCACGAGTCACATTATTTGGGTTTTATTCTTGACACTCGCTTGGGCAGACAGGCTAGAAATCATCCATGTGTACCTAGGCAAGCTCTGGCAAGAGTAGCTCCAGATGGAGCGGAGCTGCTTGACTGGGGCTGGAGGAGGAGTGTGCCTGGGAAGCGTGTGGCAGAGCTGGTTGCATACAGATGCACAGAGTTGGAACACGTACAATTTTGGAGGGCAACGGAGCTGGGATTCAGACCTCACTCACCTCCTGCTGCATGATGTGGTAGAAAACAGAATGTAAACACTGTTCTTAGCCCTCCCACAGAGGACATGTAATAGGTCTCAGCACTGGGCTTCAGCTCACCCACCACTGGGGTTAAGCATGGCCATCTTTTAATAGCACTGAACCACACAGGGCAACAATTTAGAAGCGTGATTGAGGCAGTATATGGCTTCCAATCTGAAACTGCAGGGAAAGGTTTATCAAGACAAATGGTAAGTTGCTCCAACCAGAATTAAGCAGTGACCCCACGATTGGCACTTTTGCTCTTACAAAAGTAAGAACAACACTGACAGAAATCACTGGAAAACATCAGCAAATCTTGAACACACAAAACATCTCTTTCCCACACCCAGCTCTTCCTCCAGCTTAGATCTAAAGAATAATTTGCTTGGCAAGTTGGTAAAAGTAAGAAAAGCACTAGCTTCACCTCCCTGTCACCAAGATCATCTTTCTCATCTGCTCTGAGAGCACCTAACAGAATGCTGCCCTGTCATACAAAACAATCCAATGAAGTTCCTTCATTTTCGAGGTAAAGATTTAAAGAAATGTAATCTACACATACGGTAGCATTTCCAAGTGCAAAGAAACATTTACTGTTAAAAACCAATATTTAAAAATTAAGATACATAAAAATTATGTTTATTACAAGAGAGCACAATTAGAGCATACAATCATCATCTTTTTTTTTTTTAATTAAGAATGATCCTCTGTGCCAAAGGATGGCTTAAAGGAACCTGGCAAATGTTCCTGTCGAGAAAAATTAGATCCTTAGTAGTCATCCTTATGCTCTGAATTTAAAAATGAAAAGGAAAGTCACAATTCACACCAGAGCCTTACAGTCCTGAAGCTATTGAAGAGGGAACGCTTCACATTATAATGTTAATAACACTATTCTCAATCAAATCACACCAACATATTATATGTAAAAAACCCAATAAGGATGAGCATTCCTCTTTTCATATTGTAACTCTATTCTCTTTCTCCTTAGAGCAGTTTTCTTAAAGCAAATCTTGGTTTGTTTTTGACAAGCTGTGCATGTAAGCATGTGAGAAGTTCTATCTGTCCTTTTAAGCTAATGGTGGGTTTGGCACTCGCAATGCTCCCAGTTGCTCTGGCTTGCTGTGCACAGCACAGAGTGATTTAGGACTTGAACACTGCAGCAGACACCTGAACTATGCACATCGGAACGACTTGGAGCAGCAATCCTAAGTCAGAACACGTGTAATGGGCTAGAGCTGCCTGGATCATTTTCCCTTTTATTTTAGTATCTGTTAAAAGCAATTTGAGACAGATTATGATGCACCCACAAGACTTTTTTTTTCCTCCCCTAGCTGTCAAATTTAGAACATTAAGCTGGAAACAGAGGGGAAGCCACAGAAAGCTCTAACGCTGGTTTTACCAAGCAAATATGTTGCTTTACTGAAAAGCTGTCAGTGCAATAGCTCTGCAGTTCAACTGGCAGAAAGGTGCCACCTGTAGCCTCCCACTGCTGCAGACCAGAATGATACCCACAGGCTTATATTGGTTTAAGAGACAAAAAAGATCAGAAAAAACCATGTGATTAAAATCTCATTGCATTATGTTTCACTTGTGGGCGGGCAAAATACTGCAAGTTCAATTGCACCTTTCTTTGCACCAGAGACAAATAACACTAGTCCAGGAGACTCTAACAAATTTTTTAAATTCTTGGGACAACCTCAGTTATTAAAAGTTCCCTATAACTCAAAGCAAAGCTATTTTTCCAGAAAGCTTAATTACAAAGTAAGTGTTCTTGACTACCTAAGCCTATATTCATAAATATATTTACCATTATCTGGAGATAGTAGGTAACTAGGCTTAGCACATAAACATCTCTAGGCAGTTGACAAAATTGAGCTTTTATCCATGAGACTGCATTTCAGGTAAATGTTGCAAGATCCTCTTTGGACCACCCAGAACACAGACAGCAATTACTCACAGACTTGCTGAAATCTCTTCATTTGCACAGTATGGCTATTTCAGATGCACAGGCTAATAGTACAGGAGCAAAACCAGAATCTGGCTTCCTTGGCTATGCCAAGGTCAGAAATAGCCTCAATTAGCACAGTGTTTTCTCCAAAATGTGCAATATTTGGAATTTCCTGGTAGTTTTCACAACAATCTTGAGTCAGTACTACTATGGGACACTTTATGAAAGCTTTTTCAGTCCTATGGATAAATAAATTGCCTCCAGCTTGAGTTATTTCTCCTCTATTCAAGGAAACAGGACTACCATCAAGTAACAACTAGCTTCACTGAAGACATTTGAGGCCTGTTAGCAAGCTTTTACCTTAAAACTGCACAAAAAAATACCAAAACCCCAAGTATTCAGCTTTGTCAGCTGGGTGAAAATGGGGATAAACTACTATACAGAATAATTCAGATCTACTTTTTACATTATATTGAATAAAAAACTCCATGCAGCTCCCTCCTGCCCTCATGACCACATACAGCTCTCTCTCAAGGGATGCTTTGAAAGGACAAAGGTCTAAAGACTATCTGCACTTTCAAGGCATAAAAACTTGGTTTATGGTTTTTCAGTTCTCTTTAGCCACAGAAATCTGTAAGGAAGTGAAAGAAGAGAAGGAAACGGAGAGGTTTTTGTAACTGTATACAGGCACTGGACAATTCTCCCACAGCAGTATAGAAACCAGTGATGTTATGCTTTGTTTTTTCAAGGAACACAAACATTGCTAATTGATTACTGTATTAGTTTTACCAAATGTATGCAAACTGTATTCAAGAGATCAAACAAGATCTAATATCACAAGGGGCTGCAGAAGGAAGCAGGGATATCAAGAAAGGCTGAGAATGAGTGAGTTCATGCAGCACCAGTAGATGGGAGCCTTGAATCACCAGACCCACATTTTAGTTAGCTGCATTTCACAGGAGTGTTATGGAAAGTGTGGCTGGTGACAATCAAGTGGGAGAGCACAACAGCAGATTGCCCTGAGAACAGGAAGCAGGGCATCCTGGAGGAGTGGAATGAGTTATCTGTGAAGTAAGGGACAGTGAGGCATAGACAACTGATGAAACACACTCATAGGGAAAGGGCTGAGCTCTTTGACTTCAGTGGCTCTCACTGGAAAAAGCTCACAAACTCAGTGGGTCTCAAGGAAAACCAGTGACAAACACCATGAGGTGCAGACACTTCACATCAGCCCTCAGTCACCAAAAAAAAAAAATAATTCTAGGCTTGGACTGACATAAAAGCCTACACTTCTCTGCACTTGCCCATTTAGTCTAATGTCATCATTCAAGGAAAAATGCAAAGGGAATGAACAGCCCCATCTTCCACTACTGCTTCTAGGAAGTTTTACTTCAGATGCTCAGGAATCAACAACAACTCCTGGGCTTACAAGAGAAATGTCAGTTAATAGCAAGGAACGGCAACGAAAATTCACAGGAAAAACACATTTTAAAAGCTTATATACTTTCTAAATTTGGAAGCAATTCTGGTTACATCCTATTTATTCAGTCACAGAAATAAGTATCTCATTGAGAGATACTCCTCCTCTCATTGCAAAAAAACCCCCCTTTGGTTCAGAAGTAATCCTATGACAGTATTTTAAGAAACATGAAGCAACTTAGCCTCGTTAAAAACAATTGCAAACCTCTTATGTGGAGGGCTTCTGTGTACCTTAAAGACAGCAACAAAATTTGAAACATTGAGTATATCCACAGCTACAATTCATCTTGGGAGAACTGCTGTATAAGTACCTTTTTCTCGTATACATCTTGCCAAACAATGCCAGCGAAGAATTTGTGCTGCATAATCTCCTTGGCATCATCAGGACCACCACCTAACCTGTTTAGGGCGAAATAAGTAATTAAATGTTTGAGTACAGTTATTTTTGTCATACAATTTTTATTAAATGGTAATGGAAGAAATTCTTAGGTTTATACAACACATTTGGGAGCAGTTCTAGCATGTGCTTCATATTTGTTTTTTGTGCAAGGGGTGCAGGTTAGTCTATTTTAGGCTTCAACACAGTTCCACTAGAAGATTTGAAAATATGCTAACAAACAGAATTAGAATAAAGGTCTCTCTTCAACAAAAATAAATCCCAATTTAAAAGACCTGCCCTTCAGGAAAGATGCTGTCCTAGGACCACAGCATTTGTCTGAGCCACACACTCTTCTCTCTTTCCAAATTAACAAGTGACTATCCCTTACAATTTTCTAGAGCAGAGTGATGCCAGCAGTAAAACTGAATTTGATTTTGAAGTGTAAGAGAGGCAAGGATTTTTAAGTCAAACTGATTTATGCAACACGATTTAAATTTCCATTAAAGAAAACAGTTGACATCTGCAGTGATAATATCGTGTTGTATGCAAATCTTTCCTCCTCCTTGGCTTCACAAAAGCACAAAGGGTGTTTTATTGACTTAAGGTCTATCAAGATAAAGCACTTTTATTCCAAAATAAAACTGTCCACACAGCTTATAGATGCAATCAGTTTAGTTGCACTCTTGAGCTAACAGATGCTTTAAGTTTGCTGTGGAGGTTAAAACATTCGCCAAGACTGAACTACATCTGCAAGCAAAGGCATGACCTGAGAAAACAAAACATACTGAGTAATCAGCAAGAGAGCTACTTTCAAGTAACAAGGTTAAAACAATGCTGAGGATTTTAAGCACAAGAGGTGGCCACTACGTTCATCCAGTCTGACCTCTAGCATCTGCCTGTTCTCTGATTCTTGGTGCTACTAGCAAAATGAGGTATTACCCCTATTTTAAGAGCTTGATACTATGGCTCTAGGTGACCAAGGCTAGAGCTATACTGCTACAGAAAAGGGGCTAAGGGCTGTTCTTTGAACCTGAAGCCCAGCTACCTGGTCAGGACTCACCCATTCTGCACAGTAGCTGGCCCTGAATCTCCTTCAGGCCACATGTAGTAACCCTGTGGTCCTAATACATGATTATTTGGGGACAGAAGGGAGGGGTCTGGTTCAAAACATCAGAGATCATATAGAGGCTGTGCCCACTGAAGTGGTTTTATAACTTGAGACTGCACTGCATGCTCTGGGATGTAGCACAATGCTACCGGGAAAGCATTGGACAACTGCGTAGTGCGGGTGCATCAAATACTGTGACTCTTTGTCCATATTGCCAACTGGGGATGGATCTTGGTGCATGCAACCCTCTCAGCCATGCCTGACCACTGTGTTCAGAGAATGCAAGCTGACAGTGGCCACAGCTGTACCAGAAGAGAGCAAGCATCAGAGATTCCTGGTAGTTCAGAGTCCGTGTTTGCTTCCTGTCCCTCTTCCATTTGGCACAGCAACCTAAGGGGCTTGCCCCTTCATGTTCCTTCAAGAAACATGAAGCAGAATAGGTGCCCAGTATCCAGTACTTCCAGAATGTGTGTCCAGCAAAGTGTTGGGGAATGCTCTCCTTTTCCAGGTAAGCTCTAAGTCCAAGAATTAAGTTCACTGTAGAGCCCCACAGGCCAAACCACGTCAGTAGATGGCTCTTCCATCTGCCTAGCAGCGTGTTATACAGCTGCAGAGCAGCCTGAAAGAGGCAAACTCCAGGGCAGCCTGGGAACACAGACAAATTCTATGAATAATCACCTCTCAGCTGGTTCCCCACAAGTCTAGAGAATTTGCCAAGTCTCCACCAGGCTTCCCAAGTGCAAATGACAATGGCTGGTGAAGAAGAGGGTGGAGTCGATCGTCTTTATTCACTGACGTCAACAGAGTGTACTTCTGCACAGAAGTTCAGGAGTGACTATCAGCTAAGAAGAACCTGAATCATGTGTTGCAGAAGCACACAGGAAGGCTGGCTGGTTGCAGCTATGTACGAGTGCTTTGGAGAATATATTATCTAACACAAGTCTTTGTTCCATGAAGGACAAACACATACTCAGGGAAATGCCAAGAAAAACCCCAGATGTTTTACTTACCTTTTAAAAGTCTATACTATTAAACAAATCCATTCAAAGTGAACAGGGAAACAAACAACAGAAACCTCATATTTTGGAAATGGACTTACTCCAAAGCACGCTCTTGATTTCAGAATTATTATGAACAGACTCTCTCAAGGAGAAGAAAATGAAATCAGTAACTAACACAAAAATCACGGTTAAGCACCACTGAGAACTGGAAGAGCAGCAGGTTTATCTTTCATAAGGACATGCAACAACCAAAGAAAAATATAGCAGGAATGAAAGTCTTGAAAAGATTCTTGTACAATAAAGTTAAATTCCATGCATTTAAGTCTTCAGACAGAACTAAAAATAGTATAAACAAGACTTAAAATGAAAAGCCACTGAGATTTACAGTATACAAGCAAATACAAGAGAAAGTGAAGAGGTAAAAAGGCAAATAATAAAAAAGCCAACAAAGACACTCTCAAAATCCAAACTTCTGTCTAAATTGGTCTCCTTAAAAAACACAAGCCAGACAATTCTGGTTATTCATTTAACTATCATCAGTATTTAATAGCCTTTGTTTCTATATTTCAGCTTAATTCCAATTATTAATAAATATTAAATTGAAACCACTTCCACATTTTTAATTTTTATGAAACAGTGTATTGCTTGCAAGTTCCTTTAATCATTTAATGAGAAATGTTTGTGCTCCAAAATTAACCTTTGAAGAGCCACAGAAAAGGATTTAGGAACTGCAGCTACACTGCTTTCCTGTGAGTGACACTACCGGCACAGAGAAGCTCTGGCTGGCTTTGGGAACAACAAGATCTGATGACCCTAGATTTGGAATAAAAAAGGCCACATTCTTCCCAAAGCTCTGCATAGAGTTAAGGGAGAGGAGGCTTTCTTGCTCAGAGACTTTCAGAAAGCTTAACACAACTCTCAGCTCTGTGCTGAGATTTACTTTCCCACTTCTTCATTAACCACATGTGTGTGACAAACATATTGGATCCAGCAACACTGGAAAAGCTCCCACTCCCCAACAACAGTAACCACAGAGGGGTCATGTTTGAGAATGTTGAGGCTTGGGAAGTCTCTAAACTACTGATTTCTAAAAAGCTGATGGAAAAAAAATAATCTTTAGATTTTCCTTTTATGTATTCCTCAGTTTCAGTTTACTTCTCTTATGGGTGAACTGTTTTGAATTTGTCCAAACTTGCTCAAATACCTTTGGAGTGCATCAGTTTAGACTAAAATTATCATACACAACAGCTAAATCTCAGTCTACCTCAAAGCCTTGGTGAAACATGTATAAAGACTTGATGAGCACTCTGCAGTGATACCCAGGACACTGAAGTCATCTGGAGAAAGAACATTTTTGTACTCATGTCATGCACATTTCAGAGCAAACGTAAGACACTTGTTACATATGTTTCAAAGCTCTAGATACCCACGAGGCATAGAAGTCTGCTGTCTAACAGAAACTGCTATCCAAGGTTACCTCTTGTCTGTCACCAGGTAGCTGGGACCACCTCCAGCCCCTGCAGTCCCCATGACTGTCACCTCTACCTCTTCCAACTCCAGCAGCTGTTGTGCAGGCTGCAGACACAGCTGTGTCTGACAGCAAGTTTGCTGAAGCCATCTACCCTTCCCAGTGCAGACCACTACAGACACAGGACACAGACGTACACCTTAACTACAGATCACCTCCTTTCACAAGGAAAAAAAAAAATCAAAGAGTTTGCTGTTCACGCAGGTAAAGGCTTGATTGATGCTGATGTTCCTAAGCATCTACAAAGTTGCACCACCATCACATCATTCTCACTAGTGCTATATCTCTGTGACTGCAAAGACTGATCTCATTAGTTCCCAGTAACCACCTTCAGTGCTACAGAGCCACAGCTACAACTTTGTGAAGTCATTAAAACTTTTAACAGGCATTTGTGAAATGCTTCATCTTCTTCCTCTCATTCTTTGTGAATGGCGAGGAGCAACAGCACCACAGAAGTGGTGCAAAGACTGAAGTAGATGAAGCATCTTGGAATAAGCCCCATCTGAAAGAGGCTGAACAACCCTGACCTATGACAGGGAGCACTAAGGCAAGTAGTGAAAACACACAATCAAAATTCAGATGAAACCATCCTGAAGTTCTCTCAAGGTTAAAGCCTGCCAAGATTCAGAGCTTGCAAGACACTGCTGATTACAAACCGACCTATCTAATAAGCTTTGCCGTGTTACGCAGAGCATTCTGGTCTGTGCCCACTTTCACAGGTTGCAGTCTCACAACCACGGAAAGAATAATAAATGTTAAAAACTTTGCTGTTTCATAGGTGAAAAAAAATTCTGATTACCTCCTTCCACCTGATAAATGTCACAAAGCAGTAAAAGAGAATTTCAGGTCACATTAAAAGGAAATATTTATATATTAGATTTTTTCCTTCCTAGGAAAATTAGGGTTCACATTACAAGATTAATAAACTTACATCAATACCAAAAGAAACTTTAAAATTCCTTTTCTCTTACAAAATGGATTTAATATGGCCAAATTTAGAAAACAGCCATGATTAAAAGCAGAATACAATTTACTGTTCCTCACGTTTTCCCCATATGCCTGTGAGTTTGAGACTGAACTGGTATTACTAAACACAGAGTACTAAGGCTCCTTCTTCTATACAGCTCAAGTACAACAAGTAATTTGTAAGATTTAATTCACTGAAGCAGTTCATAATTCCACAGCTCCTTGATATTTAACTTAAAATATCCTCATTGTTGAGCTTCATTATACCAACTTTTTTTGTTGGGTTTTTCTGAGGTTTTTAGGGAAGGATCAATGTTTCCCAGTTTCATTTTTCTCATAGCTTTTGACTGTCTCCTCCATCTCACTCTTAAGTTTACCAGCAGTTACTAAATGCTGCCAGTTCTGATGTCTTCTGTCACAGACAACATTACAATGAAACCAACTTCTGCCCATCACTAGGCTTTGTGGGAAGAGGGGATTTCTGTTGAATTACACAGTGGCTCCCAAAAGCATCATCAAAAGGCTCAATATCAACCAGATTATTGCACATTATTTAACTTTTGATGGAATGTATTTTCATAGCTATCTTGCCGGTTTTCTTCAACGTGCTTCTATGAACTCACTACGAGTCAACTACCAAGTATGCCAGGCACTTACCCCAGCACACAGACCACACAGGAGAAAGAACATAAAACTACAAGGCCAGGATTCAGGACTTCTTCCAGCACAGTTCTCCATATTGCCTCAAATGCCACAAAATGCAGGGGATTTGCAGAATCACAACTTCAGTTAAAAAGTTGGCTGAACAGTGATTGGTGAGAAACCAGTATTTAAGAACGGTCCATGATCCAAGAAGCTTGGGAAGCATCAGTGAATGCAATTAGGAGGCTGTAGGAATGTGCACAGGCTTGTCTAGTTTATAGTTATTTCTATCAGCAGCATGAAAATCATCTGTCCAACAGATCAGAGCATCATTGGTTCCCAGCCTGCAGAAGATACATGTGAAGAAGCGGCTATTTGTATAAAATGAACATATTGTGGAGTAATTATTGGCATTGGGAAAACCTTGTAATTAGAAACAAGTGGGCGTTCTTTGTTTGTAAACAAATTGCATTTTGGGTCATCAGAGACGCTCCTTTAAGAACAAATTACAGCAGATGCTGGTTGTGTTTCCAGTGATTGAAAGGCTCCACCTGAATAAGCTACAAAAGGGTCACAACTGTATTTAACCCAGCACTTTCATCGACAGGAATCCTGTTGGCAGGGGCTGCAACTGCGTTGACAGAGCACAGTGCCTGGGGGGGGGCTTTAATCAATTACACAACCTTCTCCTGGAGGTCCTCTTGCAGGCACTCAGTTCAGGAGGCGTGTGCAGCTGTTGCCACCCAGGATAGGGCTGGCCATGTTCCTGACTACAACTGTTCCCCATGTCACCCCTAAGTTGAATCCTCCGGCAGTACAAATTACAGATTTGCATTACAAGACCTCTCAACAGGACTCTCCATCAAAACCAGTGATGGAAATAGCCTCCAGTGATGACAAAAAAATCCTTGCTACAAATATCCACGTACTGGCAAAAACCATTTTCCTGCTATGTGCATGCACACACACAGAGACTAAACAAACCTCAGAAAGTAAACTGGAATACTCTGCTTGCACCTTACATGAAAGATTTCCTATTTATGGTCCATTTATGGTGGAAGGTTCAGGACAGGAGATCAGGGGCAGAGTCACAATATTATTTGTTTTTAAAAAGTCTGGGTTGACAAGATGGTAGGTTTTTCAACTGATGTGTATCTTTGTGCGGAGGTCAACACCCTTTTTGGATCCTGTTCTATTTTCTGCGTGTTAGGCATTAAGGACTTGGGTTGTTTTGTTTTGTTTTCTGTTTTTAAATCAAGAGTTACTTTTTAAATAATACAGCACAGTGTGACGAAACAAAAGGAGGAAATAGGAAAAGTAGATTAAGCGTAGTATAAACTCCATCACAAACACGGTACAAACACCACCACCTACTGCCCAGAGTAGGATGCTAAATCACTGGCACAAATTTGAATAAAAATTCAGAAAACTGACAGCAGCCTGAACTGAGACAGAACATGAAAGAATCCAGTATATAGCAGCTTATAACCCACAACAGCCATTAGATTCATTATGACCGAAGGCAGGGTTAACTAGCTTCAGCCCAGGCTATAGCTTTGCATTAATCACAGCCATCATATTCTTAAGTTCAGCCTTCTGATCACCTAAGCTGCTTCATGTCACTATTTGTGGTGTCTGCTCATGTCAAAAGTTAAAAGGAAAATGAGTAGGTCCACTTGCTGCAACTTGGATAATTATTTTGAATGGATGAGATACAAAACTACAATTTTGTCTGAAAAACCTTCCTCAACTTTGTTTAAAGAAAGATAGCTGGCATGCACGCATGCAACAGCCCTTTGTGCAGTACCATTTTCAATTGTTTTTCAATGATAGTGATATGGGTATTTCATGAAGCAGCATAGAAACAGTTACTTTTAAGTCAGTTGTCTTCAAGATAGTTTCCTTTCACAGGCACATCTCTGCACAGCACAATACTCTTCGTGAAGCCTTTAACAGAATTTTTTTTCCCTTCGTTTATTTTTTGGTATTTCTGAGCACACGAGTGCTTTGAAGTGCAAGTGTTCAGCAAGAGTCTCACCTTTGCTTAGGATCTTTCTTCAGCAAACCTGACAAGAGAGATTTTGCTTCAGGTGACAAAGTGCGTGGGAATCTAATCTCTTCCATAAGGATGAGTTCAAAGAGTTTTTCATGGTCCTGATTGTAGAAAGGGAGCCGGCCACACATCATTTCATACATCACAACTCCTAAACCCCACCAGTCCACTGCACGGCCATAGTCATTATCTTCCAGCACCTGAAGAAATATAAGGAAAAGACTTTAGAAGACATTCCCAAACCAGGCATGAACACAAAACTTGAGAGGCAAAATTCACCCCAGCAAGTTCATCTTTTCACATCACAGCCAAATCTGTCAGTGAAGCACCTGTAGAAGATCCATTTGAAAGGAGTTGGCATCTACGTTCACAGTGCTAGGTGAGCAAAACTGGGAAAAGGAGGCAATGGGTATGTTACAGCAACTTCCTTCTCTTTTTCCTCCCATCCTCCTTCACATAATGGTCATGGTAACTACAACCTTCAAAAGTCCAAAGGTCAAGAACCATTCTCACGTTACAAAGCCAGCTGTTAAGTTCTCACTTATTAATCACAAACTGTTCCAAATGGGATACAATTTTTTAGACAAAGCCCAAACCAACAAGGAACCAGTTCAGGGAGAAAAGACCATCAACCCATTACTTCACAAGCAATGAGCTAAACTTTCCCATCATCTTCATATCAAACTGCGCCCCTTAAAGGGTGTCTCTGACCACCCACAAATACTAAATGACTAATCTACATTAAACACTAAGAGCCAGAACATCTCTCCTAACATTTGACCAGCTTGTAAGGCTGCACAGTGGCAGCCAGATTGTCTGGAAATGTTTCCCTTCCTCCTCTCTACCCTCCTCCAAAGGCACTTGCTTATTAGGTCTAACACTCCTGCCTCTGCTACAGGGCTGCAAACCCAGGAATTCAGTGGGGTGGACTTCTGCCAGATCTCACAGTGGAAGGAGTCTAGCACAGTTCATTTTTCCCTTCCCCTGGGCACGTCTACCTAACCAAGCCCTCACTGGTGCAGGGACTCAGGACCCCAGCAGCGCTCTCCACCTCTCCTGCTTGTTCCAGAGGAGCCCTGTCATAGTGAATTGCTGATCTTCTGCACTGAAGGTTGCTGAAGGGAGTGGGAAGTGTTTTGTGGCTTGTGGAGTGGATGTTGTGAGGACTTCTCTAGACTTTGTGTCTCCTACGCAGTTGTCTGTAGCTGACGCCAACAGTCTCATGTTCCAGACCCTGTCCTCAGGTTTTAGTTGTCATCTTCACTCTTTTCACAGGTCTGTGCTGAACTGCTTACTCTTGCTAAGAGCATAAACCACAACCAAACCAGCATCATGTTTTCTTGTTGCATGGTGTCTGTGTGAGCTCTACGTTGCTGCAGTTCAGAATACTTTACACTCAAAATTCAAAGGGTGAAAGAGCCAAATAAAGTCAACACAAGTTTAACACAAGCAGCATTTGAACCTTGTGCAAACCCTGATAAAGGTTTTGCACCAGAAAAAAAAAAAAAGATCGAGACACTCCATGCAACAACTGTTTGCACTCTGCCTCTATTCACTAATTATTCCCCTTAATTATCTGAAAGAGGGAAAGGGCCTGAAGTAAAAATCAAAAGGCTGCCAGGTATTAGATTACCCCACGTTGGTCTATTTACAGCATCCCCTGCCGTATGATTCACACCAAACGACAGCTGGCTGTGCAGCTGCCCCGTATATGTATACGGCCGACACAGCTGCCGGCCGGACAGGATTCCAGGAGCCAGCCCTGTCCTTCCCGAGGCATCGCAGCCTTCAGCTCACAGGAGATATTGTGTGACAATGCAGTTAACACTCTCTGAGTCACCCCGTTCAATAAGCGCTTCCTGTTCGCACTCCCCTACACTTGAGTTACCTAAAATAAAACAGTCACAGGGCCTCTGATTTTTATTTTTCCAACTGCTGCAAGAGATGCAATAGGAGAGATTGAAAGAAAAAGAAGGCCACAAAGACCTTTGTGGTGCATGTAACAAATGCTTCAGGTGCTTTCAAAATGCAGCAAATACTTCAAATGTTACTTGAATAAGCACATTAATACTTTGAACTATAATTTAGATTATTAAATACAACTTTCTTTCCCCTCCATCAATTCTAAACAGAATACAAAATGCTTAGTTCTTCAAAGTTCCTTATCACAATTAGCATACACCCACATCAGTGACCACACAATACAGATCAATGGTGTTAGTATCAAAAATATACTGTAACAGAAAAGGTATTACACTCATCTATGATTTACTGCAACATGCAGGATAACTAGGGAGCAGTAAAGTAACAAGGCCATTTCACTTAAAGGATCACCATGTCCTAAAAAGCAGCTCTAGACTGCTGTGAGATGGAATTTGAAAGAGAACGCAGAACAGCTGTAAACATCACAGCCATCAATGCATCTGACACATCAAAGTTGACATGGTTCAGGCACTGTCATCCATGCACGAGATTACAGTATGAACCTAAAAACAACGACGCAACAACTGTACAAACACGCTGCTCTGCTGGGTTCAAGTTACAAACGCAGACAAGAAGATCAAGACCCCTGCTTTTAAGGATGCATGACCTTAAATGTACAGAATATCGCTTGCCCACAATTTCCAGATTTTTTGCATGCTACCAATCAGATGACAAAAGCCTCCAGAATTTAACACTCTACCTCACAGATGGGGGTTTTGAGTATGGGAGAGAGCTGGGTTAATCAAAAGGATTTGTCTTTCAGGGTTTTGGATGACCCAACCCATCATAAATATTAAAAAGAAAAATAACAGCAAATAATATAACAGAAAGAACAACATAATGTCTGCACAGGGAATCCCCACATTTCAAGTTAGGAAAAAAACAAACCAAACCAAGTATTTTTAGTCTCCTCATAAAATCCTTGATGAGAAACTGAAGTCCAGCAATTGATTTTAAGAGGGAAGCTAAAATAAAAGCCACCTTTATGAATAAGAAACAGTCTGTTGTGCTGCTAATTACTCCCTGCATCAATAAATCTCAAATTGTGGTTCATGGACCCCAATTTAGATTCGCTGAAGACTGCAGGTGATCCATGGAGAGCTGGCAGCTATCATGACACTGGCTCCACCTCCTTTTTGCAAGCTACTTTGACAGGTGCCCAAGTTCTTCAATTATTATGAAGAGATTGGAGGCCCTTGAAAGCAGCTGGGAGTTAAAAAAATACAAATAAAAGCCAAGAGCATGCTGCTGCTGCTATGCAAGCAGAGAGTGCAAGAGCACTGATCAAAAAAAAAAAATCAGCTCTCAGTGGGAATATTCCTCCTCCACTTTGGTTCTTCGTACTTTGTACTTCTGCATACTTCAACTTATGAAAGGTTTGCATTGCCCATGTCTCCCATCATGGAAAAACGTTACATTCTGCCTGTGCCAACAACATATAATCTGCCAGCAGGCAAGCCTTGTTTCTGCCTGTGCTCCAAGCTGGATGGAAGTCCTAATGCCACAGGTAGCAAAGCGCTACTGCAAAACATCCAGCCCTTCTGTGAGGCACACCATGTTAGCTCAGGCTTGGTGCCCTACTAATACAGCAAGTCTGCTTTCAGACAGCTCTCAGAGCATGTGCAGAGAAAACTAGCATCTGCCTTCAAAATACCACATATACATAGATCTGCTATCACACAATTTCACTTTTGATCTGCCTGTAACTCAGCTGTAACACCACTTGTGTTGCACAACTTTTCGTAGCAGTATTTCCAGGATGAAAGTTACAAGCACATGTTCGGTTTTTAGACTTCAAAAAAATAGAACAAAACCAAAAAAACACAGTACAAAAAAATTCCCCATAACATGCAGTTTGGGGACTGAGATACCTTGCTTGGATTTATTTCCTTTGAAACTGAAAAGTTCTAATTAACATTGAGAAATATCTTGTGCCCTTACAGTCACAAAACAGTCAGCACTTAATGCATACCATGCTAAATACTGCAGAAAAAGATTTGTCTGTCCTGCTTCTGAAAACATGTTGCCTTATACTGTCTTCCAAAAGAACTGGACAATACTTTTACTTCTTAAGTGAAGTCCTGTTGATAGCTTTCAAATAGGCCAACACGCAGTAAACAAATTGCAGAACAGTCACCAAGCCACCAATAGAGTTTTACTGTATGAGCACATTATGGCATAGTAACTATTCTGTATCATTACTGCTAGCACAGATGGCATTCAAGAAGATAATTTAGTACATTATCCTACATAAACATACCTCTGGTGCAAGATACTCTGGAGTGCCACAGAAAGTCTTCATTGTTGCTCCATCCTTGATGCCTTCTTTACATAGTCCAAAGTCTGTAATTTTTATGTGTCCATCTTTATCCAGCATAAGATTTTCCAACTGAGAAGAAAATCCAAATGAAAGACATAACTACACATAGCATACACTGCTCCTGAGCAAGTCAATGAAACACATGAATCTCCGCAGATGAGTTTTCAACCTTGTTTTCACTGGGGTCAGGAACCATAGTAGCTGTCAAAGCACATATGATGCAAATATACATTTACATCAAATTCCTTAGGTCTTTAGGGAATATTAGGTAACTGATTTGCAGTCTTTGTGTAACTTTATATATACAGAAGGAATGTATAGGCCAATGGCATCCTGGGCTGCATCAAAAGAAGCGTGGCCAGCAGATCCAGAGAGGTGATTCTGCCACTTTGCTCTGCTGAGACCTCATCTGGAATACTGTGTCCAGTTCTGGAGCCCTCAACACAGAAAGGACATGGACCTGATGGAGCAGGTCCAGAGGAGGGCCACGAGAATGATCAGGGGGCTGGAACACCTCTCCTACAAGGACAGGCTGAGGGAGCCGGGATTGTTCAACCTGAAGAGAAGGCTTTGGGGAGACCTACTAGTGACTTTCTAGTACCTAAAGGGAACTTACAAGAAGGCTGGAGAGGGGCTGTTTGCAAAGGCCTGGAGTGAAAGGACATGGGGCAATGGTTTTAAATTGGAGAGGAGTAGATTTAAACTGGACATTAGAAAGAAGTTCCTCACCACAAGGGTGGTGGAACACTGGACCAGGTTGCCCAGGGAGGTGGTTGAGGCCCCATCCCTGGAGGCATTCAAGGCAAGGCTTGACAGGGCTCTGGGCAACCTGATCTAGTTGGGGATGTCCCTGCCCACTGCAGGGGGGTTGGGACTAGATGACCTCCAGAGGTCCCTTCCAACCCAAACCATTCTATGATTTTTGCTTCTACAGTGTTATTACCAACAGAACACCAGTTCTTTCAAAAATACATCAGGTATTCCCCCTCACAAAACTTCATTCCTGCTTTTACGCTAAATGATTTTATGAAATATCCTGTACCAGTAAAGACAGCAACTGAAACAGAAGTCAAATGCAAGGCTAAGGAACCATTTCCAAAGAGACCCTTTATATAAGAATCACTTTATTCATTTACTCAGCACATGGTATTCATCCTAGCCTGTGCCACTGTTTTTTCAGATAGCCACCCAGATTTCGGAACAGAGTTTCCACTGCGTACGACATCAAACATACTTTGAAAGGAATCATGGTGATATGGGAGAAAAAATCCCAGCAAGAATCCCAAAATAACTTTGATGTAGACTGAAAACATTATACAATATTCTTAATTTTTTACTTCTCTTCAGTGAACTACCCAGTATCACCTCATCCTTTCCTGAAAACACTTCTCGGGGGAAAAACAAACAAACACCACCACACACACAAAAAAGGAGCTATTGTTGCCCTTTCCTCAAGAATTTCCCAAGTTTGTTTGTCCTGAGGTTTCTTGTTTGGTGGGTTTATTTGTTTTCCCTTCTGTGCTTACCTAACAAATACCTACATGAGGCTTATCCAATTTTCTAATTGCAAGCAAGTACTATGAAGATAGTACTGCACAGCAATTGCAAGTGAAGCACAAGATACACACACTATGAATTTCCATCTATCTAGTAAGACCTGGGATGAAGAGCCCAGGATTATGTTCCATCATGCAGAAGAGCCAGCAAGGTTTCTCTCAGAACATGAGCAGACAAGAGAAAATGCAATCTAAGTAGCTCAGTACCCCTTCATGTTCTCTGAAACACTGCCAGGGTCCTGATAAATGCATTATACAACCTCTTATAGACTACAGAACTATTTAGGCATTCTGTAAAGTCAAGTCCAACAGCTGCAATAACTCTTATCTTAAATTCCTTTCAGGAAAGGCTTTGTTATAGTTTAGGTTCACTTGGTTCTGTGACTACAACAAAAAGCCCAAACCCCAAAAGCCTATGAAATTACTATTTTTTTTTTACATACCTTCAAATCTCTGTAAACCACATTTTTCTCTGAATGTAGGTAATCCAGTGCTGAAACAATTTCAGCTCCATAAAACCGAGCCCGCTCTTCAGAGAAGACACGTTCTCTTGACAGATGGAAAAACAACTACAAGAACAGTGATTTGTTACCTTTAGATTGCATATGTCTCCAACTTATGTCTCGCATTTTGCAGGCCATTCTGCTTGGAATGTGATATTACCTAAGAGAAAACCCTTCCCTATCCTCACCCAGATGTGTTCCAAAATGTGTTAAAAAGCATCATAAATTAAAATGATTAGACAACTGTATCTCATATTCGCTGATGTACACTATAAACTGTTTGTGTGCTGCACCTTGTTCTATGTACAGAAAGTGATAAAAACTCATTTTGACTGAACTACAATCACATATTAAAACTATAGCTTTATATTTGATTTAAAGACATGTTAATATTCCAGCTTTTCCTCCTTGACTAACAGAAGTTTGCTGTTTCTAGTTCTCCCTCCAAAGTAACATGTGCTCATAGTGTTCTTTAAAAAGTGTAAAAGTTGTCTGAAAAGCAGCTAGAAACCAACCTTGCTTTCTTGAATTACTAAATGTCAGATTACAGTATGTTGCTGTCATGTAAAATATGAACCTACACCCAAACCCTCTATTCTCTAAAATGGAGTTAAGAAAATTAAGAATCTTAATTCTTAACATTAGTTAAACCTGCAAACAGCTCTGTTTAACTGGGACAACATGGATTAATTAGAATTGCAAACATGGACCTTTGCTAAATAATGTCAAGTAGAATTAGCAGTAGTACAGGAAAATCCCAAAGTATTAAACGTTATTACTTTTTCCTTACCTCCCCTCCATTAGCATACTCCATTACAAAACACAAGCGATCATGTGTCTGAAACGAATATTTTAAAGCCTGAAACAGATTTAAACCAAAACTTAGAATACAGATTACACTGACAGTTAAACAGGCATTTTTAAAGAATTTTCAGAAACATAGACAAGAGCCACTATTTTAGTGGACTTTTTGTCCTTGGATCTTATACAATATTTATACTTTCCTGTTGCAGCTGAGGACTGATCCACTGCCAACTTATTTCATTAAATAAATGTAATAAAACATTAAAACAATACCTTGCAGAAACTATCAGTAATGTCTGTAACGCTCTGAAACAAAATCCTAGTCCATTGATATAAAAAGTACCAATAGTGGATCTGAAGTTCCCTCTTCAGGCCATAAGCTCTCAGAGTTTTATCTCAAAGACAAGAGGCCAAAACCAAACATCAGAGCACAAGGTTTTACTGCACTGGCTACAAGCCCTCTTATATGGAACACATATATATTTACACACACCATCCCCTCTGGTCTCTATCCTGCTGCCTGCAACTCCTCCCTGTTGTCAGCCTGCCAGAGGATTGAGCAATGCTGTCAATATCAATTTGTGAGAAATTCACAAAAACAGACTGGATGAAGGGTGTGAAGGAGTGTCACAAGGTGCCTTTGTACAGTCCTGTCACACATATTCCTGTGACAAGAGTAACATCAACTTGTTTGTCACAGTCTTAAGTTTTCTGGTCATAACCCAGCTTCATAGTTTTGGATATTTGGATTTATGAAAGCATTAAAAAGAAAACATTGCACATAATATCGTCTTCATTACTAAGGGTGGCATTTGTAAACCAGTCATATTTTTGCAGAGAAAGGGAGGATTGAATTTTAGACACATCAATAAACATTTACTGATTATGCCCCAAACAGCCAATATTTACTTCCAGAGGCCACACTTAAAGCTCTAAATTCCAGCTAAGCCCTTGTGTATCTCGACAAAGGAAACAACCAGGATCCTATACAGGTCTGTTAGAGGGCTTAAGCAGTTGGAAACAATTCAGAGCCAACTTGTAATAAATACTACAAACAAAATCTTGAGGTGGAATTTAGACATCTGAACTTAACCCAGAGAGATTGTTGGCGTTGGAGGTCTAAACAGAGTATGGTTTGATTTTACAGATAAGCCAATCCAAAAGGAAAGCAGCAGACAAAGCATGGTCCTGCTCTTCCCTGTTCCATCCCACATGCTCCCACCACCATCCTTTGGCTGGCATTACTAGTGCTCTGATTCCACTGTGAGCTGTTTCTGGTAACGTAAACAAAAAACCAACAACATGAAAAAAACAAAACAAAAACCCCAAACAAAACAACAAACAAACAAAGAATAGCAAAATTAAAGGGTTTCTGCCCCACTGTATTCTGAACTCGTCTGGCACAAGATCAGGGTCACCTTGATCTCTACTACAAAGAGGAGACCAAGCATCTGGAGGACAAGGAAAGCAGATGCTTCTCTCAGAGATAGCAAGTCATTAAATGGGTGAGCCATAAAGTCAAACCACACCCTGAAACATTGTTTTCAAGTGGTACTGAAGATGTACTCTGCAAGAACTAGAAGACTTAAAAAAGCATTTTAATTCGTGCTTCTCAAGAATGGAAGGGTACATAAATACACAGCAACTCTGAAATCACAGATCTCAGATGTATTATATGAATAGCAAAAATTAAGGAAAGCCTTGGTTGTCATGATGTCAAGTCACACTCAATAGAGGGAGAAATACTTACCGTTAAGAATGGATGCCGTGAGTTCTGTAAAACACGGTTTTCTGTCAGCGTGTGCGCTACTTCATCCTGAAACACAAGCAGAAGGAGATTAGCAAAGTGATTACCCAGATCAGGGGTCCATTTCAAAGTGATTTTTACAAGTACTCAGAGAATCCTTGGTATGACTTTCCTGATTGCTCTACCTAGGGTGAAGCACATTCCCAAGGTGAAGCACATTCCCAGGTTTCCCATCTACTCACCTTTGCTACAATAACTTCCTTCTTCAGAATTTTCATAGCATAATACCGTCCGGTTGCTTTTTCTTTAACTAAAATGACTTTTCCAAAAGTGCCTTTTCCCAGTAGTTTAAGGTATTCAAACTCATTCATGGTCTGTTAATGATACAGATAAACAAAACCTAAATTACATGATCTAACAACAAGTATATTACTCTCAGACTAGAACTTTCTTACATGAATACATTGCATATATTGCATACATGGGGGTTTTTTAATCCTTCTGCTTACTAGGATTCAGGACTAGAAATTACTTCCACAAAAAATGAATACCAGTGCACTCCCAAAGAAAATCAGTCAAACTATTCAGGGAAAACCATAAGCTTTGAACTAACAGAAGACTCTTCCACATGACTCAACAGTCAACTGTGAAAATACTACTCAATACGTTGTTATTAACCCATAGACAGTTTGACCACTTTGTCACACGGCAGACATTCACCAAAAAGGCACATGTTGCTCTTATGCCAAGGATTAAACCCACACTTTATTTCTGATTTTCCCCATCTCTTTGGAGGACCAGCTTTCTTGTGTTTCATCGAACAGTTTCAAAACCCACAGACAGAATGACTGTCCCACAGATCATCCTTTCACTTTTGTTTTGCCATTAGGAAAAATGTTAGGGGAAATCAGAATCTATTGCAGGCTGAGGATAGTCTCTGTACTGTCATATCAATGCCCATGGCCAGTGAAGCAATGTTGCAGGCTCCACAGGGCAAAGATCTCCTCTGGCACGCACATACTCCTTTCATGGAATGCCATTGCTGAGCTGGTCCTGTGCCTTCAGACAGGAACACTACGGACAGACATTGCAGTGGCTATCTGGGAGTTAGGTTAAACCCTTAATCTAGAGCAATTAAATCCACTGGACCCACCCTAAATCCTGCAAATCCACTGGAATATCTTTGCACCAGCCTGCAAAGAGTTTACACAGTCACATGGCCCAGGAGAAGCTATGATTTCAGGCTCTTTACCACAGGAAAATAGGCAAATCAAATCCACAGCTGAGCTGGCCTTGAAAGCCATCCAGTAAGGACATCTGAACTCAGACCGTTGGACTCAGGCAGGTTTTGTCTGATACTTGCTCAGCTCATAAAATTGTTTCCTCCAGAAGCTGCAAACAATTGTGTAATTGCTATGAGAACAGATGTATCTTGATGGCTGTTTCTTGTCTACATTTGAGAAGATTCAAAAGTTAGTTATTCCTACTATGCTCACTTACCACTTTATGTTTTGGCTTTGTCATAGAAACTTCCATTTCTTCAGCACCTGAATTATCACTGGGAGAGCCAGATCTAAAATCCATCATCTCTTCCTCTTGTTTCTTGAGGCTGTCTGCTACTGTTTGGATGGCTTTTGTCCATTCTTCCCTGGCAAAATATAAGCAAAGACATTGTTACTTGTGGCTTTAGAGTACTGTCTGCTGTGGCAAGAGTCACCAAGAACATAGAGCAACTAATGCTCTCTCATGAATCAGTGCAACATACACTGAATTATGCGCATGTTCAAGCACTGTAAAAAGGTACTTTTAAGAGCACTTTTAACATATATCATTATTAATTGTACTAGAAACAACAGACAATTGAAGTCCTCACAATCTGGATATGATATAAGGCTTTTCAAACAGCAGAATTTCTAACAGGCACTCAGTCAGTAGTTCTGCACTGTACTCTGCACTGGTGAGGCCTCACCTCGAGTACTGTGTCCAGTTCTGGGCCCCTCACTTCAAGAAGGATGTTGAGGTGCTGGAGAGGGTACAGAGGAGAGCAACGAGACTGGTGAAGGGGCTGGAGGGGAAGCCATATGAGGAAAGGCTGAGGCAACTGGGACTGTTCAGCCTGAAGAAGAGAAGACTCAGAGGTGACCTTATTGCCCTCTACAACTACCTGAAGGGAAGTTGTAGTCAGGTAGGGGTTGGGCTCTTCTCCATGGCAGCTAGTGACAGGACAAGAGGCCATGGCTTGAAGTTGCAGCAGGGGAGAGTTAGACTGGACATTAGGAAGCACTTCCTCACGCAGAGGGAGATTTGGCTCTGGAATGGGCTGCCCAGGGAGGTGGTGGAGTCACCATTCCAGGAGGTGTTTAAAAAAAGATTGGATGTGGCACTGAGTGGCACGGTTTAGATGTTGGGTGTGTAGGGTCATAGGCTGGACTTGATGATCCTGGGGGTCTTTTCCAGTCTTCGTGATTCTGTGATTCTGTGTGATTCTGTGATTCAAGATATGACTTGGTGATGCAGAGATTTACATAACAAAACCAAAAAGCAAAAGGCTTCCATGCAGCATAAAGCAATTAAACACAGGTTCTCCATTCCTATGGTGCAGTGAAACATATATCCAATTGCTGAGGGCACTTTGCCACCTCTTCACATGCATATCTGGAATTTTAATGGCAAGTGTGTTCTAAGAGAAGGTATTAGAGCCCAGGATACTTAGGTTATTCCTCTGTTGTAAAACGACGACAGTAGTACAGCAATGGGTGCTCTAATACTGACCCCCTGAACTCCCATGAAGACCACTTCCACTCCAGTGTCCTTTGGGAAATTTCACACCTTTGGAAACTACTGAATGTGAAAGTAGTTGGCCTTCATTTCACTGCAAATTTACTGAACATAAAGCATACAATTCATAAGGGCTTACAGGGTTTTGGGACAGACATTAAGGCATACAGGGGCTGAAGATACATTCAGTGGACTGCGTGAATCACTATGTTTTACTATCTTGTGTATCTGTAGGGAATGCAATGGTTTAGTTAGTATTTTCTGGGCTAAACTCTTCTCCCAGAAACACCCTAAGTAAGATACTTTGTTATTACAAGAACAGAAGTAGCCAATGCTAAACAAGCCCATGCACAGCCCACTGTGAAGCCATGCCATCCTAAGCAATGTCAACTTTTTCACTAACTCTATGAAAATATTAAATTATAAATTAAATATATTTATAACTGAAAAGCACGTGTTCAGATATAATGGATAGAAGAGGCAGAGCATTCCCTGGAGAAAGCCCTGTCTGGGGCAGCAAGGTATTGCTAAATATTCTGACTATTCTCCCTATACTCCTAGCACAGACTACTTGGTTCACCATCACAAACATATTCCTTTATTCATTTATTAGTAATTTTTCATATTCAGAACAATTACAAAAATAACTTTTTATTCTGTATTTTTATCTCCCTCTCTCTCTTCAAAAACAAATATTGGTTTTAAAGACACAGAGAAAGCTACAGGCATATCTACCTTCACATCTCTTTAAAGATTTTCTACTGACTTGGTTGAGATCTCAGTCCTCCTGAAGTATCTTTGATTTCTGTGAGACTAGAATTTCACCCTCAGCTTTTATGTCTAAAGCGTACACAACAGAGGTGACTAACACTTTGAGCCCTGAAGTGTCACAAAGCTGACTTAATTGGCTAGGAGGGAACAAAACAAGACTGAAATACAATCTTCCCCCAAGTGGAAACTGTTATTCACTCCCTTTAGGGTCACTGACTGCAGAGCTACTAAAAGAAACAAGGACTGGGGTTTTTTTCTTTGCTTTTAATTTGATTTTATCTTTTTCTGATCACTGTAATAAAAGTCAAAAGCAATCACAGAATATTCATGGTTGGAAAGGACCTCCCACATCACCAAGTCCAACCAAACAAATACCAAAACCAAAACACAAACAATCACAACCACCCCTCCATGTCTGCCACTAGAACATGTCATGGAGCAGTATGTCTACACGTTTCTTAAATACCTCCAGGGATGGTGATTCAACCATCTCCCTGGAAAGGCTGTTCCAGTGCCTCACCACTCTTTCTGTAAAGAATTTCCTCCTAGTATCCAATCTAAAGAAGAACATTCTATAAATCAGTACATGCAAAAGCTACAGAAGAAAAAAGGGCATAGAATATTAAGTAGAATTTGCTGATCTTAAAAATAAGCATGTGCCAGTACCATAGCTAGGGAGGACAAGGGTTTTAAAATACCCCTTCCCCTGGGACAATGATACTGGAATAATTTAAGTTCAGTTCCTGAAGAGCAAGTAAATAGAATAGTAGTTGTAGAATAGCTGTGCTGGAAAATGGTTCTCTCAGGAGGTAAGAGATCAATTCTCCAATGATGAGAGCACAGGATGCATGCTCTTAGCTTTGTTTCATAACAGCTGAAACAGAATCTGCACCTGCAGCAGATAACTATCACTTTGATTGTCTAATTTGCATAAAGCATTAGCAATCAGCAATCATATAACTAAGTTTTTCCCTTTAAAAACAAGGTGTCTAAAAAGACTTTAAAAGGTCAGTATTTTGATACAACTCAACTTTGCCTGAATATCTATTTCACTTTTGCTCATCTTTCCTGAAACTTTCAGGTCAGACACCCTTCGTTTCACATACCACACATTTCCAGTGAGAAATGAACCTTAAGTTTCCCCGAAATAACTACCTGTGTGCTGGTACACACCTGCACCTGTCCATTTTGGATACGCAACTTAACAACACTTTATTTACAAATACTACTCAAAAGCCACTCTCGGAAACCCCCTTTAAGGCACCTTTGATACTGGAACTCAGTTTTACACTAAAACTGAGGCACTCAAAAATTATTTGTCGCTTTTCAGTCCAGACTTACATCATCTGATAAGTAAGAGCTTCAGCAGATGAGTTGCTAGTTTAATGCTGAACACTTGCATCTGCTTTTGCAAGTTGTTTATGTATTAAATATGAATGAAACATACCGCTCCTCTGGAGTCTCCACATGAAATGTTCTTTCAATTACTGTGGTCCACTGGAGGCATCTAATGATAAATGTGTTTGGTTTAGGTCGTTCTGTCTTCATCAGCTGGCACTCTACCACAATCAAGGAAGAAAGAGTCATGGTACATAAGCAGGTTTAAATAATCATTTGTCTTTATTCTTATCTAGCAAACTGTTGTGATTAATCAGCCATAGAAATCTCTGTAAGTACTTCTTTAGGAGACTTGAGACGATTTACGATGCTGATGAAACCAATAAATAGCTTGGAGATAGTAATCTATGCAGCACTGAAATCAAATTCTGCTTAGAAAGGCTCCACATTTGGTCTGCCCATAGAAATAAGTAGAAATGTGATGTGATGGCACAGAAGCCATTCAGACTCAGGTCCTACACTCCAAAGGTCACCCAGCGCAGAGCAAATGGACAAAGTCAGCTGAGAATGCAGCAATTATATCTACTGAAACTAAAGCCAAGACCCTCACATTCCCTCTCTTTGACTTTCTTGACATAAAACCCTGTGGTTGGCTTTCAAGGAGTTGACAGAACACGTGTTTGGGCATTTTGCAACAACCTGATGATTCGATTCAGCATTTCCAGTCCTCAAACACTAGAGGGAACATCAAACTGCAGAGGCACACCCAGAAAAGACCCTGTTCAAAACGCCTTCAGCACAGCTGCTGCATGAGTTGGAGGCTGTACCGACACAGATAATAGCTTCCATCACTGCCAGTATTTAAGCACAATATAAAAAACCTACAGAAGTATGGCTACATGCAAGAACACTGCTTCCTCCAGAAAAATTCTCTCTCTCAAGCTGAACATTTTTTTTTAAAATCACACCTACTATTGTAAGCTTCATAGGATGTTATGAGTGTTTATCCTCCAAATTTGGCCTGAAAACGTACCTGATTAAGGGTACGCTAGCTATTCTAAGAGTGAATCTGAAAAACAGAAGAAAATCAAAGACATCGAAGAAGCCAAACCACCGTATTTTTCAGATTTATATTAATAGAAAATCTAATGCTAATTAAACACCTCCTGTTAAATGAAGGTCCAATTAAGCACCCAAGTGAGCAGGAAAAAACAAACACCACCCCCCTCCCAAATAAAACAAATAGAAACACACAAAAAATTAAAAAAAACAAACAAAAGAGATAATTGGGGATTTTTTTTTTCTTACATTAGACTCTCTTCCTTGCAGTTAATGAAATCACAAGCTTGCTATTATCTGGTCTTCAGGTTCTAAATCGAATACTAAGTAAATTAAAAGGCACTTTGAAGACAAGAAGAAATTTCTGCTTACTAGCTAGAGCTATGAACATCCTCCACTATCAGCAATGTGCAAGTCAAGGATAGAATCCAGCCAGAATAACAGTGCACGTTACTAAGGCTATACTGGTACCATTAGGTTAATTTTATTATTGTGAAAATTTAGAATGCTCAGTTTTAAATTCAAGCTCTTAATTAGCACTAAAATAAAATATTTACCAGCAGTGCTTTTCGGTGCTGTATTTTTGGCAATATATTTCATGCCTCATTTGCTACTGGAATTATAAGCTTTTCAATAAGTAACTTTGCATTTTTCATGACAAGAAAATCTAATTTTTCTTTAATAGCACGCTGAGGTTATACTGCATCCTAGTAAAGCACTGCAATTAGATAAAAGAAAGTTTATTAATGAGTCATGAAAAGGTTTTAGTGTGATATTTAGTGTGATAAACGACACTCCTTCATTCACCAAGATTAAAGAACTTCCACACAGCTAGGCAGTCCCACTCTCAATGCCATATTTAGCCTTCCAGTTACTTCAATCCTCTTTCACAGAATGGCAATGAAAGCCCAACATAACTGCACGAGCTGGCTCACTGCAGTAGCCTGGTTCTCAAATTCAGCTCACTCCTGCTCCTGGATCGCCCACCTTAGCTTAGCTGCTCTTTTTCTTCATTTTGTTTTGTTGTTGTTTGTTTGCTCTGCCTCTCATTTGTTTGCTTAATGCAATCAGATCAAGGCTGGGGATGTCCTCTATGTGCCTGCACAATGCAACCCGAAACATACTGAATTTGGCTGGAGACACAAAGAAGAAAATCAGGCTATTTCTAACCTCATGCTAACCCAGAGCTGTTCTACTACACTAATCCAGAAGTGCAACATTATGAAGAAATAAACTGAGAGGTTTTGCTTTCGCTTTTAAAACAGACTTTAGATCCACACTTAGTGCCTCAGATTAAGTATTCTGAAGTAGCAGCACAGATACTTAAAACCAGTCATGAACTCTAAACTTTTAACTATTTAATACCAGCCTAGCTACACAAGGCATTTTCTGTCATAGAAGGGTACCAATTAAACATCACTACCTTTCCTCTAAATCAGGACTGTCCATTGATATTTGTAAAGCTTGCTGATCCAGCAATCTTTAATGCATACAGCAAGATGAATAATAGAGATTTGTCAGTTAATAACCACTATAATTCAAGTATGTCACATAGAAGTGTTTTGTTTAGTGAACAATATGCTGTCTAATTACCCTGCTCAATCATAACAGCATATATCAAGAAATACAGAAGGCTTTATTTTTTAATTGCTTTACCAAAGTGCTGTTCCACATAGGTTTCAGAAAGTTCGAATTTACCACTTAGTTCTCCCCATATATGCCAATCTCATGGATTTTACCAATGAAATGATGAAGCAGTAGGCTTTTTCTTACTTTTAAAACCAACTCTCTGCTCTTTGTTGTAGTTGGGAAGCTAGAGAAGCACTAAGCTTGCCTTCTATAATCATGCACTGCAATATGCATCACTACAGCAGAGCACAGATACAGATGCTGTATAATACTAGGTCTGATTCATGGCATGTTTGGAGTTTCTGCTATAAAAACATTCACATTTCAAATACAAGCCAAAGGTCGCTTACCCACTTCCAAGACAGTTTTTCCTGTCAAACAGGCTAACGTAAGTATTCTCCATTTGCAACAAAGTAAGTACTATAAACAGCAGCCTGCTAAAAATGATTTAAATTGCTCTAAAAAACCCCTTGATTCTTTTCTGGCATTTGGTCTTTTAAAGCAAGTAGGACAGAGAAATTGTTCCTAACAGGAATAGACACCAAGCCATTCAAATGCAAATTACCATTTTGTATTTGAAAGACATTTAGTATTATCCCAGTGACTTTCTAAAATGTCACAATATTTGCTTCCCCAGCACTTAAGCTAAAAGGCAGATTACTTGCGATGAAAGTGTCAAACTCTGCTCCCTACATAACCACATCATACTTAAAACAATAATGTCAAGGAAGAATACTTCCTGCTCCTGCTTTGGTTTCTTCAAGGAAAGGGATGGGGGGAAAAGAAAAAGGGGGGGGGGAAGAAACCAGAAAAGATCAATCAGGCAAGAAGAATGATGAATAAACAAGTAAATAAAACTTTGCAAAGGCAAACAGGAATACTATGTTCAAGCGCTCAAAAAACCTGCCCACTAATATGGCCATTTCCATGCCCTCTGATAAATGCTTGACTGCTGACATGCAGTCCTGTCCCAAAAGGAACCCTCATATTGTTGAGCAATTATGTTTTCAGCTGTGCAACAAAACCACCACAGCCCACCCTCCTTTTTGACAGTCAAAGAAATAATCCCTTCTTTCTAACAGGAACAGCCTCTCTCTCCATGTGGTTTTTCACAATATACTGCTCTTCTCAGCTATATGGTTTTAAAGGCTTATAACCTAATAGGCAGACATACATGATAATCCAAGATTACAATCAGTATGACGGCTACTTATCTCGCAGATTTACAACACAAGCTCTGTTGGGTTATTTATCTGCAGGGTCTCTGGAGTAGAACTATTTAGGTGCAGGCTTTTTTATTCCTTCTGTCTTGTAAGTGAAGTAGTGCAGAACACAAACACAAATACGACTCAAAAATCACAGTTAAGTGTTCAGGCATCATCTTTTGGAAGATTTGCTGCTTTTTGGTTGGTTTGTTCGTTTTTAAAATAAGTCACCAATAGGTAACTTTCAGGGAAACTAATCCCTTAAACATAATAAATTACAAACATAGATATATGGCTATTTTAAATGGAAAATGAGGTGGAGAAAAAGGTACTTAAAAAAAATAGTGAGCCTCTTTTTACCCATGGTAGGCCCTAGAAACAACTTTTCAAAGATGGATGATCAAAACCCTCACAGACTGAGAGGAAAAGGCTAGTGCAGGAGAAAGGAGAGACTGTCAAGCACACAGAAAGCATGCTGTTTATTGCTAATACTTTCTTTATAACACTTAAAGGAACAGACAGTGAATCGTGTATTCCCTATCTCTCATGGGTTGACAAAATCAGTTAATATGAATTTTTACACAAGCAAGAAGAGTCTCCTAGCCACGAAAAAAAAATTTTACTTGTGAAGATAAAAAAGCCTACATTATTTTACAGCAGAAGTGGGTAAAGATTTTAATCAGAAACATGGGACCATTTCCAAAGAACAGACTGAGGGAGAAAGCCTGCCATCTCATTAAAAAAAAAAAAAAATCTAGTTCACTAATTAACAAAAAAGTCAGGGTTACCATGGTCTCCCGAAAAAAAAAACAAAACCAAAAACCAACCAAACAACAACAACAACAAAAAACCCCACATGGATGAGTTTTTACAAAACATTTAAACCAAATTTCCCCCACGTTTCAGTGGCAGAAGGCTTCTACATGCTGCCTCTGCAGCACAAGCCTGTGTTCTGGCCTAAGCCCCCTCCAGAAGCAGCTTGAGTTCACTCACAGTAACTCGACAAGTTAACCCAAATTAAATTACCAAGCAAGCAGCTTCAAAGGAAAAACTTGTGGTGCAAAACACATCCAAATGATACAAGCGTGGAAGGTACCCAAAAGGGAACTGCACATCAGGTGCTGGCAGAACTGTATGCCAGTGCCAATGTGAGAAATTAAATCCTGGTGGGACAACAGCTGCTTCTGTGAGCCCAAAACCAAATAATGACTTCTAGCAAGGAGGCCCTCCCCTAATCATCAAGGCCTTCCCGACCTGCCATGGGTGCACCAGGCAAAAGCCACTGCTAGGAACTTTCTTCCATCCACCATCCTCCCACAATCCCACTTACAGGGGGGCTACACCTTAATCTATAGGCATGTGTTGCATCTTTTTTACAATGCTCCGATACCATGGTAACAAACTTGTTTATCTATAAATGCCAAGACTCATAGGCTCAATCTGCCAAAAAAAGCACACCATATTCCTGTTGTAAAACCTGATTCAAGTTAACCCATTTTGAAGGCAACTTGGACAATGAGAATGCAATGGACACATCTTTTCTTACTCCTCAGCACTGAGTAAATAATTATTTTAAGTAGTGCAGTTAGCAGCAACAGGATGGAATTGTCCTGCAAAAAGTGCATTTGTTAAAAGCCTCTAGCTACAGACCAAGTACTGAATTAATTTACGAATTAATGGCTTTCTGCTGCTTTCCTTTACCTTCTTGATCTGTAAGGAGATACCAGTCTAAACAGCAAAGTATCGTGTCATTACTGAAATGAAAACAATTCTCTCTCTAAAACAAGACAAAAACCCCCAAAGCACTCCTGGCATCCTGCGCAGAGGCACCAGGCAACAGCATGTCCATTATTTATTCCCATCATCAGTCAGAACAGGTATATCTTACTACCAGCAGAAAAAAAAATGGATCATCTGCATAATTCCTAATGCTGCCCAGCCCTCTTCTGGGTGTTCCAAAATAACCCGTCTGCTTTAAATGCCAAGTACAAAGATGGATCTTGTACACTTCAAGCTACCCTGTATCGCAGCGGGAAAGCCCATGCCCTCCTATCTGCAGAGCTTCACTTCCACTAGTCACCAGAAACATGAAACATATTGTTGTTAATAACAGGTGCCACAATGATCTATTTTTAAGTGGTGGAACGAGACACAGTCAGATCATAAGACAGGAAAGATTAAGAACAGGAGAAAATAAAAGCTGGAAGTATACTGTGAAAGGTTAAAAACATGAGCAAGAAAAGGAAATTTTCTTCAGAGTCTTCTATCACATCCTGAACTGCAGCACCTGAGCAAAGTCGGAAATGTTTGCCCAGGACAGAGCACAGAGGTTAGGAGATGTTATTATTTCCAGACCCTTTTGTTGACTCTGATAGAAGGAAAATAGTTTTGTGTTAAAGATTAAGAAAAACTGTGTTTCACTAAAACCAGTGCTCACTCAGCATTCTCTTGTGCTAACAATCAAATAACTTTGACCTGTGCCAATTCCACTTGAATCCAGATCTAGTAGAAGAACAGAGGCTGAAATGCTTCAGCTGTGCCTACATGCCAAGTACCAAGACATGTATCTGGGTTAATTTTCACTTTAAAGCAACTTGCTGAGTAACAGACATACAAAGTATTAACAAATAAAACTGTTCTTTTCTATAAACCAAAAAGAGTAAATCAGTAGAAAACAGAAAAAAAGAAAGCAGAGCATCAAGCCTCCACATGACACTCACTCCTGAGAAACAGAGGGGGGTTGATCATCTCACATTTAGTGTTCAGATATATCATTCTGGGCAGTTACCGTTGCAGCTTAGTGCTATGACTACAAGAAGACATCAAACCCCAAGGAGGGGACAACCAAGCAGGTAAAAATACTCACGAGCTACTGAGAAGTTATTTAAAGGTGATTCCCGCTGGTCAACATCCTGCGGTCTCTCCTTGTAGCCAATGAACGTGCCATCATTCTTTAAAAGGAAATACCGTGGCCTCCATGTTTTGATGTATTCTCCTGGAGAAAAAGGATGGGCAAAGGGAAAAAACATCAGAAAAGTACCCCAAAATACTGACTCACCAATATTTTTTTAATATTGAAACTATATGTCATCCTGACAGAGAAGCAGTTTTAAGAACATGCAGTTTATTCTGATACAAACAGTGGAAAAACACAGGCACCAAGTCAGATGTTGCTAACCATGTTAACCATAAAAATGTGACTTCATAAAAGGTAAACATCTATGTTTTGTTCTTCCATCTACTCCGATTTCCATTCAAATTCTGCAACATCTGCCTTAAATGCATTTTAAATTTTAAAAAAATCAGAGCAGATGTCCTATGTATTATTTTTGCTATTGTCATTTTTCATACTGACAAGTGGAGAAATTTTTTTCATTTACATTTTGCAGTGCAAGTATTTTAAACAACAATGGGTAATTTACTAATTAGTCAACTGCTTTATCAAACCAACAGTCACTTTTAGAACACAAGAAGATAATTCTCTGCTGAAGTTACATAACATTACTCACTCCTCTCACAACATCTCAAGCATGAAACACAAGATGATATATCACAATATGAAGGGAAAAACACTCGATGATGTATAGCCATCACAAAGAAGAAAACAAACATACTTTCCGAAATATATTTCACTTTCCTTTTTTAGAGAAACCATCTCTTGCTCACACCATGCTACTGCTCATCTGAGTAACCTGCACAGGTGACAGTCATGTGACTGTTATAGCTGTGCTCAAAATGTCCAGCAGTAGAATAAAAATAATTTATCAAAACCTCAGTTATCTACTGGATTTACGCAATTGGGCTTCAGGGAAGGAAGTCAAGGGTTCCACCTGTGGCTCTTCCAGATGACTTTGTCCATGTGCCTCTTTTTCCCCTTTTGCTCATTGTCCATGTTGGCATCTTCTCAGGCATCTTCTCCAGAACCTCACATAGCTTCACGTGGTATTAAGATAGCCCTCTAGGTCCTACAAAGTGCTGTAGTAATGTCTCTATTCACCTGAATCACAAAAGCCTCACTCAAGGTGCTATTCAAATCAGGGTACCAGCTACACTTTTCCAACTCCACTCACACCAACAATAACTGATTAAATAAAGTTTAAAAAAAAAAAACACAAACAAAAACCCCAAACCAAATAGAAAAAAAGACTGGTCACTACAATGCACCCACAGCTGGGCAGCAGCTATATCCTCCTCCCTCCAGCATAGCTTCTTACTTGTTTGTTAGTATCAGGAATAGGACGAGGGAGCCAAGCTTCTCTCTGGTCTGCCACAGCAGGAGCACATACCTGCACACCCTATGATGGTGCCCCTGCATAGGCTGGTATCCAGTGCCCATAGTTTTATCTGCTGGTAAGCTCTTCAAACAAGCACCGAGAAGAAAAGGTTTCCTAGATTTATTTGCTCTGGCAAGATTCTGCTGCTCCCCTGTTCTCCCAGGCTCTGCTCACACTCTCTTTTCCTGCTGCTCGGCTCTCCTCCACTAGTAATTTCTCATCCAGCAATGTGCACCCTGCCCCAGGAACTCCCTTGCAGGTGCTTTGCCTCCTTTCTCTCCCCACAGACCTCCTCTCCTTCTGTGGTGCTGTTTCAACCTGCTTTGTGCACCAGTTGTGTCATTTCTTCTCTGTTCAGACACATACCTTTCCTGCACACGGAAGCACACGCAACTCCAGTACCCATGCCATGCAGCCATAGGCATACTCACTCCTAGCTACTTCGTTCACCTGTTTAGCCTCATCAGACTTTTAGTTTTCTGATGTAGAGCAAAAAACTAAGACTTAGTGAACCAGCAGACAGAGTCACACAATAGCATCCATGTCTGCAGAAAACAACCACTTGCCCTGATGAAACAGGACATGGGACAAGAAAGAGGAGAGGAAAAGGAATGAGCGCAAACCTTCTCTGCTGGCTGTTATAGAGATGTCTGTTACAGCTGTGTTACACTAACCTATAAGGGGTTTACAAAAATGTCATCATTGCTTTAGGAATTTCAGAATACGCCTATAGCTGTCATGGCTTAACATTTATAAGCAAGGCAGCAAACGTAGAAGGTTTTGTTGCCATCGTCTTTTTAATTCTGACCTTAATTAAAAGCTGAAAACTTTCTGGGATGAGTAGGAGATTATGAAGCCTTTCACATTTAAATTATCAGTCCAACTCAGCTCAGATCAGTGAGATTACTCCAATCTCATTACTATTAGACCACAGATGTGACTACAGTGACAAGAAGATACAGAGCACGCTCAGCCTAGCTCCTGACAAAAGGTTTGCCAGGTAAGCAGGTCAGAGAGGCAGCTGCCTAGACTATCACAATTTTGGAATGTGCTGTTGGATATCTGACTTGCTGGTATTTTCTACTTCTGCATAAAGCAGACCCAGGAGACCTAGGAACCATCACACACTCCCTTATCATACCTGCGTTTAGGACTAAATCCAGATTGGATGGGACAAAAAATATCTGAAGACAGGCAGGACAGAGAGTTTCCATCTCCCTTATCCCCAAATCTCTGCTATGTGTCTTCCCCATTGGTATTTAGAGAGAAGACATTAATTTTTTGCATATTCTGACATTATTACCTGTTTTTTTTCAGTGAAGAATGCATAATTTTACACAAAACTACACTGTAATGTCACAAGAGATTTTTCCTCTTAGATTAGATGCTTATGTTTGGCTCTCATACTTTCTTACAGCTTTATTCCACTCGTTTCTCTGTTAGAAACACATCACCTAATAGGACTAATCACATACTCTTTCAAATGTTGTATTCAATACATATATAGCATCCTCCTTCACACCCACTCTTTCTGTATGAAAAATCAATAATTTCATTACTGCCAAGGCCTTTCTACATAGACCTTCCCTTCTCCACTGGTTTAGTTGCTTCTGGTTCCTGATCTGCCTTTTCAATTTGCAAATAAGTAACATGATTTTAAACTTCTTTTTCCACATGTCTGGAGCTTAATGAAACCTGTAATATGGCAAGCATACATATTATTCATTATTCTCTTGCCAAGGATAGTATAAGGCACACTGTAGCATCTGTGGTATAAATTTTATTATATAACACACAAATTATACTTCTGCATCTTGCAGCAAAGTGGCAAGACAGTGCCTGGTGTACTGACTTCCCAATGAGATAATCTGTAAGTATAATATTACATTCAAGCCTGAGCAAACTATTTTTCCTCTACTGAAGTTCTAAAACACCAATTCATCAATGCACTCAAGAACATGTACAAAGTGTGTACTGTTAAGAAACAAGTTTATACTTTTGTGATCAGCTAAATCACTATAAAACTTCCTACAGCCTGTGAGGAGGACCACATTATCACAGAAGCAAATCCCAGTATTTTAGGCAGCAAGGGATTATGTCAGTACAGTCAAAAAATAATTAAGTGGAACTGCTGGGACAAAGCTGACTGAAAAACATTAACACCTTTTCCTTCCTCTGATATACTCGGTAAGCTGTCATGCCTGAAGAGCTGCCCTATGTTTTCTGTTTCTGTTGCAGTTTTGTTTTTACAAATCATAAGCAAGGAGTTACTTGAAGTCACCGATACTAGCATCTATGTAGTCACACTAGGAGAATTGTACCAAGTACAGTGAATGCAAGCATGTGTGGCAAATTCTATCAGACAACACTAAAAAAAAAAAAATCCATCATGGAAAAGTGAACAATTTACAAAGCAAAACATTTTTTCCTCTGTGATTCATTGCTTGTGTAATGCCCTGGCAGAGCCTTCTTTGTTTTCAGTAACAGAATGCTAACACTGCAGAGACTGGAAAGCAAAAGCATGGGTTATAAATCCTACGTATAAAATCCTAGAACCAAATAGACTCCTCTGTAGCTTGCTAGCTTTATTATTTAAAATCTTTATGTACCGTTCTGTTCACTTCAAGCAATTTCCAAATTGCAAAGATTCCCAAACTGTATGTATCTAGAAATACACATGATGATTGTTATAGACCGATTTCCTTTTATTGCCTTGTGTCTGCCCCCACACACTGCACATTAAAATACTTAACACACGTAGAATGTAAATCCATCTCACACCAGAAAAGCTTTTGCACAATAACACATACTGCAAAGCACACTTATGCCTGAATATTTCAGAAAAAGTTAAACAAAAAACTCAGTTCATGAAAAGTTAATTCTTCTGAGGATTTACAATAATGCAGGGTTAGGTTATTTTCCTCTCCTCCCCACAACAGTATCTCACTGAATCTGGAGCTGTCTACCACTGATAGAGTGTCTAACATCAGAAACAGCTGCCACTCCCTGGGAAGCTCACTGGGTAAGTGGAGAATAATGAGCAGCAAGCACCAGCAGAACAAAAGAAAATCCATCTTTATTTACCAACTGCTGCATGCTTGTTGCTGCATCAAGCTCATTCAAAGCCAACACCACACCCTTTAATTCAGAACAGACTATATTTAAGAAGGCTCTACTTTTTTTTTTTAATCATCTCATACATGCCAATGGTTTGAAAAAAAAAAATCATTAGGTTAACCAAGTCAGCATCCAATGATACCCTTGATATTTACAAAAGCACAGGACCAACTACTTACTTTCTTATACCCCAAAGTAACCAGAACAATCCTAGTAACACTGACTGAAAACAAGGTCTCAGTTATATGAAATGCACTCAAGAGGCCACGACAAATCTATGGATAAAGAATGTATAAACCCCTCTGCTCTGAGCACCAGAACTAGTCACATTAATTATAATTAAGGTTAACACTCAAATAATAGAGCTTATGAGTTATGCAAGCCTTCTCTAAGTTCCCACACTCTCTGAAGACATTCCATGATTGTAGAGCCCCAAATCGTCTGAGGGAAACTCGAAAGTTATGTCAATCTCAGCGCTAATGTGCCACCAGTCAAAGGCAGAATGACTCATTTCTGAGATTTCAATGGTCTCAAGAAGTGGTCTGCATCCTGTTGGCCTAATAAGGTTTCAGCAAAACAGATGCCAGCTTCCTCAAAGATGTGAAGCTTTCAGGAGCTGACATCTCCTGCGTGCTGAAGAGCCAGACAGGGATTTACAGTTAGTTTCTGCTTCTTGTATAAATAGGGTAAGTGTCCACTTGCTTCAAAACCAGCTGAAATCAAAACAGATTTGGAAAAAGAAAGCAGGGCTTGAAAACTGGCCTTTGCATTTCTAAAGCACTCGGAAGCAAGCCCTTTCCAAACACAGCGAGCTAATTCTGGATCTTAACGACTTGACACCAAACAACAAAGTCTTGGGTGACCCAAATGAAAACTCTCAGTTCAAATATGGGGTTTTATTTAAAATAGCTGCACAGACACCCACCAGGCCGGTGCAGCACTCTTCCCTTCCCTCAACAAACTGTCAAAACAAGATATTTAAACGCAGTGCCAGGTTTTCGGTAGCTTGGGGAAAAGAAAAACAAAAAGAAAGGGGAAAAAAAAAAGGTTATGCTAATGTCTTTCCCAACACTTGCAGGGAGAGGAGGACCTCTGGTTTGTCTGCCCATTGAGAGGCGCAGTGAAGGGGGGCCGGTTCTTTGATGATTCTTTCTGGCCCCTCTCTGGATGCCTCCTCGCTGCCGCCTCCAGCGTACAGCTGCGGAGGCGAGGCCTGTGCCCTGAATCTCAATGAGGCGGCCAGGCCTGCCGTCGGGGCTACTCCCCGGTGGGGTGGTCAACCCGTGGCCTGCCTGCACCAGGCCAAGGCTCCGCAGCTCCCAGTCCGGCTCCTCCGTGCCTCTCCCCACCCTAACGCGGGCTCCCACGCTCACAATCGGCTAATTCGGGGCACGGCAAATCCGCTCCCCGCTTTATTCTCCCTCGGGCAGCTGGACGGTGGTGCGGTGCACTGGCAGCCTGCGTGGCCGTGACTGACGTGACTGCCAACAGGTTAAGAAGAAATGCCTCCTCCTCCTCCTCGATTCCAGCTTTTCTAAACCTGCTGCCGTTTCTCACGCTCACAGAAAGCTGCAATACAGGGCACCTGCTTCATTACCATATCTTGGGGGAATCTGGGGAGGGAGGGAGCGAAGAGAGGAGCTGGAGCAATGGGGGACAGATGAGCTGTCTGGCCTTCGAGCAACAGACGGAGCCCCACGAGGACTGTTTCTGGTCACCTGGAACCCCACATCTCTAAATCAATTTCAGAAAGCAACAAACAGCCTTGGCTTAGCATTTCCCACAAGGCTCTGTGGGCACACTCCGAGGAAAAATAACCATATTGGAATCTACCTCTGTCTTTAGTTACACAACAGTGCAGATGGGAAACACCTAAGGAAGGCAAGGAATGGGTGCTCTGATTCATAGAGCCAGGCCATAGGAGAGATCAGAAGCCAGATGGTGGATAAAGAAAAACAGCATCTCACCCAACACTTTCTCCATGCAGTGGATGGACAACTACTATGTTCTCTGATTCCATCTCTGTCAAAAGGTTTGAGATCACCAGCCAGAACCACCACTACAGAAGATGACACCTCCAGATTTTTTATCACTGCTTTTCAACTGTAAAGCTGTTATGTAAAACTGAAACATAGAGGTTTATCCTCTTTTTTTTTTCTGCTGAATTTCACTTTAGAAGGTCAAAAATGTTGCCATATTGCTTACAGCAATCAATTTAAGCAATACCAGATATTCCCAAAGGAGCAAAAGAGAATTAATCAGCATGTAAAAAACTCCTTACTCCTACCTTTGGCACAGCTTAGTCAGGCTAGTCCTAACCTACAGCTGTCTCCAGTGGGAGAAGATGTAAATGAAGTTTCATTTAAAGCAGCAGTTTTAAGGATAGCTACAAAAAATTACAGAAAAGCACAAAGCAATTTCTTAAGCTATGCTGAAAACAATCTCAGAGTGAATTGCATCTCCACTACCTCATGGTGGGAGCAAAAGGACTCAAAACTACCACAAGGTGTCCAACACAATTAGAGAAATCTTTTCTGTAATATGCTTGCAAGCAGCTACCTCATTTTAACAAAATAAAACAGTCCTGTAACAGAAAGTTCCATCACGTATTCCTCTGCTTTTGACCAGTGTCCAACTCTCATTTTTATAAATAAATAAAAATGACAGAGGAGGTGTCAGATGCAGCAAACTGAATTAAGCATGCTTAGAACAATTATTTCTCCCCAAGTAATTTTTACATTGAGACTATGATGGAAAATAGCACAAGCAGCTAACAAGGCATTTAGGCTATTAAGTCTCTGCAACTTTTTTAATATCTTCCCTTAAGAGGAGGGAGGTACCTACAAGTATTCCTCGAGCTCAATATGAAGTTAATACTATCATTATTTCTGAAAATCAGGCTCTTAAATACACTGCATGTATTTATATAAAGGGTGTGACTTAATTCTCCAAAGAGCTCATGATCTCTACTAAAAATATAAAGAAAAAAACCCCAAACAACAAAGCAAAAACACCAAACACACCACACCCTGGTGTATTTGAACAAGGAAGGGCTTTTCTGTGCATCATCTAGAAGCTGGTTTAATTATTTTACCTCTTAGCATAAGCATCCTTAGCCACGGTTCTTGCGCTTATCTGAACACATGCCTTATTTGAATATGACATACCCAGTTTTGTTGTTCAGTAAATCCTGTCTAGAGACTCACAGATAATGTAAGAGGGGACAAAGCAAAGCAAAGCACACAAACTAAAGCTCTCCCAGAGATTAAACACAACAAGTCTGAAAGTACGGTCTTATCTTGTATTCCTAGGGCTGACTACACATAGAGGATGTTCAAGGAAAGTGTCATTTAATTGATTAAAAATTGATTTTTAGATCCCATCCCCCACTCTGCCCCATTTAAAAAAGATTAGGAGAGCCAAAGACTCAGGCAAGAATGATTTTTATGATCCATTTATTTGCTTTGCAAACAGTAAACCTGAGAAGTACTCAGTAAATCTCCCCATTAAAATCCCAAAGCTGGTGAAGCTGAGGTGAGCTGGTAATTTGGGAGGTGGGTGTATATGGGAGAGCAAGAGGAGGGGAGGGAAAAAGCAAGATGCAGCCGCACAGAAATCATCCACACCGAGCACTCAGGAGTCCCTGGCTCCCTCTTCTAGGCGAGATCATTGTCTCATTCACAAAAGCGAATCAAAACCTCAGCCAACTGTAAAGAACTGGTGAAAAAAAGAGGTTAAGGGACATTAGGGGAGATTTATGGAAGCAGCAGCTTTTCTAAAACAGATGACATGGACCAACTTCAGAGGCAGTTTGAAACAGGAAAAAAAATCTATTTTTCTAAAAACTAAGCTGCAGAACATGGACTTTTATAAGCAAGCAATTTATGGTAAGAAATTAACACATTGTATTGTTACCCTTTGGCTTCTGGGTTTGAGTCCTAATTTTCAACATAAATACAGAGTTGTTTAAGGCCACTTACAATAAAAGCTCTACCAGTGATTGTGTTGTTATGCTGTGCATCACGAAATTTCTTAAAAGTGCTAAGACAAAAAAAATCAATGCAGAATTTTGAAACATAGAATGTCTGGGGGTGGAAGGGACCTAGAAAGATCATCTAGTCCAACCCCCCTGCCAGTGCAGGATCACCTAGATGAGGTCACACAGGAATGGGTCCAGGTGGGTCTTGAATGTCTCCAGAGAAGGAGACTCCACAGCCCTCCTGGGAAGCCTGTTCCAGTGCTCCATCACCCTTACTGTAAGTAAGTTTTTCCTCATGTTAATACTAACATGTTGCATACACAGTTACTGGATAAATATTTCATAGAAAGATCCACAAAAGCCAAGTTACGCAAATATTTCAATGGCAAAAATAAGAACCAAAATAAAAAGGGGGTGTGCTGTTCATATGGCTGGGGTTAATGTGGCTGTCCCTTCTTCATTTCATCACTATCTGGTCTGCAAAACCCTGGAGGAGCACACAGAGACTATGTTAGTTCTAATGAAAAGTTTCTTGAGCTATTTAATGTCCATCAATGAAAAAACCACAAAAACTTCCCAGAAAGCAAGTTCTAATATTTGTTATCATGGAAACCCCTTGGTTACGCCTCCAAATTTAGTATTACACAGATAACTTTTACTGAGTCACTACCCTAAACTCAGCAACTAAAGTCTCCTCCAGATAACAGGAGTGCCTGCCTCAGTTCAGAATAATTTTGCAAAGTAACTTAATTGCTTACTGAGAATTTATTAAAGCAATTTCACCACTGGGTAACATGAGAGCAAACAGCCACCACCACTCTGGTGCTAACCTTGGCTCAGCAACACAAGCCTAAAACTTTGCTGAGGATTTTTGTGCCTTGGACTGAGGTGTGTTGTCACCATAAAGCAGAGCACAATCCACACTGTTGCCTCAACAGGGTCAAAGACTCATCTAGACACACTTCTGTTGCCTTAAGCACTACTAAAATTCATTTACTTTTACAATACAGTGAAAATATTGAATGTCAATATAATCAAACAGCAAAATTCCTGCTGGATTTCAGTGGTACCACAATTTAGCCCTGTAATAATGAAATATATGTATATGTATGTACTACTAAAAACACATAGCATAATCATGACTATTATTTTTTGAATCCCAGTCATCTATTCTAGTAAACTCATCACACTTTCTCCTAACAGCTCCAAGCTCCAGGAGAGATGTATTCCAGTCAGTCAAACAAAAATATGTTTCTTACACAAGGAGGAATGAAATAAAGATCCACCTGAATAAAGACCCACCTACCTTGACATCATTACCGTGAATTTTCATGTTGCAACAGCATCTTGGTATGTTAAAGTCACTTTTCATTAAAAACAAACAAAACAAAACATCCAAAATAAAAGGTGTATTACCATACATAACGTAATAGTAGATGGGCATAGGAAGATGGGAGCTTGAAATACACTTACCTGTAGTGCCCTATGCTGTTGTTTAAGGAAGAGACTGCAAAAATTCCTATGTCATCTTTTAAAACTGGTCCTATTCCCAGCAGAAAACCAAACATCACTCCCTATCCCCAGCCAGCCCTAAACTCACACCAGTTTCTGTGGGCATCAGAACTGGCACTTGTCCCAGTGGATTTTCAGAGGTCAGGGACTGCTGCATCAGCCTCACCTTTCCTCCACACCTCATTTTCCAAGCACAGTGCACCACATGACCTCTCCTTACCATATACATCCTCTCTACCATCTGAATTATAAAAGCCCCATCCCATAACTGAGCACAATCTGCTCTCTGTAGCTCATCTTCCCACTCTTACTAGCATGTCCCCAAAGAACAGAAACAAAACAAACACCAAACCACATCCCTTGCCTAGCCAAGTTACAGCTACGCTTCAGGTTTGTAGGAGAACTTGCAACAGCTGTCCAGGAGAGTGAGATTCTGTGTGAGAACATCAGAAAGCTGTAAATAAAACTTTAAACTCATATGGTGGGGTGTGTTTTGTCTTATTTATAAAATATTTTGAAAAAAAGAATGCAAGATAAAAAAAATTTGGAGGTCACTGGGGTAATGTTCCCAAACAAGGTCATCTGGGGCCATGCTCACGCCTTAGGGACTTCTGCAGAGGAAGGTACATGCACACGTACAGAAAAATCTGCATGCAAACCCTGCTTTGCCATGCAATGCTTAGCACACACTCTGATTACAGTATTTTCTTCCACTGGTCCATGATCTGAGGCTGTCAGCTCAGGTGGCAGCTGCTAGGGGCTCCTTTAGCTGCCCCAGGGGTCAAGCCAAGCAAGGCCACCCTGAAAACCCTGCTGCTGTTGCCAGCAAGGCAGGAGGGGAGCAGAAGGAGAAAGAAGAAGGATAGAGGTACCTTGTGGAGGGGAAAGTGCGGTAGATGCAAGCCAAGATGCAGCTACAACAATTATCGCTGAAGTCTGCTGCATCAGAGAGGAGGATACTGTCAAACGGACAAGATGGGGTACCCCTGGTGGTGGGTCTCTGCTGGGCAGGAGAGAAGGTGCTGGGCAGCTGAGAGCACAAGGCAGGGCAGGGAGAGGTAGCAGCCTGACCCTCACCCCAGGCCACACCAGCTGTGCCTGTGCCCACCACCAGTTCCAGTCTACCTCCTGGTTCCATTCCAGCAGCAAGGCAGGCAGCTGGAACGGCAGGTTGTGCCTAGCCCATAGGCAGAGTATTGCTCCCCATTCAGGACCTCGTTCTTGAAACATGGCCAAATCCAAGCAAGTTTAAACAGCAAAGCTACATCCTTTAAATACATACACACACACGTACATTAAACAGAGCTAATGCAGAGCCTGGCCGAGAGCATAGAACATTGCAGCACTAACCCTGCTCCTTCACAGACAGAGTCAATGTTCACAGTGAAATCTTCCAAAAGTCAGGCTAGTCACAAAGACTCAGCCCACCCTCTGGTCTGAGGAAGCTACAAATTTTAAATTATTCCCAAATTAATGCTTTCATGCACTTATTTCCCCTCCCCTTCCAAATTGTGAGAAAACCATTTTAACATCAGGATTATAGTTTCAATATCAAGCTAAGAAAAAAAGTTTCTGAAAGCAGTCACTGCACACTTACAGTAGCTAATCTGCAATTTTCATTTACCCATAGCACACTAAATGAATTTTTGTAGTAGGCAGACCTTCCTGCAAACTATGATTTTCTAAATGAAGCCAAACTTGGGTATAGAAATTGGAAGGTATGCGTAAAACACCCTGAGAACAAAGCACCCACATGAGAATTACTGCCCTGATATTGGTTTCAGTGATAAAATTGCAGTTTAACTACAAAATGAACTAAGCATAAGTCCACTACTGGGTCACTATCATTAGTTTAAAAATATGTTTTTCTACATATTTTACTTCTCCTCACTTGAGAATCCAAGTTTCCTAGTTTAATTATCTTTCCTTTACCAAAAGACACTGGAGCCTTTTTCAAGCAATGAGGACATCTAGCTATTAAATCACAGGGGCAGTACAAGATTAAAATGGATTAGAAAAATTAATCCAAACTAAATGTCTCTGTTATGACACATTCTCCCAATGAACCCTAAATCAACAGGTTCCCAATTTCAGCTATAAAATGTGATTGAAACTGCTGGTGCTTTGCAAAACTATTGCCTTCTCCTTACTACTGCCCCTCCTTACTAAAAAAGTAGTCCAAATTGTTATTTCCATAAAGAAATATGTCCAATATTGATAAATTCTTGATGGCTTGCAGGAAGGCTTCTATTTAACTCAAAGGTGGAATTTACAGTAATTTATCATCCAAAAATCAACAGCTCTGCAGATCAGCGCTCCTGTTCCATGCTGCAGTTAGAATTCCTACCAAACGGTGGGGGTGGTAATTAAATAGCTTAATTTGCAGCCCTCAATTCTTTGTACCTATTTCATGACAGCACATGGAATGGAGGGTAAGGTAGTTATGTCACTCTATATATTCTGCATTTTTTTGTAAACAGTAAGCTGCAAAAATGTTGATGACGAAACAGCAGAAGACAGACAGAGGTAGGGGAAACAAAAGGACCTTAAAAAAAAAAGAGAGAGGTTTAGCATTAAACATCAATGCCTTTTAAAAAGAAGAGATCCAGCTTATCTCCCCCTTCCTTTGTACCAAAGCTTAATAAACATTTTTCCCAGTTACCAATTTTGAGAAAATCGCTGGATAAACACTTGTGTTAACCCAGTTACATGGCTCAGTGCCAAATGTGATGCCAAACTTCCCAGTTGCAAAACGAGCTGTTTTTACACACCAAAGTAACCACGCAGCAGGCCTGCCGAGCCTGAAGACAGCTGACAGAGATGACTGTTGCTGTCCCCACATTGCACCGACATCCATCCAAATACCAACATCTGCTGTGCTACAATTTACTTTTTACACAACATTTAGCAAAACAGTGCCTCTGACTGCAACATCATTAAGGAAGTAACAACAAATAAATCGCAAAGTCCCATCAGACAATTGTAAAATTAAAGCATAGTTTGTCTTGCATAGACTGAGCTTTAGTTCAAATGCATTGGACTTCAGAAATAATAAGTATTAGAATCTGTTTTCTTTTATTAAACACACAAGACAAAATTCTGTAAACCGTTACAAATGTAATCCATCATTACAGTGAAAATTACAGTTTTGGGGATATTGACTTGACTCAATAGGCAGAGAAGCAGATGCCTGTGAGGCAGCCTGGCCTGCCCAGTACCATCACAGCAACCCAGACTACTAACAGGATTATGCTATGCTTGGAAGCATAAGAAGTGCACTCTCAGTTCTGGACCTCACTCCTTTTCAAACACTCAGAGTGTGCATTTGCGGTTGCAAAGTAAGGAATTAATGTTCCTAAAAACTAAAGGGGTCTTAGCTTTTAAAGCAGGATGGAGCATGGCAGACAAGGCAATGAGATGCCACCCCACAGAGATGAGGTTGCAAGGCAGGCTCTGGTAGTGAGCCCTGTTACAATTTCATAGCCTGGGGGTTCAAACTGGGATTTAAGCCTTTTTTTGGTTAGTGCTTCCACCGCACTTGCCTAACACACTTCACATCACAGAAGCCCCTACATGAGCTGGTGTCCTCCAATTAGTTGTCCCTTACACCTGCATTACCCAGGGTGCTGCAAATCCAAATGGGGCAGCACTACCACTCTGACATTGCCTCAGGGCTAGGGCTTTCATCAGCATACTGGAAGAAGAGGAGGAAGAAAGGAGAATTTTTATCTTTAAAAATTGTGACCAGTTTTCAAAACCAACCATTTCTTCCTCCAGTCCTACAGTATAATTCTATGAATGTAAAAATAAGGAAAAAAAGCTCTCACTTTCTTTTGAAAAGCAGATACCGAATGAAAAATTTCATCAAGAAAACATTTGAATTGTTAGGCATCAATTAAGAGGTTCTTCCTCAATCCTTCTGCTCCTCATCACCATCTTAACACAACCTGAAAATTGCTGAAGTTACAAAAAGTGACATTTTTTTGTGGGAACAAACACACCCCCTACATCTCCAGACAATGTGTCTGTCAGGAACAACAACATACTCAACACTCAGCTCAAGATACAAGAACTTGGCAGGCTGTATCTCAAAGTAGTTTTGCCAAAACAATATAGTTTCCCTCAAATCCCTATCAGCTTAATAATGGAAGACAGTAATATTTCAGATAAACGTAGTCAGCAAACATTTTGGTGAGATCAGTGGACATTCTTTATGCAATTCACACATAAAAACAGCCAACATCCACAGCTAGATTAACAAAAGTGTTCAACTAATTTTGTGCTGAATTTATGCTAAAATCAAGGGCTTAGGTGCTTGAATAATTCTAGGGAATTTGGCTACTGTTGATTTGTGTCAGACTTTATGACAAGAAATATACATGCCCATCATGGGACACAAGAGAGGTCATGCAAAGCACAGCCTATGTGTAGATCCTCTCCCAAGCAGGGATTTAGAGGAGAGTCTCCTCTGTGCTAGCTCCTACATGTTTGCACAACAGGAGTCAAGGTCCATTGGAAACTTATCTGAAAGAGCTGCTCCTGCGCAAACTTTAGGTTCAACCTCTGAGTTCAAAATTGAAACACTATTTGTTTGTTCATTTATCCCCTGGCACAGTTGGCTTTCTGTCAGACAGATGTAGTCCGCATGCAAGTCATTTCCCAACCTCACTGCTCCACCTCCCTCCACGCACTCTGCACACACTCTGACCCCTCAGCAAATGTTACAAGAAAGGAGGAAGTGTTTCTGACAGTTTGCATACTCTTCACAACAATTTTATTGTAGGGTATAAATGTTTTCCCCTGCCTCTCAACCCTACTTGTAAGGAAACAAAGCAAAACAAACAAAAAATCCACCACTTCCCAAACAACTGAATGCTCTAAACCCAGCAGGAAAGGGGAGGAAAGGGGGGAGAGGAAAGGACAGGGAGGATGGATTACACCGAAGTTATTTTTGTCCTTTCAAGTGGATGGGCAGAGACAACTAAATATAGAATTTATCAAAGCAGGTGAACAAGGAAGATTACATGTTTCAAGGAGCAAGCAATAAACGAAGTACACTCCTACCTCCTGGTCCCAAAAGCTCCCCCCAAAAAATGCTTCAATTTGCATGAGTGAGATTTGATTGAAAACTATTCAACTCACCACAGCCTTCCCTTTGGACATGTGACAATGTAAATGATCAGCAGATAGGCTTCCTGTCTCTTACCTGTTTTTACTATATATAAACAAGCACTACAAAGTCCACGTTAAAACTGAAAGAGGTTTGCACTCTTCTGTGGTGTCTTTGGACAGAAGTTCTTCCAAAGAAAGTATGTTTGCATGTACAGCTGGTACTAAAGTACTACTTGAAATCAAACGCTAAGGAATGTTATGTTGTCAGTGGCAACACAAAGGATGTGGTTTCTACGAAATTTAACCAGTTATATCAAGGACAATTGCTTTCTTCTGGTCACACTGCAGCCCACAGCTTGCTCAGAGTAACTGCTACAGTAGTTTGAATTTCACAAGTGAAAATCCATTCATCTGTATTTTTAACTCCTTCCAGGATCCACGAGAGCTTGTGAAATGCTCTGGTGGCTGTTGCCAGAAGCGTGTACTCCATTCAGTCACTGTGAGCAGCCAATGCTGGCAAACACAGGAGTAGCAAGGCTCACTCAGGCTCTTGGGCTCTCAGAGCCTGCAGCCAAGGATGCAAACAAGAGCATTTAGCAAAGACGTTAAGTGCTTTGCCGGTATGCACACAATAGTGAGCAAGGAAATACTCTAGAAAGACAACATAGCACCAGTAAAGCCATGAATTCAGTGGAAGCCACACTCAAATCAGTGCTGTAACCTACCACTGGGCTTAAAGAACAGAAAGCTTTTATGCAGAACATTTTCCTTCTTCCATCTGTGATCCCAGTTACCGCAATATCCAAAAGCCCCACAGTCTGAGCTGCATTTGTCCTCACAACATCCCTGTGAAGTAGGGAAGTGCTGTTATCACCATTTTACAGATAGGGAACTGGGGCACAGAGAGATAAAAATAACGTTATCTGAGATGATCATATAGGAGGAAGTTTGTGGCAGAGCAGGGGAGGACTGGCTTCGATTCTCAGTTCCAGGATGGTACTCCAACAGACCAGCCACCTCTTCAACTTCTAGATATGCTGCTTTCAGTTTGACCAACCTACTTATCTCCCCTGAGCAACAAGGAACAGGGAAATGCCTACACCTCTTAACAGGATTTTCAGCCCAGCAAAACTGGAAGGGGTATCAGATACAGGCATTGTTTGCATTCAGGAGTCCAAATCTGAACAAAGAAAACAATTTCCAAAATGGTCAGCACTATCCTGGTATTATTGTGGGAAAAGGAAGGAAGACATAGCAAGTTTTCAAAGTAGAAAAAATAATAATAAAAAAACTCCATGGCATGTACAATTTTAAAATAATTAATAAAATTTTAATAGGAAGCTTGTATTAGACATGCATCCTTCAAGAATCTCTGCTGTGGAGATTTTAGGTTATAAAACAATAAGAAATTTAAAAAAAATCTCCTCAGAACACAGCTATCTCGTTTCAGACTCAGATCTAAACACTGATCTGATGTAGTTTCATTGGAGACCTTGGCTCCAGACTTCACGCGACAATTTTGTCTCATATAAAACAAATTCCAGAGGCTAAAGACTGCTCAAGGTTTTTCATTTCTGGCTGAGCGAGGCTTCAACCCTGCCCTCAAAGACTCTCCTTTCTAAGTGAAATGTCACATCAGGTCCAAAATTTACTCTGTCCTTTGGGATTCTAGTTGCAGCCATCCAGAGCACCAGTTGTGAAACAAGCTTCTACAATTTAAGGGCATTCACAAAGCAGCATTTAATTTCAACTTTGTGAGATAACTATTACCCTGGAACAAACAGCAAAAATGCATCACACTTTACATCACCTGTTTTATCAAGTTTGACTCCAAAAGGTGGTTGTTCATCATAAAGGCCAAAGGATGACAGACCACTACCAAAAAAGCCTTGATGGAAGATGCAGTCACTATACTGACTGGGACAAAGGAAGAAATTTTTGAGTTGATGCTAGCTGAGGGCACCAGATCATTCATGCCCAGCTTTCAGGTTGCCTCTGCTATCTGTAGACTATCCTGTCAATCACTGCTGATAAGGTGAACCTTATGGCCCAGGCTGTTGCTGCAAAATTCAGCCACCAGCAACCAATGTGAATCTAAAGTACACTTCCTCTGCCATGGTCAAAGTTTCAAGGAGCTGCAGCCAACCAGATATTGTTGAAGGGGACTTGAGGCACCTAATTCAACTTCCACCAGTGACATAATAAAGCCTTGCTTGGACAGGACCAGAAAAAACAGAACTAGCCCCATCACACATCCTGCTATGCCTATTTCTCCATATTCTTTTACACCAGGACTCCAAAACGTTGAAGGAGAAAGGCAGGGATGAGGTTAGAAATATTTCTACTTTCTGACAGCGAGCCTCACAGCAACAACAGCCAAACAAACAAAAGAAAGCAAAACTCCCAGCAGCTTCACAGCTACAGAGCAAATTTAGTAAACCAGACACTGTAGTAATTAAAGCAAAAGGCAACATTTGGTTCCAAAGCACAGACCCATAACACTAACAACAAGCAGAAAATTTGCAAGGTTTAGTATTCCATGTTTTGAACCTTCTCCTTGAAAAATCCCAACTTCAGTATTTGAACAGATCAGCCAACACTGAAAAAATAAAAGGTTTGTTGATAACAGCGGAACTGTTAATTTTCTGTTTGATGGCCATCAAAAGGAATATAAAAACTAAACCCAAACATCTCTATGAATAGAAATGTTATTACATCTCTATGAATAGAAATGTTATTCTCCTTCAAAATAAGGCTCAGCCTTGCCTGATATTCCCAACATCAAACTGGTAAAGAATTACAGAACATTTCACATTGAAAGGGGCTATTGAGGTGATCTTGTCTATTTGTCCACTCTAAGTAGGGCCATTTAAAATGCTACAAAAGAAAGCCTAACACTAAATTTTATGTACGTAATTCAGGGAAATTATAAAAATACAATGAAAAAAATAGAATGAATGCAAATTTTATCAAATTGCAACTTTCAAATCAAATTTGAGGAACAAAAAACCTCATCTGCTTGCCCATATGCCCTCATTTTAATCAACTTGCCTTCAGTAACTTGTTCAAGGATTGTAAGAGTCAGCAGAAGGATGAATATCAATAAACATTCTGTGTATGTACTGGGCATAAAAAGGAGAAATGAATTCTGTGTTCCTCCATGTGTTATTTCACCACATGAATGATAACAGAAATAGCACAGGATTGTACATGGTCAAAAAGGTATGCACAGCCTCTGAAGCATGAACATGTATCTATAACCACATATCCTGTTGTGTGTGATTCCACTTCCAAAATGGTGCCTGAAGGAGAAAAGTCTCCACAAACATGAGGTTTTCCCATAAGCACACCCAGTCTAGTCATGAGAGTAAACAAACCTCTCCAAGACACCAAGAGCTGTTGTGAAGTAGCCCACTCTTTGTAGCCTGGAGCCAGCTGCTGAGAAGAAAGTTTTCCTCTTGCCATAGGGAGGATTATTCTTTAAGACAGGAATAAAACTTCCTATGTACTGATTCTTACACGTTTCTGTCAGTAACCTGTCAGAGGATTAACACAAAAATCCAAAAAACAACGAAAAAATCCACCAAAATAAAACCAGAAAAAGACATAAGACCACAGTAAATCTGATTACTTCCTCCCACCCACTTTAGATACAGCTCTCTATAGCATAATGATTTGTATTACTGCAGTACATTACAACTGCAGATTCACATCTGGAGTTGGACCACATGCTGTAAATAAAATAATGAGACAGTCCCTGTTGTGCAGTTTACTGTCACAGGACAGGGACAATGGAATGCCAGACAGACACATACACAAAAAAAGAGGGACCAATACTTGGCATCACAGCGAAGAGCAGTGTCACTACACATGCACTGCAAGTTCATCAAAGCCTTTTATAAGCAATACAAGGAGTGAGAGCTTTCAAAGAGGATAATGAAGCAGTACTGCAGCTGTTTACAGGGACCATTTCCCAAGTGTGAAAGGGTAGCACAAGAGAAAGCACAGAAGCGCTTTCTTGTCCTCACATTGTAGTCCCAGTATAGAGACATGCTAGGTTAAGTGGAGGCAGAAGTTAACATCTTAATAGCAAATTAGAGATGGTAAAAATAGGTATGAAAAGCAAAAGCAGCTGGTTTTGCAGCTCGATGCAAAAGGAACTAGTAGATACCAACAAAGCAGCAGCCCAAAGAACGAGCTCTGCCCTGTTCAGAGCAGCACTCTGAATGGGACAAGGTGACATGCCAAGCATACAAAGATGCAAGATGATGAAAACCTTAGAAAAGCATATTCCCCTCCTCCATGCTTTGCTTTTGTTTTCCATTTTCAGGAATAACAGTATACTCCAACAACTTCAGCAACTTTGAAAACAGCAACTTCTTTGAAGATCAGACAATGCAGTCTCGGCAGACACTGATTATAGTTGCTGTAGAGCCGAGACAAGTCACTATTTCAGAGAGAAATCTGGCCACCTGCTGCTCTAAGCAGAGAGGGTGGGATATGTGTAAAATTATGCTTTTCTCCTAAAATTATAACTGGTATTACCCAGGAAACACAGATTAGACTGGGAAAAAATGCATTAACTCTAAATGGTGCAGTTATGCTGAACTAAATTGTACACAGCTGGCTAGTAGCCTTTACTCAGCTGTCACAGGTTTGCTCATCTTAAACTCATTTTATATTATTCCCGATGAACAATCTACTAGAGCTGCTTTAGACTTCTGGCTTCCTTTCAAGTCAGAGGTAGATATCCATAAGTCTGGGACATCTCAAAACCTCAGATATTATTAAAAAGTGATAGTAGTTACTATGGAAGGATGAAACATCTACAGTACAAAAGGTTCCTACAACAGCAAGAGCAGCACACGCTAATCCAATAAAAGCAGTTACTAAGTCTCTCGTCCTAGAGGTCACTTGGGATCAGATCAGCGTATGCCAATGACAAGGTGTAAGTTTAAACAACTGCTCGTAACACAGCTGAGCCACCAAAAGCTGAAGAAGCTGTTTCATTACATCTGTTTTTAACAGGGTTGTCCACTATGGTCAAAACGTAAGGCCAGATTCGGCTGTTAGATCTTTGCAGCTCCACTGTGTAAAGGAGGAGAATTAACCCAGCTTGTAAAGACAAAATTCTGGAGGAAGAATGCCTCATTTTACCTGAACATGCTGAATCTGGCAAGAGGTGACAGTCAGGGAACACACAGAACCCTTTAAAAATACACATCATTTATTACACTAGGACAGTACTTTGTGTTGCACAATCCAAACTTTTGTTTCAAGCAAGAAAATGTTTTCTAAATATTTTGTCACCATGACAGTCTAGCCTTGGACTTGAATTCTGCCCTTGGTTGCTCCATAAAAACCCTGTGAAGGCAACTCTGTTGCACAGTTCGTTGCCATGTCCTAGGCTACCAAGGAAAGCTCATGGGGCAGTGCAGCTACCTGCCTCCTCTTGGCCCTCTGTGCTCTGCAGGGCTCTCTCATCCCAAGCTATTTTGTCTACCCAGAAAATAAAACATTCAGTGTAAGATCCACATGAAAAAACAACATCATATGTAAGAGGAAGATGGTTTTGCAATGAAGAAATCCAAAACACTCCCCAACAGGTTCAGCTTTATCATTTCAGGAATACAAGCAAAACAGGAACCATTCACAAGACAGCAGAATGAAATATTTTAAACACTCAGAAAAAAGATACATAGGAAAACATCCCAGCTTTGAGGATCCTGTTCCAAGTAAATGCATTTCTTTCTAGGACATTAATTTGGCAATCCAAATCTGAGCAGATACAGCCTAAGTCCACAGCACACCCCTGAAGAGAGCAGTGGAGCATTTCTGTATGACTCAGGAAGTCCAATGAAGGAAGACTTCTGCAGAACAAGCTCAACAGGGTGTTTATATACAGCCAGCAGCATCATGTGAATGGGTGGTTTAGTTTGTGAAATGAATGTTTGCATTGTCATTTAAAAAAAAAAAAGAAAGAAAAAAAAAGCAGCATCAAAAAACATCCTCTATTCCACACTTACAAGTTTCCAACATTAAAAACCTAGCAGGGGAAGGAAGTACTCCAGCAGCCAAAATTTACAAATTCTTACCATAACTTTGGCACAGTAAACTTCTCCAGTGTCACAAAGGCCTATTCTTCAGGGGGCTTGGTT
>VWZO01014977.1:10246-24838 GCA_013396975.1 Bucco capensis
CATTTGGCCTTATTGAACTTCATGGAATTGGCCTTGGCCCAGCCATCCAGTCTGTCTAGATCCCGCTGCAGAGCTTCCCTGCCCTCAAGCAGATCGACACTGCCACCCAGCTTGGTGTCATCCACAAACTTACTAAGGGTGCACTCTACCCCCTGGTCCAGGTCATTAATGAAGATGTTGAACAGGAGTGGCCCCAGTACTGAGCCTTGTGGGACCCCACTCGTGACTGGCTGCCAACTGGATTTCACTCCATTGACCACAACTCTTTGGACTTGGCCATCTATCCAGTTTTTAACCCAGTGGAGCGTATGCCCATCCAAGCCAAGAGCAGAACTTACTAAAACTGAAACATGTTCTTTGTGACTTCCTTCCGTTACTGAATGTCTCTGAAATTTCTCAGATTCCTGTCTCTGCTTGTTTCTGCTCCTGACTTTGCTGCAGCTCTGTAGTCCTGAATGCTTTAGAGTGAAGCCTTGGCACAAAATCAAAACTCCCTTTTCTTGCTGACAGCTTAAGTGTTGTTCTCCTTACTGTGGCCCTTAACAATTCTGAAATTGAGAGATCTTGTAATCATTTGTTCTTTTTTGTCTCCCCTGCCAGCAAGTTGTCTGTGGAACATTGCCAGAAGTCACTGCTCTTGCCTTCACCGACTTCTATACACAGTATAACTGGTCACTACTGCAGTACTGCAGCTATGATTCTCCATCATCTTCCTGATCCTCATTCCCTTGGTTTTTAAGTGATTAAGTAGCAGCCGAAGTACTCTGTTCCTTTTTAAAACTTAGCTGGATTATATGCCATCTCACAAATGTAACATAATCTCAAAAATTGCTAAATCCACCTCAGAAAGCCTTGATTTCTAAAACTCTCCGGTTTTGTGCAGGCTAATTCAATAATTGTCAGCTTTTTCCATGTATCAGTTTAATTTCTCTGCCTCTCCTGCTGTCTTGCTTTTTAGGTGCTTTGTCTTGATATCTCTCTGGATTCAGCCTTTTGTGTTCTGTTCTTTTCTGTACCTGCCCTCACAAATCACAGGATAACATTTCCTTCTTGTCTACTGGACTTGATAAGATTTTCTGAAACCACATGAGCCTTTTATTGTCTTACAAAAAATTTCTTTGATACTGAAAGTTGATGCTATAGTCCATTACTTAGTGTTAATTTTCCAGTTACCTTTTCATGAGTCAAGCAGTTGAAAGAAAAAGTGCTAACATTTGTTTTGTGGTTTTCAACTTAATTTTATGCAGAACTTAATTTCATTTGAACTTGGAGGTAAAAATGAAGATGGTAAGGGCAGATGTCCATTTGATCCTGCTCAAAGCTATACATCTGTTATGGTTGGTAAGTTCAGACTTCATGTACCTTGTTTTGATGCATAAGAATTTTTCATCTTTCTCAACAGTCATTCTCAAGTTACTCAATATCAAAGTAGTAGATTGCATCCATATTTTTACATCTGTACTGTGTACCAAGATAGTTACTAAAATGCTTATGCATAGTCAACCTTAGCTTGTTTTGTAAAAGGAGGAATTAAAAATCTATATTTTGAAAGCAACTTTTGAAATAGTAATTTTTAAACTGTTTTTTTCAGGTTTCAGTAAATTTAATGAAGTCCCGTGATTGGCTAGGGGGATAGGATTAATTTTCATAAGAAATGGGCAGAAGCGACAGCCTAGATAGCCAAACCAAACCAGCCAGTGGGATATTTGATACCATACTGACACCATGCCCAGTGTGAAAGAGGAGGACTGGCCTGGTGAAGCACCTGCAGGTCAAGTGGATGGGTCTGGTGGTGGCTTCTGGGAATAGAGCAGTTGAGTTGTACATCAATCATTTTAGATATTATTTTCTTAGAGTTATTGTTATTAATGTATTAGTATTATTGTTGTTGCTGTTGTTTCTTCTTTCTTTGTTTTGTTTTATTAAACTGTCTTTTTCTCAACCCATGGGATTTTACCATTTTCTCCTGATTCTCTTTCCCATCCCATGAGGGGGCAGAGAAGAAGAGTGGGCGAGTGGCTACCTGGTGCTTTGTTGCTAGCTAGGGCTAAACCACAATAAACAAGTAGAACTTTTTAGCTATCCCAAAGACATATCCATTGGATAGAATAAGGGAGTGAGCTCTTACAGCAAGTATATTGTTGAATGGTTAGACACCACTGAATCTTGATTTGATGAAACCAGAGTTCATGGCTGTACCCTGGTGTCACAAGATCATAAATGAGAAGCTCAAAATAAGATGAACTGGGAAACGAGGAAGAAGAGAGCACAATCCCTGCATTGTTGCCTAAATTCTTAACAGTTGAGTTTGAATAATGGTGGCATAGAAAGTGTAAAATAATTACATCAAGAACTTAGGTGGCATTTCTTAAGAAGAGTTGCATATTTGTATATAAACTTTAAAGTACCACAAAAACAATGCTGACTTCTACCAGTTGCTTGCATTAGAGCAGTAATAAACCCAAGTGTGGAAGTATTAGCCTTGAGAAGGGTCAGCAGAAATGTAAACATAGAAGACACGTCTGAAGTGGTTTAGAGGAAATCCTTGTTTATCTTTTCTTGTGGGAAGGTTAAGCTTACTTAGTCTCCTGAAATATTTATGTACCCGTTTTGGTGTCCAGTCTACAAGAAAGTCTAAAATACTTGCTTTTGTGTTAAAGATGAGGAGCTTTTTTCTGGGACTTCTTACAATTTCTTGGGAACTGAACATGTCATTTCACGGCACTCTCATCAGAGCCTTCTGAGAACGGTGTATGCAGTATCTTGGCTTTATGGTAAGTGAGCATGAGAACCAGGCCAACCATATCTCTTTCCTTCTTCAGTGTCACACTTGCAGATAAAGTGTTTGTCTTACCTGGGATATGGGACAGTTGTCAAATGTGTGCCATCAAGAGACTTTGTTTTAAATTTCAGGATTTTTATCTGCATTAACAGTTAAGCCCAGCTTTAAGACACACAGGCTTCAGCTTGATGTTGAAAGGCCACAGTTTATTTTGTATCTCTTTGTTCATTCTTGCAGTAATGCAGCATAGTTACAATACAGTAAGGAAGACAATGGTTTTAGTCTCTAACAGGTTTTCAAATTGAGCTGATTATGGTTGCTGCTGATTTTAGTTCCTGATTTCAAAATTCACCAAGTTTTGTGAATGTTCAGAGGTTTCTGGCTTTCCACCAAAAAGGATCAAAATCATGAAATTAGTATATTCCAAAAGATGCGTTATGTTCCAAAAGATGCATTATGTCCGAAGAATATAGGATATTGAGTTTTGTAATACATATTTTAATGATACTGTTATTTTTAGTATTTCAGCTAATAACTGAAATAAAGGAGAGGCAGAAAAGGGAAGATACCTCTCCAGGCCTGTTAGAAAACCATGCTTGAATGTGGACTGAAGAATGTTGAAAGTAATGAGGGATTAGGCCATAGAGATCTCTCAGATATCTTAGTATTTTCACATAGGGTTTATGCTTGTGTTTTCTTTTTCTCTATTTCTATTTTTTTAGAAATGCTGTTGATACTAGGAACAGCAAACTGTATAGACAGGTCAGTGACTGGAGAACAAGTAAATCCAGTGTGAGGTTTGGACGAAAGAGGACTCCTAGAGTCTTTAGTGGAATCAAGTTAGTAGAATAATATAAAATTATTCTCTTTGTATCTGTAGAACCCAACTTTGTTTTTGCTGATGTGATAAGAGCAGATCAAAACAGCAGAGATGGAGAAGATGACAAGATATACTTCTTTTTCACTGAGGTGTCTGTGGAGTATGAATTTGTTGGAAAACTGATGATTCCAAGAATAGCTAGAGTGTGCAAGGTGGGACATAGTTCCATTTACTTTTAATAATTCAACTAGTTTTTTTGTGTGAATTAAAAAACATTTATTATTGTGGACTTATTGCAAATTAAATGGAAGTGATGAAACTTAGTGAATCTTAGTGAATCAACAGTTTCTGTCAGTACTTCAGAACTGAGTAAGCCTAATTGTTGCTTTGGGAATGAATATTTAATTTTGCACAGTGATGAAATTTCAGTACAACTAAAGGTTCTGCCCATCCCTGGGGAAAAAATCAACCACCATAACCCACCAGCAGTAAAAGTGTCTCACCTGGCTCTTTGATTGGTTGGGGTTTTTGTTTGTCTGGAGTTTTTTGTTTGGTTTTGTTTTGGTTTTGTTTTAAACAACTTTAAGTACAGCTCCCTGAGAAGAACTGTCTTACTTTGGAGCTGAGCAGATTGAATATTTGTCAAGTTACTTTCAAGTAGCTGTGGACAAACAAAACTCTAGCTGTGTCCACAGCAGAATAGCTCTTGACTGTGATGTAGCAGATGGGAGTTCCGTGAAGCTATAAGAGCTGCCAGAGCCTCAAGGAAAATTGTCACCAGATGCCTGAGCCTGTCACACTTCCTGTGTTTAAACCTCAGCATGTCAGCGTGATTCAAGTACATACTTGGGAGTGTTAGTTAAAAATCTCACGGATGAAAGAGGTTTTTTCCAGTAGTTTTTCGGTGGAATGTACCAATTTCCTCCAGATTTTTTTTCAAACAGGGAATTTATATAGCCTTTTCATTTTGATGAGATTGAAATGTTTTATTTTGACTTTCACTGTTTTGTATTTAAACTTTTAAGTCAAAACATCAATAACAAGTTAGTGCCATTGAGACTTCCATTAAACAAGCAGCTGGAGGCAGGTTTACATGTGGCATATTATTATGGCCCTCTGCCCACTGACAGCTTGAAGGGGAAGGATTGTGGAATAAGTCTCATATTTCATCTTACCTCTATGTGTTGGTAGAAGCCATTCTGCATTACTTTTGTTGGTTCAACTAATTTTCTGGTGGCTTCCTTTTCTGTTCATGAATGTGCTAACATTTATTGCTGTTTCTGTAGATAAAATGTTGGAAAATAACAGGGCTTAGTAATTTCAGACTGTGTAGCAGTGGTTCTTAAATGCAAAAATGATGCCTAATTCTCCTCACAAATACCTTTCTATTTTTTAATATCAAAAGAGGGACCAAGGAGGATTAAGGACCTTGCAGAAAAAATGGACTTCCTTTCTCAAGGCCAGATTGATTTGTACCATCCCTGATAAGAATTTAATTTTCAATATTATCAATGATGTTTTTATTCTCAAGTCCCCAAATCTGAAGAAACCAGTGATATACGGAGTCTTCACCCCACAACTGTAAGTCCATTACAACCTTTTCCTGGGCAAGTACTTTACATTTCAGTTGGTTTCTAATAATAATTAATAATAACATTAATAATTAATTAATAGTAATAATTAATAATAGTAAGAATTAATCCCTTTTTCTTTTTTTTTAATCTTGAATTTCTAGCAATAATGTGGGGCTGTCAGCAGTATGTGCATACAATCTCTCTACTGTAGAAGAGGTTTTCTCCAAAGGAAAATATATGCAGAGTGCTACAGTAGCACCGTCTTATACAAAGTGGGTACGATACCTTGGGGAAATTCCTAATCCTCGACCTGGTGCAGTAAGTTTCTGTAATCTTGGATCTGTGATCTTGGTCTTTCTTCAATGCCTAGGAGTAAAGAAACTAGAAAATTAGGTAACCTACTAAATTTTAGTTTGTCCTAATCTGGATACTTTTTGTTGTAAGGGCTTTGTAGAAAAACACTCAAGTGATTTATTCTGAACTTTGGATCTAGGAATTAAAGTGGGGTTTTAAATTCATCTTCTAGTTATTTGCTTGTTTTGTGTTTTCATTGTTTTGTTACTAGTTTTCAAGTGGTGAAATAGATGTCAGTATACACTAGGCAATATGAAATATTTCATAGTTCAGATGAACAGAAGTATAGAAATCATTGCATTGTCTCAGTAGGTTCAGTAGGTTTATCCAATGCAGTGCATTGCTCTGCAGACTAAAGCGTTCATACTGCTGGGTCTGTTTCACACTTTTCTTAGAAATTTCTCATGTCTCCTGTAGTCACCTTGTTGCTGCTGCTGAATAAGGTGACAATTCAAAGTAGTTAAGAAGCATGAGCATCTAGAACGAGTATTTTCCTAAATGTGTTTTGGGCCCAAACAGAAAGGTAGTCCAAGGCTCAGTTTATCACAGAACCCAAAGAGCTATGAGGCCTGAACACCTTTCTTGGTAGAAAGGCTATAATGTAAAAGGTGTACTTACTGGCCAAAATAACGCAGAGAAGAAAATGCATGTAGGTGCTGTTGATTGTCTCTTTTTGTTTTTTTTTCTCTCCCCTCAGTGTATAAACAACGAAGCCAGAGCATCAAACTACACAAGTTCTCTGAATTTACCAGACAAAACATTGCAGTTTGTTAAAGATCATCCTTTAATGGATGACTCAGTGACTCCAATGGGAGACAGACCTCGACTAGTAAAACGAGATGTAAAGTATACCCAGATTGTAGTAGACAGAGTCAGAGCACTCAATGGGACCATGTATGATGTTATGTTCATCAGTACAGGTGCGTTCTGAAAAGCTTTTTTTTTTTAAAATAAGGCACTGATTCTTTAGGCTGAAAGAGAAACTTGAGATTTCCATATTTACAGTGCTTTTACCCCAGCTAGTGTTTTCAATAGAAAGGAAGGGACTGTGGTGAGTAAGTGGAGAATCTTATATGCTTTGAAGAAGTATTGCAGGAAAAGAAATGCAAAACTGGAGTGAGTACAGCAAAACTACACGAAACAATCCATTTGTGGTCATTCTTTGTCCCAAAATGTTATTTCTTGCTCAGAGCTCCTTATAATGGCAGGTTTAATGGTTGCCATTGGAAGAGTTCTGTGAAGTCTTCAGCTGAACAGCAAGCAGGTTATTGAGACAACTTATAGCAACTGTTCCAATATTTTTCCTACCTGTCTTATCAGAATACATTGCTTTGTTGTTTCAGATAGAGGAGCCTTGCACAAGGCTATCAGCTATGAAAATGGAATGCATATTATTGAAGAAACACAGCTTTTTCCAAACTTCGAGCCAGTCCAGACTCTCTTACTTTCATACAAAAAAGTAAGTGCTGTAAGCATCACACTAATAATCTGATTTTGCTCTTCCACAAAACATTTAGTATCACCTGCTGTGATGAAAGAAGACCCTCACTGTGCACAAAACCAGAGGCTGCATCTGTCTTTGCGCTGCAGCAGTATCACATTTTGCTTCCTGCATTTCAGTGTGTGTGGCAGGTGGCAAGCTTGTGAAGGTCTGTGGGGAGCACAGGTATGCAGGTCTTCACTTGCATTGCATGTGCAGAAGGTGAAGCTGTAAAGTGTTTTAAGGTACCAGTTTTCAGATTAGGAGTCGTGTAAAAATCCTGACCCCTTGTGGCTGTTGCAATCTGAGGAAAAGTCCTTGGGGTTTTAGCAGAGGAGTGATATATGTATTCTGAGGAAATAGACCTAAGAAGAGAGAAGAGTCCTGTCCAGCAGAGAGAATAATAATTGTGTAAATAATTGTTTCCTGCTGTCCCAAATCTCACAGGCTCCTGCATGCTAGATGCATTTTAAGAGCAGTCATGTTGGTGTGGCTATGAGTGAGGACCTCTGGTCAGGTCCTGTCTGCCTGGCAGGGCACCAGCTGCAGTTCCAGCTGGGTGACACAGGCCTTGCCACAAGGCTCCAAACCCAGTGATTGTTCTGCACTATTAGTTAGTTGCTCGTTTTAATCCTGGAGTGATTTTGTGACAGTAGGAGGATAATCACTCTATGTACTTTGTACGCAAGAGCTTCTAGCATTAGTTACTCAGACATGCAGATATCTGAATATCTGTGAAATGATTACCCTACGCAGTGGCTTGTAGCATCAGCCCCCTCAAATGATGAAATTTCAGCGTTTCTTAGGAAAGAATGATTCTTGAAGTGCCTGGTAGTAATACTAGCACTTAGTAGCTATCTAGTGATCTATAAATGCTCTGCATTTATATCTGTCTGCTTTTATGTTTGCATAATACTTAATAAAACTTTGCATGCCAGCAACTCAGCTGAACACAGCTTCATGTCAGTAATTCCTTGAAGCCTGTCTTGCATACTTCATCTGTCTTTTCATGCTTATAATAGAAAGAAGGCTTGAGGACAGAGTATACTTTGATAGACAAATGAAGACCAGTGATTAAAACCTTCCACAATGAGACTTGAGTAAAGATGTATTATTTTTGTATGATGCATCACACTGGCAACTTCCTATATATATTGTATGTGTGTGTATATGTATTTATATAAAATGATTGCTGGTTTCTTCTGCTTTATCTACAAAGAAAGCTTCAATCTCCTGCTCTGACAGGAGATTTCAGCATTTGTCCTGTGATAGAAGAAAATGATAGATCTCTCTTCTAATGAATATGCTAATTCCCATTCTTCTAATTGTGGATTCAGTCATACACTGGCTTAATTATGATTCCTCCGTTTCTGGTGAGTGAAAAGGAAGGGATAGGCACGATAGCCTGATACCAAAGACACATGATCTAGCAGTTTGAGCATGCACTTTGTAGCCAAGGCTAGTACAGAAGTGATAGCACTGGATTTGTTTGCTCTGAATCCAGGCGCCACGTTTTCAGTTTCTCAAGAATGTCCTGAAAGGGGGCAGTGTGACTTGGCATAGGGGCTTCATAGGGAACGTGCTGTCTTTTCACAGAGTAACTTTTCTCAAAGCTTAGAATTGGCACACAACACTGCCTCCTGCCTGGCACTGTGGAGAATAACAGCTTATAGCTTCTGCAACGGAAAATTTTTGTGTGTCCATAATAACTTTTGACATATAAAACTAACACCCAAAACTGAAGAAGGACTGCCAAGTACATTCCCATAGATGCAATGGTTGTTTTCAGTAATGACGGGTTGGAGGTTGGGTCAAATGCCAGAGTCAAGACAGCACTGTAGTTGCAGCACAACCCAGGCAGGGATTACTTTTGGTCCCCAGAACAAAAACACAAGTTTCTACATTTTTGAACATCACAGTAGCAATCACAATCAGTTGCTAGTCAAGTTCTTCATGGAACTGGTATTGTGGTATGTGTAGTGACATTTCATAGTAATGGATTAACCACAAACAGGTAATGGTCTTTACCCACGTGGTGGGCTTCAAATCTCTCTGGAGTCAGGGTCCTTCCTGAACAGATTATTGCAGTTGTCTCCAGACCTTTCCCATGTACCTTCACCTTGTTTGGAGAGCAGTGGACAGGGTCAGATCCATAAGTCATGCTTTACTGAAAGATGTGTCTGGAGTTTTTAAAATGGTCTACTTAGCTTGTGCATATTCTCTCAATTCCTATATGTCCCAGCTGGGAACCATGTGCAGTGTTGCACAGTTGGCTTGGATGTTAGCTAGCAGACTGCTGGAGAGATAAGCAACACTCAGAGCACTGGGAGATCTTTCCATCAGAACGGGAAGCTTCTCCTACAAAATTGTACGACTCCAACACTGCAGACCTCCTTCTGTGGGCATTGCAGTATAATCCAACACTGAAGTTTCAGGGTGAAAGACTACGTTTGATTCTATGTCTCTGAAGTTTGATTCTCTTTCAAAGTCCATCTTCCAGCAGTGCTGTTAGATCCACTTCTGCCTTTCATCTTCCAGTTTCAACAGTTTTCTTCAAAGATGTCTGCACACTTTATATATGAGATGGATCCAAAATGATTTGTGCTTGGTTTTATGGTTTTCTGTAGAGACTGCTCCTAAGTCAGAATACATTGATCATTGGATTAAGACAGACTTTCCTCACAATTATGGTGTGTTCCCATGGAAAACTTCCTTGCCCAAAACCTAAGTTCAGCCCTTAGATGCTCTCTGTAAGTAGCTTTATTGAGGCTGTTTGTCCTGTCAAGACCAATAGTCTCTACCATGAACATGAGGTTTTTGGACAACGTTTCTTCACTGGAAGTCTTTCTTGGCTCTCCCCCCATGACTTTGTGATCATATTCATCCTGGTGAAGCAAAATGAATCCTGAGCACATTTCTGCAAACTGCAGAAACAGCTGCAATACAGGAAAAGGCACTCCATGCTTGGATCACGCTCATTTTCCTTGACAGCTGTGGTAGGGAGGTGATAAATCTACTCGGTGTTCTCAGGACAAAGCCAACCCACTGTCAAGATGATGTGCTGCTTTCAGCTTTGTATGCACAGCCTCTCAAAAGGACTAGAGAGTTCATCAGTAGTGAGTTTTGGATTGCAGCACAGCCTCCTTTCTTGAGGCTTTGCATAATATATAAATTCACAGTGTACCTTTAGCCATTGGTTTCCCTGAGCTTTAGAACAGATGACTGAAGTAAGGTAGCTGTCCACCTTCTCTGAGAATGGTGTTTGGGTTGAGAGTAATCTTTTCCTGCCATGCTCAGAGTGAGTCTTGTTTGGGATCCCCAGCAACAGTGGGTCAAACAGTTAATCTGTTTATATCCTCATTTTCCTAGGTGTCATGCTGTTTCATTTGAATGCTATCCAGTGTTCCTCCTTGAGGAGCAAGTAGGCAGCTGTGTTTGACTGCTGTAAGGCTGATGCTGTTGTGGCTGCAGAGACCTGACTGGCAGAACAGCCGAAGGCTACTCTGGGATAACTAGGACCAGATCCTAAATACTGCAAGCCTTTCTGTTCAGGCTTCTGTGTACCTGCTGCAGTCTAGTCATCAGCAAATGCTTGCCTTGCCTCCCATGAGGATTGTTGGTACATTTTTATGTGCGGGCCAACTTTGTGATAAAACCATGATTAGACATGGTTACTTTCCATTCTTGTAAACCATATCTATTTTCAGATTTTGTTTGTCTTTTTGCACTGCTGAATATTTGCAAGTTTCCTTTCCGTTATAGAAATAAAAGCTAATCACTATGCTTATTCCCCTCACACTCCAGTTTTTACAAACATGGCTGTATGTATGTAACTCTTCATTTTTCAATAATTTTTAAATTGTTACTGGGTTGTTCAACTTTGACAAGGTGATTGGCTTTTAGGTTTTTTTGTTGTGCCTTTTTTTTCTTTTCTTTTTTTTTTTTTTTTTAGGGCAGACGATACCTCTATGCTGGTTCAAATTCTGGTGTGGTTCAGTCTCCGGTGGCTTTCTGTGACAAGTACACCACTTGTGTCGACTGTGTTTTAGCAAGGGATCCTTACTGTGCTTGGAAACCCCTTGAAGCTTCCTGCATTGAGATTTTTAAAGAAAGTGAAATTAAAAGGTAGTGGTAGCCTTCGCTTACCATATTGTTACAATCAGTATTTTATTAGTCTTGTCCTTTACTAATAACTGGCATATATTTTTTTAACTGAATGTTTTCAAATACAGACTTTTTCCTATCCATGTATGTCTGCTTCTGCTGTTTAGCAAGCATGAATCTTACTTAGTACAAGAGAATAGGCAGGCTGTAGGAAACAAGATTTGAAGTTGTAATGCTTGGACTTACTTTTACAGGAGCTGGATTCAGAACATAGGTGGAGATGCATCTTCTTGTTCTGGTGAGTTAGTCTTTGAAGAGCTCTTTGACATATCTAGGTGGAGTAGTGAAAGAGTTATGTTTAGTTCAGTTTTGTTTTAGTGATTATCTGGACATTTCTTTTTATTTTAATAGCTATGTGATTCTTGGTTTTGAATATTTGGGCATCTGTACAGCATGCATGTTGTCTTAAAATGTCTGTGTTTGTGTACATTCCAGTGTGCAATGCACAACCCCCTGAAACAAACAGGGGCAGCTTAACAGCGGCTTGTGAACAAAAGCAATATTTACCATAAGTACTTCTAGTGCAAAGGCTTCTCTCTGTGATACGACATTAGACATTCTACTGTGTGCCTTGATAAGTGCTTGGTTATTGCTACTGGATCAGGTGAAATGATCCAAAAAATGGTGGGTTTATGGGGAAAGAGGGACTTAGAACGTGATACAGAGCAGTTTAAGTACTCTTCATAGTGCTTTAAGGCAAGTAACCACAGGTCCTTTCATTATAATATGTACTGCTGCCACCAGATCAGGGAGATCCTAAAGAACAGTAGTGTTACAGGGGATTTATACTGCACTAAACAAACGTCTTAAGAGTTTTATTTACTCTGTTTTTATTTCTAATCCAAGCGAAGCATGGACTGCCATGAGAGTTTTGCTTGTTATTTTTTTTGTTAATTTATGCTGTTGCATTGAGGGTGTGCCATAAATGCTGGTTTTTTATTTTTTTTTTATCAGAAGAAAGTTTGAGTAACAGCATTTTGTTCAATTTTATTCTTGCATATTTTTTTGCTGGTTTACTTAGACTGCACAAATTGCATATAATATGATACCAAGTCAAGCATCTGGTCTCAAACAATGGCTCATCTCATATTCCCACTCTGTTATGAATCAACACGGTCTCTTCTTTACATAGAAGTGGAGGCTCTCTTAAGAGCCCAGTCCTGTTCAACATCTTTATTGATGATCTGGATGAGGGGATCGAGTCTACCATCAGTAAATTTGCGGATGACACCAAGTTGGGAGGGAGTGTCCCTCTCCTGGAAGGAAGGAAGGCACTGCAGAGGGACCTGGACAGGCTAGGTGAATGGGCAGTGACCAATGCCATGAAATTCAACCAAGCCAAGTGCAGGGTCTTACACTTTGGCCACAACAACCCCATGCANCCTCACGCAGAGGGTGATTGGGCTCTGGAATAGGCTGCCCAGGGAGGTGGTGGAGTCGCCGTCCCTGGAGGTGTTTAAGAAAAGATTAGATGTGGCACTGAGTGGCATGGTTTAGATGTTGTGGTGTGTTGGGTCATAGGCTGGACTTGATGATCCTGGGGGTCTTTTCCAGCCTTGGTGATTCTGTGATTCTGTAAAGAGTTTGAGATTCTTGTCTCTTAGTCTGTCTTCATGTCTCGCATGCAGCTGTAGCTTGCTATTTCACTGAGATTCTTGCATGCTTCTTCATCTTGGTCTCGTGAGGTAATCTGAATAGCGCAGTCTTGTGAAACTGTATGGATTAGAGCAAATGGGAGTCATTGCTGATTTTTTGCACATTTATTTTGATGTTCCAGATAAAGTAAAAGAGAATTCCCTACAACATACATTCAAGCATGGGGGCACAGCAGAACTCAAGTGTTCTCAAAAGTCCAATCTGGCGCAGGTAGTTTGGAAATTCAAAGATGATGTGCTGAGAGTGGAGAGTCCAAAGTACCGTCTGCTGGAAAAGGCGCTGCTCATCTTCAATTTGTCAGAAGGAGACAGTGGTGTTTATCAGTGTTTGTCAGAAGAAAAAGTGAAAAATAAGAAATTTTCTCAGGTGCTGGCCAAGCATGTTTTGGAACTGAAAAAGATACAGCATACCGTGGTGGGCCCCACCACAGCAGCTGCACCAATGGAAGGTAATACTGATGTGCAAAAAGTGTCAGCTGTATCAACCAAGGGGTCTACCACTCACACCTCAACCACTCACACAGTGCCAATAACAACAGCAAGGATAGTAACAAAGCCAATTGGCTCTGTCCTAGCAAGTACAGTCTCCAATGCAGAACTCTTCAATTCAATTCCTGACGCAGTCCCAGCAAAGACAGTGTTCCTCAAGTCAAATCATAACTTCCTGCTGATGTTCCTTTTTCTGTTCTTTTTTATTCTCTTCTTGTGCCTGCTCTCCTACAACTGTTACAAAGGATACTTGCCAGGGCAGTGTTTGAAATTTCGCTCCCTCCTGCTGCTTGGTAAGAAGAAAACAAAGTCAGATTTTTCTGATTGTGAGCAAAGTGTGAAGGAGATTTTGGTGGATCAAGGCAGTGTCAGCCACCAGAGTGGGGAGCAACCAAAGCCAGCACATGACACTGGCTATGAAACTGAGCCTGACTGTGGGAACAGCCAGCTGCAGCCTGGGTATTTGCAGCCATCCCGAGAGGCCAAGGGCAAGCCCTTTGATGTCACATGTGAACTCAAGTACGCTGACTCAGACGCAGAAGTGGACTGAAGGACCCAATCATCCATTTCAGTGGTGAAAATCAGCTGTTGTCCTGCAACTAGCTAACTGAGCAACAAGTGTGGGTGTGACAGCTGAGCCATATTGGGGATTACATACTTAAACTGTACAACAAGGCAATTTTCATTCAGATCTTACCAGATTAAAGAAGTGGTGTTCTTGTCTCTAGACCATAACATCTTGTGTTTTACTGTCTCTCTCTCGCTTTCCTTTTTTTTTTTTTTTAAATGGCCAGTATGACATGACCATTTGTTTATTCCACATTTTCCCCCACCAAGTCCTCTGTTCTAGCGAACAGTTACTTGCTTGTCCTTCAGTTCTGTTCTTCCAGGGGATAAAACTAACTAACACGGTTGGCTTTAAAAAGTACTTCAGTCTACACATTTTTTAGCTGCTGTTAAAAAAAAACCTAGTTTCATTTTAATTCCAAATTGGAAATTTAGTTTATCAGATTGGTAAATTACAGACTTTTGTCCAGATTGGGACATTTTTTTTCCCCTTTGCTTCTAGTGATTAGTTTCATGCTTTGTGTTTTGGAACACTAAGTCTCTTTAGTTGGCGAAAGTTCGTTTTTTTAAACTGCTTTTTAAATATCTTATGTTGGGGATAGCATTGGCTCGATTTGTATAAGTCTCTCAGGGATAATCTCATATAAAGGTTTTTTTCTTCTGTTGCTGCTTTCTAGAAATTTGGGTACGACAGTATCAGTACAAAA
>VWZO01014977.1:24895-42659 GCA_013396975.1 Bucco capensis
GGGTGGGAATACTAGATTTTGGAATGCTTTTCTTTTTTTCTTTTTTTTTCCCTCCCATTAACCAGCAAACCAGACAAAGTCATATTCTATTTCCTATACAGAACTGGATTTTTGTTTTGTTTTCTTTTTTGTTTGTTTGGTTTAATGAAACAGAACAGGCAGGCAGCTGTCATCAGTGACATGGAGAGAAGTTTTTTGCATTGTGGAAGCAAACAGGAATTCAGAAGAATTAGCTACAACAATTGAGCTAGTGACTCACTTGGAATGGACTGTTAGGATACAGCCTGATGAGAAAACATTGCCGATTTTTTTTCTTCTTTTCAGGTTCAGAAATAACTCAGCTTCTTTTTGTGACAAAGCTTTGTAACGTCACCCTTTCAGGATGACAACTTCTAATCTCCTGTGCAATGGAGACTGAAACTGGAGCTGTGTGCATTTGTTCTTAGCTTGGTTCACAGCAGCACTGTTTGTCTGTAAAAGCATTTTGTGCAGTACAGTCCTGAAGAATTGTTCCTTTCACTGCATTTTTCTGTAAATATTGCTAGAAATGGAATGCATTTTAACAGTAAATAGCAGTATGCCTGGGCTGCTTTTCTATGTTGGACTTTCACATGAACATAATTTACACCATCTTAGTGTAAACAGTTTATATTTTATAAGATTCAGTTTGGTTTTATTTTTCTATTTTTAATAATGTACATATAACAGAATAAATATTAAAATAAATTGTATTCGATCTTGACTTTTATGAAGCCTGACACAATGGTACTGCTTTCCATATTGCAAGTACTAATGTTCCTTGTGGTTTCCTTTAAGGGGGAAAAGTGAAAACTTTTGCAATTAATTTGAGACATTCTCTTCTCAGCTTTAGCTGAACAGGATATTACTTGGGGGGCGAGACTTGGAGGGATGGAAAAAGGAAACATGGGTGAAGGAGGAAAGTGCTCTTCTCTAGGGGCCTAAGGACACTTCCTCTTATTAGCCTTTTAAAATTCATATGTCTTTTTGCATTATTTCTTCAGTGCGTGATATATTTCTTACAACTTTTTTTCCTTAGTACCCTCTTTTTTTTTTCTTTTCTGTCCTCTTCTGTCACACAGCCTCGTCTTCTATACTTTTCCCTCCTACGGGTACCTCCTTTTTGTCCTGTGTGGGAAGTGGTTCACCTCCTTTACCCACCAGTACCCAGCCTGATGTTTGGTCTAGCACAGACTCTCTAAAGGTCATGTTGTTGCCACCTTTCCTAAGTGACCAGGCACAGCATGTTAGTGTCTGGGGACCCTTTCACCTCTTCTGCCAAGCCACAGGTAAGTTGGAGGACCTCTATACAAACCAGCATTTTCTGCATTAAGGGTTTAGGTGTGTTGTCATATTCTGTATGTGTTTTAGCTTTTTCATATTTAAAGAAAAAAAGGAAAGACCATTTCATGATGTATTGTCAACATATGCTGTTACCAAGGATCTGGCACTGTATTGTTAAATTGTATTGTTTTAACACTGTAACATTAACAATATTCTATTGTTAAATGCAGGCTCCACTTCAGCAGCATACTTTTAGTACACTAATGGTCAGTTGATTTTTAATACACTCACTTGCATGCTGAAGGGGTCACTGAATCATGGTTGCGTATGGACTCTTAGCAGGTAAATACTTCCAATGTCTGTAGGCTGTCTAAAAAATACACTTTTGTTGAGTTTGAATTTAATGTGTATTTCTGCACCAGGTCAGTTACTCGTTTTTAGTCTTAGCTTATTTCAAATGGTCAGTTACTTACAATAGCAACAATTTCCATTTCATGAAGAACATATTTGAGGTGTACAGGAGAAGGACAAAGCCTTTATTCCTATAGAAATTCAACTTTTATCCTTTCAGCTTTTGTTTGGGTAGTAGTTGTCTGTTTAAGGTGAGATTTAATGGATCTGAACAGGTCTTAACTTGTGATTGTATTCCTTAAAAGATGAGATTGCCAATACAGATTTTTTATAGTAGCATTGTTTCATATTGGTCTGTGTGTGTGTGTGTTACATGGAATCAGATCAAAATGCATAAATCTTTATTAGGTTTTAACAAGGGCATGATATGTATTTCTGTGGCTGAAAAGAAAAGCAGCAGGTTCAGATTTCTTTCGTAGAATAGCAGCATCATAGAATCATTTAGGTTGGGAAAAACCTTTCAGCAATAATTTTGTCACTGTTACTACAGACAACTCAGAAACTTTGTCGTATGCTATGAAAAAAAAGTAATAATAGCATGAATAGCAGAAAGGAGTTAAACAGTTTGATAATTGTGCTACAGATCGGGAATTTATTTTTAAATTACTTTTTTCATCCAGCAGTGCTTGTTTGAACATGATAGTTGTGCTGCTTTTTAAAAATTATCTGTAATTGTAATTGCCTTCGCAGTGAACTTAAAGATGGAGCAGTGCCCTAAATTCAGCCTGTGGAATTCATTCCTGAGGAGGCAGGGATGAATAGGGGAAGAAATTGTAGCAAGGATCAGATATCCGAGAGATGCAGTGATGGCACAGGCAAGATTAGCCAGCTGTGGACTTTCTGACTTCTCTCAGAAAGCAGCGAGGGACCGGACTTTGTGTTACATTAGCCTTTGGAAAACAAGACATTTGGTTAATATTTCACACCTGTCTTTTACCCAGAGTTACACCTTTATCCTGTTGATTTATAAAAACAACAACACAACAAAGGCAAACCAGCACACTAGACTGATGGACAGCTTTTGCATCCTTCTGGAACCTGCATGTGAGGGTATATAAATATATCCTGGCTGGGGACTGGCTAAGCAAATCAGATGCTTTTACTAGGAAGCTCTCTGTTTGGGTTTATTCACAGTCTTTTATATTTCTTTATATAAACATAGCTGTAATGGAAATTATTTCCCTTGGATATGACTGTAAGGTAAAACGTGTTCTCGAAGAGCAGAAGAGTTAAATGAGACAGGCAAAGAGTTAAATGTTTTACCTGGTCTTCTGCATAAAAGATGTGATATCAGCAAATGTGTGATGTGAATACATAGATTGCCACATCATCCAGTCAAAAACCTGAAGCTAAGTTTCTCACTTTTTAAAAATAAGAATTACCGAATCTCTTCCCTTTTTTTTTTTTTTTAAAAAATTTAAATGTCAAGCTGACTGGAAACTCAGCAGGAGTTGGTGAGTTCTCTTGCTTATCCCACATTTTAACCTGAAATGGTGCCTCAGGATAATGCTTTACAGTCATGTAATTGTCTCATTTCAACAACATTAAGTTAAGGTGGATACAACACAAAGAGCCAGTTGTCACATTTTTTTTTCCTGGAAAATGATTTTTTCCAAGAATGGAGTACTCCTGCCCTAACTGAAAAGGAAGGAATACATTTCCCTAAATGAATTGCTCTCCCAGTTTCTCTGCCTGCTCCCCTGGAGAGTCTCTCATCTTCACATTTCTCCAAAGACTTGTCTGCTCGTTTTGCACTGACAACAGTAGGTTTCTTATGTGCTTTCTCCAACAGTACTTCTCTCTCCAATTGCAGAATTTTTAAATACTTTAAAGACACTTGAGACAGGCTTCAAATGTTATTTTGTTCAGTTTATCTGGTGCAGGAGAGAGCTGGTTTGTTGATGATGTATGCACCTGGTTTATTATTTCTCTGGTGTACTCTGTGGAATTCAGGTATAGTATAAAGAGTTTTTCTCTAGCAGTTTTACTTCAAGATATTTTACGATACCTCCTCCCCCAGCTGTACAGTAGTGTATCCTAGAACATCCTGAGTATGCTGAGCAACCACCTAAATACATTTATAATCCCAACAGTGCAAAACTTTATGCTTTATTTGTATTTCTGGCCTGCAGATTCAGACTCTATTGAATGTCCATGGTATCAAGACTTCTTACCTCCTCCCTTGGTTCATCTGAATCTGAAGTTTTTCCCTAATAGTTTCTTAACTTTTCAATCTCATTAAAAAACCCCTGGGAGTGTGAATGTAAAAGGTTCTGCAGACTCGGCAGTACACTTTAAAGGAGATGTTATTTCATGGAGCTATTAAGATTGGAATCTGGTAACCCCCACGTACAATGCCTCTTCCCTGTGGATACGCTCTTTTAAAGGAAATGCAAGAAAGCTTCCCACATCCATGTGGGAAAAGGCCTTTAACTCACAAGAATGAGAATTCTGAGTTGTTCACTACAGTTTTTCTGTCTTTGGTGAAGCTTGAAGTTGCGCTGAAAGGCATGTGGAAGATAGAGGGAAATATGATGCACTGCAGTTCTCTGCAGACAAAGTAAAACTCTAGACAAAAGTGCCTACAGAGTGAGTCCAAAACAGACCTTACCCAAGCCTATGTCCAAGTGTCTGAGGGTTGGCTGTACTAGTGTTAACCAAATGCTTGTGCAACATAGGTCTCAGCCACAGGGCTAAGAAGTCCCTGTGCCCCAAGGTGTCTCTGATTTCCCCTTGGGAGGAGGAACTCATCTGTCAGGGATTAACTTACCCAAGAAAATGAGTAAACTTTCTCTCTGCAAGTGGCTTCGTAAGTCATTCTTGGGTGAGTTATTTTAGATTAAGTGTATCACTCATGTGCTGGAGTGGTCTGGTTGGTTGACCAGGTGCAATGCATTCAGAGTTCAGTCAGCAGAGGCATGAAGGTGTGCAACACCCAAAGCAGAATGAGTCTGCATAGGAAGGTGCTTTGTGCTAGACAACAAAATCTTGACTAAGACTACAAATTACAACTTTTAAATTACTGCGTGTCAGTATCCTAAAATGTGAGTTTAATTCAGTTGTTAACTTTGTTCTGTTCTTACAGGAACACAAATACCAAATAGCAATTTTCCATGGACATATTCTTGTGTTTTATAACCAGTTGCAGTTTCCCAGCTTTTTTTTTTTTTTTTGGTGAACTGTTTTATAACTCTTCCTGCTTATGTTGGTGAGCATATAGCTACATGATTAGTGGACAGATTTATTGCTAGTTTTAGTTTTTGAAACCTGAAAGTGGCTTGGTAGCCTAGGAGGAAAAGTTCTGCACCTCTCAAGACAATTGAATCTATTGCACAGATATTTTAAAACATTCCAAAATATTTTTTTCTAATTTTTATGGAGTATACTTTGAGATTTACATGACAGAGCTGTTGAACCAATATATACATGATTTTATTCTGTATGGTTGCTTAGTAATCTGCAGTTGATTTATCTTCATCCTCATATGCATATGCTGAGTTTTTACCTTGTTAAACACTTCCATGTCCCACTTTATGAATTAGCTTCTCCACAGATCTTTGGTGTTTTATCTCGTGCTATCTGCCTTCAACTAGTTTTAGCATCTAATAGCTATTAATTTGTGATTCTGTAGTTTTGTACCACTATTTTCAGTAATTTCTACACTGACTGAACATTAATCACTTAAAGGCATCTTGGTATGAAAAAAACATTCCTTCATGCAGATCTCTGACATGCTACCTGATGTTTATTAATTGAGATGCATCTAGAAGATAAGTTGAAAAAATACGATTATTCCTTTATTAACAGAAAAGGACTTAAAAGTCTTGACAAGGTTATAAAATCAGGCAAATATTTCAGACCCATTTTGCATAAAAATCAAAAAACATTAAAGGTATTCTCCTTGTTACTTCAGATTTCAATATCTCAGGGCTGCAATTACCTTACTGGAGTTGGCACTGTTTTTTCATACATCAGGGCCTATTGTGGCCCTCTTACTTTTACATCTAACTTCATGCAAAACCAACAGCCTCAAACATCTTTTTAAGTGTTGTTATTATCCTGGCTCTGATGGCTTCCTCCATAGTGACTGCTCTAAGAAAACTGAAAATTAATTTCTGTAAGGCCTACGACATGGATGATGCATTCCTAAATTTTGGCATAAACAGCAGATTTCGAACAATTCCAGGAGAAATATCTTTTGCTGTGTACTTTTATATGTAAAATCTATGGTTAAGATAAGAAATATGTGGAAAGGCATGCAGGAAAAACAACTTTTAACTTTTTTGGTAAACTGTTTTCTTACAAGGCCTAAAATAAGCTTAGCGTAAACATGAGGCACATCAAGTTAAAAAATTGGAGACTAAGTGAGAGTAAGCCAAGAGTGTCTTATTAATTCTTCCTCAAAAGACTTTTTTTTTTCTGCTTAGTACCCTCCTACCTTGTGCAGTGTGCAGCTGACTGCATTCATTCAGGTTTTTCCTGTGTCATGAATGGTAGGGTGCAGTTGCGTAACCTCTTCTTGTGTGGCTTTTGGTAATTTATAAATGCTTAAAACATAAGAAGAGGTACTAAAATACCATTCTCTTCATGAAGAAATCAGTCCAGTTAGGATTAGTAGTTTTAGCCTGCTGACAATTATTGTTGTAATGTGTTTGAAACATTCCAAACTACATACATGTTGTAGTGTATTCCTTTTACACCAGTAGGTTAAGTGTTCTTATACATTCATTGGTACATTTAACAGCTGTATCCTAAGCCAGCAGAGGGCTTAGGAAAAGTAAGCCTATTGTGTGTTTTAAAAAGTTTTTGGTTGGTATCTACACGGTTTGAAGAAGTCCTTCTTTCAAAAAAAATTTGTCAGAAAGTCTCTTGAGACTAAGGAAAACAGCCAGTACCTCTATGGAGGAGCAACTTTGCTCTTGGCTGCTTAGTTCAGTTCTTTGGTTTACTTCTGGAATCTGATGCTGCATGAGCAATTTGCAGAGATGAACTAATCTGGTCAGAAAACGTAGTATTTACCCTTTGAATTTAATAAGAAGGTTGATTAAGGGGAGGCTATAAGGATGCAAGAAAAGGAGCTACTGCAGAATCCATGGCAGTTCTTACAGTATGAGTAGGTAGGTATACAAGGACAAGTTTGCTGCACATTGGTGTCTTTGAGATCCAAATGTAATTCCTGAATTACTTTTGGCATGATTCTTCTCGGGAGAGATATATTTAAGTGTATATTTGCTTCTATGTGCCATTTGCTTGCAAGGTTTTGCATGATCTCACACCTTAGCCTTTCCTTTTTTTGCAATTCAACATAAATATTTAAACTGTTTTTCTTCTTGCTAGTATGCAACTCCCATTCAATAATGTCTCAGCTTGAAGTAGTACACTGTTGCTAATTCCAGGTCCTACCCAGTGAGATCTGATGAGTTTGGGCTGGTCTTAGGAGTCTCTGGAGCATAACCACAGCTTTATGCTCTTTTCTTCAGAACTTCTTGTTACCCCTACCAGCCTGTTTGCAAACTGTCTACATGTACACTTATTTTTCTTGTCTTCTCCATAAGAGCTATAACTTGTAGACTTTTAATAACTAATACCTCATTGTACCCTGGTTAACTGTGTACTGATTTGGAACATAACTGGTTTTTGTTTGTTCGTGGGTTGGGTTTTTTATTTGTTTGTTTTTACTATTTCAGCGGAAACTGCTTACCAGAGCTGCTGCAGTGTATCATGTACATAGTCCCCTCAGTGGAGATTTAAAATCTTATTTCCGTCCCTTTCAGTCGTCTTCCTGCTAGAGCTTCTGGCACACAAAGGAGTAAAAGCAGTAGCTTGTGCACTGTGAGAGCAAGAGTCATTTCTGTAGAGCCTGTCACAGTATGTTCCCCGATTTACAATGCTTTAATACTTAACATAGTAGCCTTGTTAGCTGATAAGAGGACCAAAAATCAGTATACAGACTCAAAACTAGAAACCGAGTTTTTTTTTTTTCTTCCAGTTCCTAGTTCTAGCTTTCTAGTGCGTCATTTAATCATTCATCACAGGAAATTGCCAGAGTTCCAATTGCAAAACCTTTTTTTGGACTCTTACAGAGAATATCTAAATAAATGCTGTTCATGCTGGGAAGCATGGGCAGTTAAGAATTGCGTTTTCATCTCAAAGGCAAATGAGCCATTTTCCCAGTCTGCTTTTAAATTCCATTCTGGGAAGGCAGATCATAGAATCATTTGGGTTGGAAGGGACCTCTGGAGGTCATGTAGTCCAACCCCCCTGCCAGGGACATCCCCGTCTAGATCAGGTTGCCCAGAACCCTGTCAAGCCTCGCCTTGAATGCTTCTAGGGATAGGGCCTCAACCACCTCCCTGGGCAACAGTTCCAGTGTTCCACCACCCTCGTGGTGAGGAACTTTTTTCTAATATCAAGTCTAAATCTACTCGTCTTCAACTTAAAACCATTGCACCTTGTCCTTTCATTACAGGCCTTTGTGAACAGGCCCTCTCCAGCCTTCTTGTAAATTCCCTTTAGGTACCAGAAAGTCACTAGGAGGTCCCCACAAAAAACTTTTCCAGGCTGAACAATCCCAGCTCCCTCAGCCTGTCTTCATAGGAGAGGTGTTCCAGCCCTCTGTTCATTCTCGTGACCCTCCTCTGGACCCGCTCCATCAGGTCCGTGTCCTTTCTGTATTGAGGGCTCCAGAACTGGACACAGTATTCCAGATGAGGTCTCACNAATGTTGTGGGAGACTGTCTCAAAGGCCTTGCACGAGTCCAGATAGATCACGTCCACAGGTTGTCCATTGTCCACTGAGGTAGTCACACTGTCATAGAAAGCCACTAGGTTTGTCACCCTGCGATGTCCTGTGAGTCTGGTGACTCCTCACTGCCGGAGGTGGGGGTTGGAGGGGGTTGTACCACTAGTCCAAGCACCCTGCACCATCCTGTGAGTCCAGTGACAGATGCTGTGTCCTACTTTTCTGTGTGAGCTATGCATTGTCTCCTCTGGTGACTGGCTACTTCATCTTCTGTGTGTGGTTTACATTTCACAGGAGTTCTGCCTGCTTTTAATCTGCCTTGATAAGGCTGCATCAACTTGCAGTGTTCATGTTACCCAAATGGGCTAGTAACAAAGACACCATAAAGGACTATGTCATGATTCTTCAGTATGAATTCTTTGGCATTTCAGAGGGGTCTGTTTTTCTTGGCTTTTTATGTATTGGGCTTTTTTGTTGTTATTGTTGCTGTCAAGTTATTTCCAGTTTGTTTTCTAGAAGGTATTGCCCCTACTTCAAAAAAAACCAAAACAACCAACAAAACCAGAAGAACAAGCCCTGCCCTAGTTACTGAGATATATGCTTCCTACCTTGAACTTTTCACAGAATCATAGAATCATTAAGGTTGAAAGAGACTTCTAAGATCAGGTCCAGTAATACCTATCACTAACATACCACTAAACCATGTCCTTAAGTAGAGCATCTCCGTGTTTCTTAAACACCTCCAAGGATAGTGACTCCACCACCTTCTTGGGCAGCCTATTCCAAGACTTAACAACCTTTTCAGTAAAGAAATTTCTCCTTATACCTAATCTAAACCTCCCCTGATGCAACTTGAAGTCCATTTCCTCTTGTCCTCTCACTGTTTACCCTGGAGAACCACCTCCTTTCAGGGAGTTGTAGAGAGCAATAACATCTCCCTTGAGTCTTCTCCACACTAAACAACCTCAGTTCCCTCAGTCACTCCTTGTAAGACTTGTGCTCCAGACCCTTCACTAGCCCCTCACTAGCCTCATTGCCTTTCTCTGGACATGCTCTATTGCCTCTATGTCCTTCTTGTAATGAGGGGCCCAAAACCGAACATAGTATTCTAGATGTGGCCTTCCTAGCACTGAGGACAGGGGGATGATCAATTCTGTGATCCTACTGGTGACACTCTTTGGTACAGGTCAAGATGCTGCAAAGATCCTTGTCTCTTGCTTTTAAATTAGTATCTGTAAGCTTTCTTGAAAGCCATGTGTCTATTAGGATTTGATGTGTGATGGCAAATTCTTAATGTGGTACACTGTAGCAGGACACATCAGCATGATGTTCAGGATCTGTAGCAGTGTACTTACATTCTTTAAATCTGGATTGATTGGTTTATGGATGTATTTTAAGATCAAACTTACACCAGTAATTCAGTGAGGACAGTTAGGCTGTGAATATAAGTTTACAGCTGCAGTGGTAAGGTTTTAATGTTATCTACAGCTCTGAAATTTTTCTTTGTGGAAAATGTTGAGGCAAAATCACCTGGCTGTTAAAAGACATCGTTTGTGCAAACCTGCCTGACTTGATGTAGGTCAGAGAACCCATTTGGCCAGCGAAAACTACCAAGACAGTACTTGGGCAGTACTATTTCACTCAAAGGGCTGAAAGCAGAAGTACAGAAAACAGAAACTATATGGAAAAGCAGCAACCACTTTCACGGGTGCTGGAAATTATGAAGGGCTTATGCAGAGAAAAGGGGTAGTTCAGACAATGCAGCAAGGCTTTTTTTTTTGTTTGCTAATTGTAACCTTTCCCCATTAAAAATCATTTAGGTGCTTATGTTTATTATTAATGATGTATTTACTGAGAATGAAGCCGTTTTCAAAGTTAACTGTTTGAAGTATCTTTCACTCTTGCTTAAATATAGCTACTTTGATGTGCTGCTTAATTCTAGGCTGATGTGCTCTTTAATTCTCTGCCTGAATACCCTTGTTTTAATGCCATTTTTAAATTTTTCAGCATTCCTAAAATGGATGGCAAAGTAAGTAGATCAAATGTGTCAGAAATTAGTATTTAAAAGTTTGCACTAGACATGAAATTAATTTTCATTATAGAAACAGTAGCAAATGCAGTGTATATGTTCACTTCCCTTAATCTTAAAAGAATACTTCTCTAACTATTGCATCCGAGTCTGACTTTATCTCACTCCAGAGTTGCAGAAAATCTACATTTAATGAATGTGATTTAAAGCTTTTGCAGATTAAACTGTTTCAGAGTATTTTTTTTGATTGCTCAGTTCTGAAAAGGAAATCGAAGTAGAGGGAGTAATAGCAGTGTACCTGAAAATTGGGAGTAAACTGTACTGAAACACCCAAGATTAGTAAAAAACCTGACTACTGTTTGAACCTAGATTTTGCTCTCGACTAACTTGTTTGAGTGGGGATGAGTGAACCTCTATGGGGATTTCCAGTGCTTCAGACTGCACAGAAAAAAAACGTGGGGTAAAATTGTCCAGTTGGAACTTCCTAAGGGGCCCACCTGAAATAACACAGCTTGCAGAATTTCCTATATAAGGAAATGGTTGGATTTTAGTCTTTTGATGAAATGTTTGTCTAAACTGAACTTTTGGCAGAATTACAGAATAATTTTTATTTTTAGCACCAGAAAATTGAGCAGGTTCTCTGGTGTGAGTAGTAACGTTTGAAGTAGTTCACCTGCACTTCCTTTCATGGCTCTAAAATGGCATTTTTCAAGCTCATGATTTTAGGTAATGTGTTAGGGCTTGAATGACTGCAAATAAAACTTGTGAGCTACTTGTAGCTTTTAACTTTACAGTGGTAGAATAATAACTCTTTTACACTTGGAAAAGTTCATCCTGAGGCCTGTGCCACAGTGTTCTGACTTTTTACTGATCTTCAGCTGTGGTCAAATTTGTCTTAACTTCTTCAGGTTAATTTGTCCCTTGTGAATACCATGACATAATTTCATTTCTCAATTAATGGTGTGTCAGATTTATTGTGGCATCTGTTAGAAATTAGAATCCACAGTGTTTCTGATGGTAGGTTTCTACTCTTGAAAGCTTTCCTATTTTTAGTTGAAGATTTCTATCTTTTGGCTGTGCTTGTATTTGCTTATTATTCCTCCAAATTCCAGCTTCAGCATTAGTGAAGTAACTTTCATTTACTGAAATAATTTGTCCCTGGTTCCAGAACATCCAGTAATTTAGTAAAATGTAACCTGTCTACTGATAACTGTAGAATGAGTACAATTATCCATAAAACACTTAAAAAAAACAAAGGAGTGTGTGTAAGGCTAGTTGTTTTCAGTTCGGTGTATTTTTGCCCTCTCCACTTCGTCTGAGCTGTTGCCAATCTTTATGGAGATTGTGCCACTTCCCTCTCTCGCCCTTTGTATCAGAGATAAACCTTACCAGGCTTTAACTAGATGTTCTGTATCATTCATCCTTACTCTTACTAGTAATTAGTCTCCATATTTGTAGTGTACTAAGTTTTATTTCCAAGTAAGTTAAGAATTTAACATGTAATGCTGAGAAAGTGCAGATGTAAAGAAGACCACCTTTTTTTTTTTTCCCCCTGCCTGCACAATTATCTAAAATTAATTAGGTTTCAGGACACTAATCTAGAATTAAGTCTTTTTCTAGAGAAAAATACCACACTGGTTTGCAATCAGAAATGCTCACAGTAAAAGCTGACTCCTGTAGTAGGTTACCTGTTCTATAAAGATGTACTTGCAAAAATACTTTCTTTTTACCCAAATTTCTCTTTATGGGTTCTTTTGCTAAGGCTAGCCTGGATCATAGGCCCTGAGGGAGAAGCAGGCCTGTTTTTAAACATCTGAATTACTGCAAAGTTCTTAGCTTGGCCCAGATGTCTTTCTTTTAAATGAAAAGGCTCCAATACTGCCAAGTACACTTCAGCCAACCTGATGTCCTGGGAACAGCTGTTATGTCCTCTGGGCTACTGTCAATCTCTGATTTTTTCAAATTTTGTCCTTGCAGGTTAAGACGAATAATAGCAACACCACTAAAAGATTGCTCTTTGATGTTGGTCCAAGCTTCTTCCAAGTTCTGTCTTGCCTAATTGCCTGCTGTAACTAATGGTTCTGTGGTTTTTCCAGTTCTGCTGCTTTCACTAGTTCCAGCATCTTTGACAAACCGAGTTCCTGACGTTTTCCCTCTCCTAGCCTTTATTTCAGATTTTGCAAGGCATGTCTTGGCTGGTTTCAGCTTTGTACCAGAAGTTAGCTTCATCAATAGCAGTTAAAGTGGCCTAGTTCTACAGGGTATCGTTGTAGGCAGGTAGTGCTGATGTTCATCAGCTGCTTGGTCATGTTTGTTGGATAAGTGTCCCCTTGTGAAAATCCAGACAGAATTCCTTTATACATATGAACTCACAACTTTGGCTTGGACCTAAGTTACCAGTGCTAGCTCCTTTTTATCCCAGTTTTTTGGTACCCAGAATTTCAGCTGAATAAAATCTAAGATACATTACAATCAACCATTTATGCTTTTGAGCCTAATCTTGAGGTCTTAGGCTTTTCAAAGTTTTTCTAAGCTTTCTTTTCAAAGACTCATCCTGTGTTTTCTTACAAAATAAGCTGACTTATATTTTTACAGGTCCAGACAACTCCTATTTTGTCTGGAAGAAGAACAGACAGAAGATGAAGGCATGCATCACTGAGCAGTCTTACACACTGTTTGATGGCAGAGTGCATGTTCTGAGTTGGGTGAAAGATTCAGTATCAGAAGACACAGACTATGAATGTTCATTCCTTTCAAGAGTTGGGAACACAACATCCAAAGTGGTCATCACAGTAAAAGATAAAGGTAGGCTGGTTTTGAATGTATGTCATGTTTGGCCTAAGCCTGATATGTGAAAAAGCTCTGTTATTTTCACCCGTAAAATGTGTGCACATCTGAAGATGGTAACTTTCACTTAGTGTTAGTATTCACTTCAGTTGTTTATGAAACAGCTTTATGGCCATAAAAATTCTCCTTCAACCCTCTCCTACAACAGGCTAGCCTGCAAGCTAGCAGTCATTATCTAGAAAGGAAACTAAAATAGCTAAACTAATGGACACGAATTGGGAGTCAGATGAATGCGAGAGTAGTACTCTGCCAGAACATGACAGGGTAGTGCAGAAAAAATTTTTAATGCCAAGGAAGTCAGACGGCATAAGGAAACATCTACCACCCAGGATTTAAAAAAATCAGATGATTTTTAAGCCACCTGTAGTTGGGCGAGGTCAGTTGCTACCTCTTCATCTGGATACTAATTGGGCAGGAGGGTCAGTAAACTATCTCTGGTAGTACCCACAACTGATCAATGCAACTTGAACATCATTTGCAACTAGCTTTTGAGAACTTGGCGAGGCCGGAGAAGGTCTGAATAGTCTTTGAAAAGTCAACAGGAGCAATGAAGATGACATGATACGGTATGAATTTTCTTAGCAGCTTTAATTTGCTGGTTAGTAGCAGAAATACATTTGTGAAGAAGAGCTCAACCCTTATTTTTTCAGTGACAGAGAAAACCTGTAGAGTTACATAAATTACTCTAAAGTCTGTCTTGGAAACAGAATGACAACAGCTCAGTGAAACTACTGTAAATACGTAACAGAGGAAGGCTTTCACTGTGCTCCAGAAGCATTATATATTGTTTCTAGTGTCCCAAAGAACAAGTAGAAAATACTGTATCTGTTACCACCAGTGTTACATTCTAGAAGAAAAACTGGCAGACAAAATCAGAATTTGAATTTTATCAAAACACAGTAAAATAGCCCTCCTTAAGCTCTCAATGGACCAAAGAATAACTATGTAATATTATTGAAAAATGGGAAATTACAAACTAGACATAGTCCAGATGTTTCACATCATTCTCCCCTGGCTTGACATGATCTAACTGGAGCATTCCTGTGCTTCTTAGATGGGTCTGAACTCTAACTTGTAGGTTGTATTTTCTAGACCTTGAAGTGCAGATAAAGGCACTGAATCTGTTTACTGTGAAGACTATGAAGTTTGCTGCAGAGGGGAAATGACGTTTTGAATAGAACTTATTTCCAAATAACATGACAGGAGGTATGACAAAATGAAGGACAAGAGGGTGGCTTTTGTAGCTTTTAGCCCAATCTTCCGCCTGCAACTGGACACTCACATACTTCATCTTTACATACTTATGTAATCATCCCCATGTATAATTCTCAGATAGTGCTAGTCAGAATGGATTGACCAAAGAATATGATACCTGGAGAAGAGCCATCACTGAATACGACAAGATGATGCAAAACTGGAGGAAAACATGGGTAAGAAGTTTTGGAAGAGGTATCTCCTACAGTACTTTTTACTTGACATGTCACAGTCGCAATTTTGTGAACAGCCTATGAAGCTTCTGCAACCAAGTGTATTTATATAACAAAGTGATTACTGTTTCTGTACACATCATCATTTTTCATCCTCTCATCAGTAAAATCTGCTTGATCGGTGACATGTTACAGTTATGTCAGCTTGCTCCTTCAGTCTACTAACCAACTTCTAATCAGCGAGTTGTTCTCATCCTGCCCAAACCAGGAGATCTGTGTATACTGAATATAGTAAATTGATTTAATCACATATTTAGACTAACTGGACTACAGAGACTACTGGAATTCATAAATGGTTTATCCGTCAAAGCTGGCATTCCTTTTAAAAAAAAACGTGGTTTTCTCCAACAGTTAGGATAAAGATTACTTTTGATAACTTCTGGATATGCCACATGCTTGTTGAATGTGGAACAGTTAGTACAGGCAACCTTTAAATTCCATTTTAATTGTTAAAGCAATATTAACACATCATTCTGAATTTCTTCTTCAGGAAAGCTGCAACAAGAAAAACAGCCTCTAGTGGACAAAGGAACAAATAAACTAGAAGGACAAAATGTATGCAAGTTATAGTACCCTATACTCTTAATATTGCAGCATTTAAAGGCATTTAAATTTATTTACATTATTTATTTCTTTATAAGCATTTAAATCTATTTGTGAGTGCTAGTGCTGGCATTATAATTGACATTCAGGAGAATCACCTGAAGCTTGTGGTGGAAGAGGGTATCTGTCCTTACTGCACCAAAGAATAACTAAGCTATGTGCTACAAGAGGCCACTCATCCCAAGCTGGAACTCTCTCTGGTTTTCTGATGCCTTATATTTGAGATTAATGAAGAACAAAAGTCGTCCCAGTAAGACTTGTGCTGCTCAAACAATGTAATATAATGTATGACTTTTGGTTTGAGTTCATTAAGCAAACCAGTTAATTTCAGGCTTGAGGATCATATGATTTAGAGATTAACAATAAGATGCGGAACACATTTATTGAAAGGCACTTGAACTTGCCCATTTATTTTAATGTGTTTATCCTTTGTAGTCTCTTCCCAGTGTTTTGAAGAGCATTCCTTTCTGTTATGAGCAAGTTCATTTGTTCAAACACATTTCCTTTGGCAATAAAGTTTCTGTACCAAATAAAGAACTGCTGACTAATGCTCAAAATACAGATAAATTACAAAGCACCCAAGTTAAAGCAGACTGTTTAGTTTTTGCAAATTGTTCTTCAATATTTGAAATAACTGTGATAGTTCCAAGACTATTCCTGGTTAACACCTGCAGACTGAAAATGTGAGGAACTACTTAACACACAGCGAGATTGTTTTACTGCATCGCTTTTCAGAGTTTTGTCCTTCTGCATCTAATAAACAGAAGTTTTGAGGCATAATTTATGGTTTTTGTCTTATCTTCTGAACGGTTTTCAACAACCTAGAAGGAAGCAAGATGCCACCTAAGAATCTTTATAGCTTGAGTCCATGGGGGCAGCTGCTTCTAGCAATAGCATAAAACTTAATACTTACCAGTTAGATGATAACTTACTAAGATTTAAATTAGACTGTTTCCCACATTGAAAAAACATTACCTTTGCTCTAAGACTTCACTGAATTGCCCTTTCTTTTTGTTTTTTTCATTAGCAGACCACCTTGTGGTCACAGAAGCAGGGTAAAAACTTTTATACAGAAATCATTTTCCCTATATTTTCTAACTGACAATCATAAATTCATGCTGATGGAGACTTCTGACACCAACATTCAGGGGGAACTGTTTCCCCATTGTGTAAACCCCAAATGCTGTTAATACTATCTTCACCAAGTGAAACTTTATAAAATGTCTTGAACAGAGTATTTTAAATTCAGGAATTTCAAACCTTCATAGACCATGCTCTCTCCTTTACACCTGCTGTATGATCCCAGAAGAATGAAATACCACACAGATGAGCCAACTGGGAAATCTGTTACCATGGCCTGCCGCAATTAGTTTCAGTCAAGTTGCCTGAACAAATTAACTTCTGGAAGAAGGTGACATTGATATCAGCCTGCCTACCTGAGCAGGTTTATTATGAAGAAAAAACTGAAAACAAACTCACAATAAAAAGCCAAAACAAAACAAAACACCACAACACAGTTGAAGTTCTTTAAACAAGAGCTGAAAATAAAAAGCAGCTCCTCAAAATCCCAAACCTTCTGGTTCACCAAATCACCTCCCAAATAAAATTATCTTCCTAACAAGTTATTTTAATATACTGTATCACTAACAAATCAGTGCTAGTCACAGAATCACAGAATGTTAGGGGTCAGAAGGAACCTCTGGAGATCATCTACCCCAAACCCCTGCTAGAGGAGGGCAACCTAGAATAGGTTGCACAGGATGGCACCCAGTTGGGTTTTGAGTATCTCCAGAGATGAAGACTCCACTACCTCCCTGGGCAGCTTGTTCCAATGCTCTACCACCCTCAAAGTAATAAAGTTCCTCCTTATATTCAGAGGAAACTTCCTGTATGCTAGCTTTTGCGCATTACCTCTAGTCCTGTCACTGGGCATCACAGTAAAAAGACTGGCACAATCCTACTTACCCACACCCTTTAAATATTTATAAATATTGATGAGATTACCCCCTCAGTCTTCTCTTCTCCATGCTAAACAGGCCCAGCTCTCTCAGCCTTTCCCCATAAGACAGGTGTTCAAGTCCCCTAATAATTTTTATAGGCCTTCTCTGTACCCTCTTCTGAACTGTCCTGTCCTTAAACAGGGAAGACCAGAGCTGAACACAATACTCCAGATGTGGTCTCGCTAGGGCAGAGTAGAGGGGGAGGATAACCTCCCTCAACCTGCTGGCCACACTCTTCTTGATGCATCACAGGATGCCACTAGCCTTCTTGGACACAATGGCACATGATCATCCTGCTGTCCACCAAGACATCCAGGCCTTTTTCCACTGAGCTGCTTTCCAG
>VWZO01014978.1:3297-16137 GCA_013396975.1 Bucco capensis
AAGGCATTCAGCACCTCAGCCTTATCCTTGTCTTTTGTTACTAGTTTTCCTTCTGGGTCTAGCAGGGGATGTAGGCTCTCTTTGTTCTTTCTTTTGTTGTTGATGTATTTATAAAAGCTTTTCCTGCAATCTTTTACTTTTGAAGCCAGATTAATTTCTAGTTGGGCCTTGGACCTTCTAATCACCTCCCTACATAACCTTACAATTTCCTTATATTCACTATGAGTGGTGTGCCCCCTTTTCCAGAGGCCGTAAACTCTCTTTTTTTCCCTTATCTTCAGCAATATTTCCCTATTCAGCCAGGTTGGTCTTCTGTGCTGCCGGCTTGTCTTAAGGCACATAGGGATGGCCTGTTCCTGTGCCCTTAAGATTTCCTTCCTAAGTAATGTCCAGCCTTCCTGGACTCCTATGCCATGTTCCTCAGAAGGCAGAGAGAGAGGTTAATCACCATGTGCTTTTTCAGATTTCGATGATTTTGATGAATATTTGCTGCATTATATGGTATAATTGAACATCTACAATTCCATGCACCTCTCTATTAACATCTTAGATGCCCTCCTTAGGGCCATGGGTTAGTGGTATGGCAGTGATAGGGATGGTTGGACTTGATGAGCTTAGAGGTCTCCAAACCTTAATAATTCTCTGTTTCTACCACATTAATGTTTACAGGCAGGTCTTCAGTGCTAGGTACAAAGGCAATCCAGTAGGGTTTGTCCATAACAATCCTCCCTGAACAAGGAGCTAGGAGGATTACAGTGCAAAGTACTGACTGATTCATACAAGTCACCTTTGCATGGTAGAGCTAGGTTTAAAGACCTGCTTTAGCCTTTCCTTCTCTTTCAGCTGAATTTCTTTGTGTTTTAAAGGGCTGTCATAGCATTTCCTTGTTTTACACAGGAGAGCAGGCTAAATGTATCCTAAATGCAAAATATCTTTAGGTTCTACAGTTTTAATTCCCACAACTGGAGGATTGGGTCCAGTTCTGGGCTCTCCCCTGGTTAAGAGAGAGAGGGAACTGCTGCAGAGGGAACAGAGCAGGGACACTGCAGTGCTGAGGGGACTTGAGCAGCTCTGTGCTGGGCAGAGGCTGAGAGAGCTGGGGCTGCTTAGGCTGGAGCAGAGCAGCCTGAGGGGAGAGCTGAGCAATGCTTAGCAATCCTTGCAGGGTGGGGGGCAGGAGCATGGGGCCAGGCTTGGTGCTCTGGCACCTAGTGACAGCACTAGAGGCAATGGGCACAAACTAGCAGNGCAGATGAACCTTAGGACTAAAGGGTGGGTCCAGCTCTGCACATGCTGTGTCTCACCTAAAAATATCCATAGCACAGGCTGGAGGGTGCTATCTGCTATCCTCTTTTTATCAGCGCTTGGAAAAGGCGCTGAGGAGGAGCATGGATGGAGCCCTCCCTGGAGCTTCGTTCGCTAAGCCTAGCCACGACGATGACGACAACTTCTCCTGCTTGTTATGTAAAGGTTGTACTTGGTTATTATTACTTAAATGTGACAAAGTTGGTATTTCAGAGGAGGTTATTTCAAAGCAATGAGTCATTTTGTTAGGTTTAGACTGCCTCAAGAGATGTTGCCAGAAACTTTAACTTAAAAGGGTTTTGGCTGTATGAAATCCCAGTCTGACTCACTGCAGCTACCTGAAAAGAGGTTGCAGTGAGCTGGGGGTAGGTCTCTTTTCCAGGGTTAGCAGTGAGAGGATGAGAGGAAATGGCTTCAAGTTGCAGCAGCGGAGCTTTAGATTGGGTATGAAAAGAAATTTCTTCCCTGCAAGGTTTGTTAAATGTTGTCCTAGGCTGCCCAGGGAGGTGCTGGAGTCCCCATCCCTGCAGGGCTTTCAGAAGCATTGAGCTGCTCTCCTTAGGGCCATGGGTTAGTGGTATGGCAGTGCTAGGGATGCTTGCACTTGAGGAGCTTAGAGGTCTTTGTGATTCTGTCCTCCTTCTGAGCACATGCTGTTGTTAGCAGTATATACTAGATCCCAGTTTGTACTTTCCCAGTACTAGCTCTTTATAATCACTACAACAGTATTTCCAGCACTTCAGAATGAACACAGTAATTTTTTTAGAATATGATAAAAAGAGCTGAGTTGAAAGGATATTTTACATTTCACAGCCTTTGCAAAAAACAGTATTGACAAATTCTACTGTTATTGAGATCTTTTATTTATACACTTCCCTACCTGCTAAGCAGAAGTCAGCACACACCAGAAAAGCATATGCTTGATTTGTTCCCATCACTTCCATCTTCCATACCCCATAAAAGCTAATGCACTCTCAACTAGCAGTGTGTTATGTTTCATTCCTAAAAGGAATTGTAGCATTGCTTTAACATAAAATAATTGTATTATACCACAGCTTTCTCATGACCTCTTAACAGTCCTGCTGCCTATTTGCAAAGGCTCATAAAAGCTACTGGACACCAGGGAGCAGTTTTTGTGCCTTCTGAAGTACAATTTTACTTTAAACTCCTCCACACTGCCTTTACTGCTCTTACAGCAATATCCCTTCTCTGTAAATGGATCAAAATAAGCCTTGCTGGTGGCTAAATGTGCCGTGGAATTGCACATGCACAGATGCTTGTTGTCATGCAAGCATAGAAAACTCCAGTGTGAGAGATGGCAATGGTTAAAAGGCAGGCTAGGGAGTTGGTGTGCAGACCAAGGTCACTGCCAGATATTGTGTCTCACTTTGTAGGGTGCAGAGGACAAGGCTGCACCTGCAGGGAGAGGCAGACACTTCAGGTGACCCTAAACTGACCAACTAGGTGTTCAGTTCCATGGATGTCACAGTCAGTGTAAACCTGAGGGATCATGAAGGTCTCTCTTTCTCTTCTCCTGCTCTTCTTCAGTAAGTGGCATCCAAGGAGGTCTCTGTCCATCCTGCCTTCTATCCCAATCCATGAGTTCCTGACAGAGGATTGACAGGTGGAGCCAGGCAGCATTGAGTGCACCAGCAGCAAGTGTGCAGATGACACCAAGCTCTGGGGTGCTGGGGATAAGTTGGATCATCAAGTCCAGCCTATGACCCAATACACCACATCTAAACCATGCCACTCTGCCACATCCAATCTTCTCTTAAACACCTCCAGGGACGGTGACTCCACCACCTCCCTGGGCAGCCCATTCCAGAGCCCAATCACCCTCTGCGTCAGGAAGTGCTTCCTAATGTCCAGTCTAACCCTCCCCTGCTGCAGCTTCAAGCCATGGCCTCTTGTCCTGTCACTAGCTGCCATGGAGAAGAGCCCAACCCCTACCTGACTACAACTTCCCTTCAGGTAGTTGTAGAGGGCGATAAGGTGCCCCCTGAGTCTCCTCTTCTTCAGGCTAAACAGTCCCAGTTCCCTGAGCCTTTCGTCATATGGCTTCCCCTCCAGCCCCTTCACCAGTCTCGTTGCTCTCTCCTACTTAACAAACATCCCATTTACCATTCCCTTCTTGATCTGATCCTGCTATTTAAAGATTTTGACTTAGTCGCCATGAAGTGAATTATCTGAGCTGTTTTTCTTCCTCTTTGTGCTGTAAATATACTCTAGTCAGGCTATCTGAGGGCATCATGGGATGTCTCAGCCAGACACGTTGATAGAGATGGGGAGGATATTTACTAAAACATCTAACTAACTAAATAAGATAAATTAATAAAATATTACAGCAAATGTCAGCATTTCTTTTTCATCTCAATGAATTCCTTGAAGCTTGTACATATTAACTAGTTCAAATGGAGTTTTACTTACCAGGAGACAGCTGCATCTTATTAGACATCAGTGTTCTCCTTAGGGCCATGGGTTAGTGGTATGGTAGTGCTAGGTATGGTTGGACTTGATGAGCTTAGAGGTCTCTTCCAACCTTAATGATTCTGTAAATCCACAGTCTTTTTATATCATTTTGTCAGCCTCTTTAAGGATGTTCTTCCATGTCATTGTAGAAGGGTATCTCCTGTCTTCTTATTGAGCTAGTGAGGCAAAGAATGTTTGAGTTCCCAAGCTGTGTATGCAGTCATCATTCATATGATTACAAAAGCAATTGAACATCACAGAATACATTTGCACATAAAAAAAATTACTGGTTTTAGCTTCATAATCACCATATGTACAAGAAAGTAAATTCTGGAGTCCTAGACGTGCATGATGCTCTTCTTGAGAAGTTGAACACAAGAGCTTATTGATCACAAGAGCTGAGAGGAAAAAATAATCAATATAGTGGAGAAAGAAAGGTGTTTAAATCACTGAAAGACCTCTTCTGGCTATTCTTCAGCAATGTTCAGAAGTGTATAATCTGAGGTATAGTTTTAGCTTGGTGCTTTCTCCATCTTTGTCACTACCCAAAACAATCAGATATTTCAACCTAAATTTGTACTTTAGTTGACTGTGAGGATCCTTGCCCTAGACTTTCATTTGTATCCTCAAGCAGTGTCATCGTCATGGCTAGGCTTTGTGAACAAAGCTCCAGGGAGGGCTCCACCCACACTCCTCCTCAGCGCCATTTCCAAGCACTGATAAAAAGAGGATAGCAGATAGCACCCTCGAGCCTGCACTAGGGATTTTTTTAGGTGAGACACAGCATGTGCAGAGCTGGACCCACCCTTTAGTCCTAAGGTTCATCTGCCAGGGCCTAGCAAGCTTGGACACTGGCAGCCAAGTCCTTAGGACGGAGGTTTAACCTCTTAGCTGGAAGGCCTTACAGGGCTAAACAAGCTCCATCTGCCCGGGTTTGGAATCAGAGTTGTCCTTCTCCTAGGATGACTGCCAGAAGGCTAATGAGCTCATCCTACCCATCCAAGGATTCTAGGAACATGGGTATCACTGCCCACACTTTGCCGTGGGCAATGAGTTTAATGCTCCCTCTGCTGTGGGCACAGTTATGGCACCAGGGGCCACAGGAGACCACAAGGGATTGTCAGACTGTGCCTGTCTCAAGCAGTGTAACTACCAAGTATTAGGAAAAACTGATGTGTCCTAGCAAATGAGTGTGAAAGGAAATGCTCTTTGTCCTTTCTTGCTGGCTGAGCGTGGTGACAGCCAGGGAATGCCTCTCTTCCTCTCCCTCCCAAAATCACAAAATCACAGGGATTAAGCTAATTTATTTGAGTTTTCAAAGAAGATGTACACAAGCTTGAGGAGGGCAGATTTGGGTTGGCTGTTAGGCAGAAGTTGTTGGCCAGGAGGGTGCTGAGCCACTGTGCCAGGTTGCCCAGAGAGGTGGTGGCAGCCCCAGCCCTGGCAGTGTTGCAGGCCAGGCTGGCTGGGGCTGGGAGCAAGCTGCTCTAGTGTCGGGTGTCCCTGCCCAGGGCAGGCACAGGGCTTGCTCCTAGAGGAGCTGGAAGCTCCCTTCCAGCCCTGACAAGTCTGGGATTCTATGAAAATACTTGCCCATATGGCTGGGACACATGATATTCATTAGTATGCTTGTGAGACTTTCCCTGTTCCCACCTAATCTTAAATGGTTTAGCTCAACGCCTTTTGTTAGCAAAACGATCAGGTGAGTGCAACAATGCCTTGCACTTCACATTGGGGAAGGAGGTGGAGAAGAAGGGATGACACAGGCTTGGAAGCACAACTGAGAGCTAAATGGTAAATCACTTTCCAGCAGATGGTCTGCTTGTCCTAAATTTGTTAGGATTCCACCCAGGTCAAAGTCCTCCATTATGCCTCAATGACAGATGGTGTGTGTTGGGCTCAGATCTAATCTACCCTTGTAGATATCAAACTAAGCACAGCACTGAGTGAGCATGTTGTGAACATGACTAACATGCATACTAGAGGTTGTTTTATTTGTTTGTAAGCAAATATTTACTTTGTGGTAATGTGCTTGCAAGAGGTAAAAAAAAAAAAAAAGAACAAAAAACCCACATTTGGAATAATAATAAAAACAAGACAGAAAAAATCAAATATATAAAGCAATTTTTAGAAGAGAAGAAGGGCATGATTCTGAAAGTAGAACCTCTTTGATTGAGTTCATGTTCTTAGCAAAGATGAAGTGAAACTGGCCTTTGTACTTCCCCTTTCAGATTTTTCTTTCTGTAGATGATTTCTGGATTTTCATTGACTAGTTCCTGCAAGGAATCAAGATTTCCAGTTTGTTTTTTTTGGCAGAAGTGTATAGCATAATAATCTCTAAATCTGTTCATGTACACCCATATAATATCAGACTGTATTTTACTCACTGTTTTCAGTGAGCAATGAACTTGGATTAGAAGAAACACATGGACCATCTAGAGAAAATTCCAGCTATAACTAAAGGATAAGAGTTTATTTCTCCAATGTACTAAGAATGACAAATTAGCTGCAAGTTTGACAAGGTGCTAAAAATATCCCTCTAATCTGTCTGAGTTCTTTCTGTACAAGCAGAAATGAAGAGTTAGAGAAGTGTGAAAATGATCAACTCTAGATTTTTCTGCTTCCAGTTTTTAACTTCTGTCGTTGGATTGCTTCAAGATTTTGATTTTTGGAAGTTAAAGTTCTGTTTAGGTGCTACTCCAGATAATAATGAACACCTAAAATAAGAGGATGATTCACCCAGGCAACTATAATCATCTATATTTGACTTTTTCCTCTACCTTGCCTCTGTAAGCAATGGCAAAAAGCAGACCTCTCTGAAGTTTCATTCATTTTGTCCTAAAACTGGTATTTAAAATCAGCCAGAAAACTCCTGAATTCCTAAAGTTCCTAATTCTCTATTTTTCAGAAAGAAACATTTCATTCCATAAATGTGGAAGCAGAATCTTTTGACTTTTTTACAGTGTTTCATTAGAACCTGTGGTTTTATCTAAATATTTAATTGACACATCTTTGGGGAAAGTAGTTTTGATATAAACTTTCCATTCCTCTCTTGTTCTTTCTCAAATGAATTATGTTTTAAGGCAGTGTCATGCCTTCTTCCAAATAATGTATTCATAGCCTGAACTAATGTAAAGAAGCCCCAGTGTTGATTTCTTTGTTGTTGTTCCTTATGGCATGAACAGGGATTTGTAAGGACCTTGTAGCCTCAGACTTAGTTCTTTTCTCTGATTAAAGAGGATGCCAAGATGGCTAGGTCAGATTAGGCATTGAACTTAAATTAATCTACAAATATCACTCCAAAAGGTCATTATCTTGGATTGCACCATAAATAAACTTGGGTGCAGAATCCCTTTATTTTATACTTCCTCATGAAAGAAAGCAAAATGTATCTGTCAGAAAGTATACCTTAAATATCTAGTCATCTCCAGGGATAAAATAGTAGCTCAAGATCTGGATTTTACTATTTTTCTATGCTCTCTGTCTGACTGTTGTCAGGCTGGAGTCACTGAACTGCATGCAGGCATCTTTGATGAGGACATGTGGCCCAGCATTTGTGTGTACCCTACACGTGTCCCTGGCAATCAGAAAGGAATTGGCACTTCAGGATTGGCATTCATTTCCTTCTAAAGCAGCCTTCTGAAATGATCTGGATTAATTCTCTCTTATTTGTCTACATTTGACTAAAAAAGCATGATCTGGCTAGTCCCAATGCAATGTAGAGGTGTTTAGAGTTTAATATTATTGCTCGCCTGGGAGACATTACTTCTGATTCTTGGTTTATTGATGACATATAAAGAGTTGATTTTGTCTCATCTAGGTGTATCTAAGAGATGTTTAACCTGGGTGTGGGAAATTCTGACAGCAGATCTCAGGAAAGAGCTGTTTTTCCAGCTTCCAAGGCTGGCTTTGAACCTGAGGTCTGCTGTGCTGCTTACCTAGAAGTTACTCTCAGGAGTTTAAAGCTTGTCTAAAGCATTAAAGTTTAGCAGTGCTTTGGGCAACATTCATTTCAGCAATTCTTGTTTCATGTGAGCTTTCTGATAACCAATCATTTTTAATCTCCTCTGTCCAGGTTATTTGGCTTGAGGAATGCCTAAGGCCTGTCAGGGTTAGCATTATTGGGGTTGGGTGGTTTTTTGCTGCAGCATTCTTTAGGAACTGAAGTAAAAAATACTTTGTGAAGCAGTGAATCTGAGACTTCATGTAGGATGTATTTCTGCTGAGCTTCAAAGCTGCAAAAAAAAAAACCAAAACCATTCTACTTCCATGGAGATGGAAAATTTGTAACCTTCTAACTGCTTTACTGATTTTCTTCTGAAGACCAAACAAAAACATCATGGTTGAATTAAAATTATAAGTTCATATATATATATATATATGAATAAATCATCTGGAATGGAATCTTAAATTCAACTTTGCATAGTACATGAAAAACCTTATTCTTTTAAAGTAGAGGAATACATTTGTAAGCTTTAGACTACTTCTTTCTGAAAGAAAGACAAGCTACCACATCACTTAAAATAGTACTGTATCCAACTAAAAGCCAAAAATCCAAGCAGGATCAGAAAAATCAAAGATAAAATAACTGATCTTGCCTTCTGTTGTGACAGTGTTTCCATGGGCACAGTCTTGTCTCTGTTCTGAGATGGAGCAAGAGACTGGAGAGTGCCAGAGCAATGGGGCTGATTTCCTGGGCAGTACAAGGAACATCACTTGTTCTTCTCACTAATGGACAAAAAGCTTCAGTGCACCTTTCCAGTTACTCACCTAAGGCTTCAGTGGATATTGTTTGTGTCCATACCTTCTAGTCTAACACTACTTGAAGCCACAAGAACATTGTGCACTGAAATGGTGCTAAGGGTACATTGCAAAGCCATCAATTGGCCACAGGCATAGTGATGAAAAGCCTGAAACAATGTTACCTTCCTGCTCAGGTGTGTTAAGTCTCCAAATGCTAAGAAAAGCCCCTTTTCTGTACATGTGAGCACACCTTGTCACATCTGGTAATATTCTTGCACCAGATCTCAGCAATGGAACACAGGGGTCAGGTTAGCAAAATTGCTGGTAGTAAAGCCATGGGCAGCAAGGTGTGTGGAGTAAGAACTTCCTAGGCTGCTTACTCCAGTTGTGTGAATGAATATATAAGCATCGATGCCTCAAGAATAGAGAAGCAGCAGTCCCTAGTCCTTATTAATCACTGTCCTTTGTGTCACCATCACTCACAATGGCATCCTGGCCTGGAGCAGGAACAGTGTTGGCAGCAGGAGCAGGGAGCTGATCCTGCCCCTTTNGCCTATCATCTTGGAGCCAGGCAGCATGTTTCTACAGCTCTCAGTAGGTGTGCAGTGTTTATGAGCAGATGACAGTGGTGTCATATATATTATAGACTCTGTCCACAGAGCTCTGAACTTCCGTTTGTGGGTTTAAATGACTTACAATTGAAAAGAATAATGTCATTTCTTCCCAGAAAGAGTTGTTATGCCCACACTGGGAGGTGGTGGAGTCACCATCCCTGGAGGGGTTTAAGAAACATCTAGATGTGGTACTTAGTGCCATGGTTTAGTGGTGTGGGATGATAGATAAATGGTTGGGCTTGATGAGCTTAGAGGTCTCTTCCAACCTTACTGATTCAATGTCTATCTACAGAGGTCTTGGCTGCAGGGGGCAAAAAAATACATGCATGTGAAAAGGAAAAAAATAAACCCCAGGAATTATCATAAGGATCCAATCCCAAATCTGTCTAGTTCAGAATGCTAATTTTGCCAGTGCCAACAGCCATTATCAGATCATGCAGTAAGGCTTAAGCCTCTGACTTTACTGACTAAAGATTGGTTGAAAGCACAGAGCAGAAGGTTTCTTATTCCTCCCTTTTTCTTCCCTGTTTTTTTCCTGTGGTCTGAGAGAAACTCTTTCCTTTTACTCATGAAGTTCACATTATTCACAATTGAAAGGAAATTGGTTTAGAAATTGAATTTATAAATCAGCTGGGAAAACCATCTGAAATCAGCCTTGTTCAAAAGTAGAGGGTGATTATTATTCCAATAAGAATCTACCTTACTTTCTTTCTTCAATCCAGTAAGTTGAAGACTAAAATTGAAGCTCACTGTTTCTATTTTTCATCTAGTTCTACTCTTATTGTTGTATTACACATATTTTCCAATCATAACAAAGTGTTATAGCTTTATGACTTGAACATGATGAATGTTTGGTCTTAGAGGAGAAGGATATTTATGGTTATACTTAGATTTCAGCAATGATTTGCAAGTGACAGTCAAGTATGGTTTGGCTCCCATCCTCTGAAACATTCATCTTACCCTCAACAATATCATTTCTCTGAAACAGATTTTTTTCTGTCCAATAAAAGGATTAAAAAATGTCTTGCAAAATTCAGCTCAAAATCATTTCAATTAAATTGAAATTAAAAATCATTTCATTTAAAAAAAGAATAGCTCTCTCTTGGAGTTTAATGACCTTCATGAGAATATTCTGCTCTGTTAGCAAGCCTGCAGCTATTTCTGCTTGACTCCAAGCAGGAGTAGAATTATTCTTGGGGAACAACTGCTAGGGATGTAGGATTTTCTTAGCCAACAATCTTCCAGGAAAGTAATCTCAGAGCAGTCATGTTGATTCTTCTCTGTGCAAAATCAATTTTTTTTCGTATTTTCTTTTCTGACTTGAAAAGTCAATGCCTTCCCCCACCTCATAAACACTGGAGCTTTCAAAAAAGACATTTTTTTTTGGTAGGATGGAACTTGCCCAGCAAGAAATCCAATGAATTCCATTTCAGCTCTTCTCTGCTCCATTTATAATTCCTTTAGTTTTTTTTTTTAGCTTGTCTTTAGGTATCACTGCAATTCCTTCATGTTAAAATGCCTTATATTGGGAATATATTGTCCTTTCCTTGCCTGACAAACTAGCTAAGCATGAATCAGCCACAGAGGTGCTGAACCATAAACCATGGAACCATAGCTAGCTGACTGGAAGGTTCTCCTCTTCCAGCCAGGGGATTGGCTTGAGGCCAAAGTCTGAAAGTCTAAGTCACCTGAAGGGACTTTGTTAGGTCTGTGTGCATGGCAGGGGTTTGGTACAGTGCTTTATTCAGTGTATGTTATTTGTATCACAGTATCCCAGTATGTCAGGGGTTGGAAGGGCCCTAGAAAGATCATCTAGTGCAAGCCCCCTGCCAGAGCAGGATCACCTAGACCAGCTCACACAGCAATGTGTCCAGGCAGCTCTGCAATGGCTCCAGACAAGGAGACTCCACAGGCTCCTGGGCAGCCTGGGCCAGTGCTCTGGCACCTGAACTGCAAACAAGTTTCTCCTCNTCCTCTTCATGCATCCTAGGATGCCATTGGCCTCTTGGCCACAAGGGCACATTGCTGCCTCATGGGCATCCTCCTAGCCACCAGCACTCCCTCATTACTGTTCTCCTTCAGACTGATAACAGCAAATAATGGCAGTTTGGAGAGTGAACTGCAACTTTTTACCATCAGAGAGACTGAATGGCAAAAATGAACGTAGCATATTAGATATTTCATGTTCAGGCTTTGCATGTTCAATTTCCCTTTATTTTTGAGCTATTATTAGCTCAAATACAACATTCTAAATCACTTATCACTTGATCAAGAAAGAGGTTTGCTATTTTTTCTGCTCTTGGTTATTTCTTTTATGTTATTTAACACTATTTGCTGCATGAATATTGAATAGCAACAAGATTTTACTTTCCCTTTCAAACTCTTCTGCGTTTTGACCAAGTGATTACATTGAAATGCTTTTTATTCCTGCAGAGGTGTGTAAAAGAGTGTGAAAACAAGACACAGGAAACAAGACTCAGAAATTTTCTGAGTGTAACAAGCTCCACAGAAAATGTCCAGGTTAACAACACCCAGCCTAATGAAAACTGAGAGCTGCATAGGGCAGTCTTGCTCAAAGAGGAGGGTTGAAGATGTTGGGCATAATACTTGGAATAATTGAAATAAAAATAAAGTTAGACTATGGGGATTGTCCTAGTTTGAGTCCAAACAAGACATTCCATGCCACAGAGGTCATATTGAGTCCTTGAGGCTGTGATACTGAGCATAGACCTTGGGCTCTCTTGCATGAGGCCGAAGACACAAGCAAAACAGGGGCTTCATTAACAACTAGTATATATAAGAAGAGGTTTGTGTCTCTTCACGGCCAGAAGGTTGAGCCCCTGAGCCCTGTGAAGCTCAGCAGCCCAGCTCTGTTCCTCCAGGACTCTCTCTGTTCTGCCTTCCATCTCAATGCAAGAGTTGCTGAGTTCCAGGATGCAGCTCCTGAGCCTGAGTCCTGCCTGCTGCTCAAGTCCTGCTGCTGCAGCATCACTGGGGAGGCAGTTACCATCTAGGGAGTTTGGGTCTGTATTGGTTTTGTGTGTGTATGTGTATATATATACACTTCATTTTCTTGTTATTATTTTCATTAAAGTAGTTTCAGTTTCATTTCCAATTCCCAAGTCTCTCTCTGTTAATTTCCCGTTTTCCAGCCTGGAGTGGGGCAAAGGGGATAACAGAGAATCTCTGTCCCCGGGTTGGTGGTTGGCCCAGCACTAACCCTTGACAGGATGGGGGATGCTAGTGTTTGGGAGAAAAATGTTTACCTCNGGTAGGATGGAACTTGCCCAGCAAGAAATCCAATGAATTCCATTTCAGCTCTTCTCTGCTCCATTTATAATTCCTTTAGTTTTTTTTTTTAGCTTGTCTTTAGGTATCACTGCAATTCCTTCATGTTAAAATGCCTTATATTGGGAATATATTGTCCTTTCCTTGCCTGACAAACTAGCTAAGCATGAATCAGCCACAGAGGTGCTGAACCATAAACCATGGAACCATAGCTAGCTGACTGGAAGGTTCTCCTCTTCCAGCCAGGGGATTGGCTTGAGGCCAAAGTCTGAAAGTCTAAGTCACCTGAAGGGACTTTGTTAGGTCTGTGTGCATGGCAGGGGTTTGGTACAGTGCTTTATTCAGTGTATGTTATTTGTATCACAGTATCCCAGTATGTCAGGGGTTGGCAGGGCCCTAGAAAGATCATCTAGTGCAA
>VWZO01014989.1:4082-23250 GCA_013396975.1 Bucco capensis
CATGATGTTTGGTAATGACAAAAGGGCATTAAAACTCCCACAGCTTTCTCAAGTGGGCTAACAGCATTTTTCCATGTTTAAATACCCAGATTCAAGATACAAGGAGTACATGAATGTTTGGTCTCAGTGCAAGTCAGGGGTAAGGTAAAGTTCAAACTAAATAAAGGTAAATACATTGGAATCAGACCCTAGGTAAGACTATATATCACCTGGACTCAGTTCAACAGAAACAAATTAAATTGCAGTGCAGGAAGTGGTAATCTGTCTCATGAGAATGAGACCGAAGCGGGGAGAGGTACCAAGCATGTCACACACACACATGGCCATACTGCAAATTTATCTGTGATGACCTGCAGTGCCTGCTGCTGTTATGCCACAGCCCTGAGGTTCTCCTTCTAAAAGATGTTCCCAGTCATACTGAACTACGCCATATTGCTGGATTATGCTTATGATGAACACATAAAAAAGACCCCTAGCTTTAAAGATCATCTGAGCAGGTGTACCACTAGCTCTCTACTACAGCAGAAACAAACTCAGCTTTATAATAAGGCAAACAAAAAATATAGTCAACATGTGAAGATAAGAAAGTCTACTACTAAACTGTTATCGGCAGTTAAAGCAGTCAAAGGCTACTTTACTTAAGCTCATAGCGCACTGCCCATACTACACAAAATAGCAAGTCTGTATTCAGCTTTCTCCACTTCTTCAGACAGAACCTTCTTCTGAGATAGTCTCCAATAAGTTGGATAAAATTTTACAGGAAATACTGATTAACTATTGATATGTAATGTGAGAAAAATAGGGAAAATCAAATCCACAGTAGTTAATCAAGATTCAAACAGCTGTTTACTCACAATATTAGTTTATTTTACTTATTTATGTAGATCATATATGAAAATACACTTACCAAAGCACTCACTTTTCATACATGTAGGTAGTTATGTACTGATTGTATCACTGTTAGCATAGTCATGCCCAAATCCGAGCTTGGGCCTCTGAGTGTTACCATAATTTAAACAATAAATACTAAAGCACAGAAAAGTTATGAAAAAAAAAGTCTAAGTTTACAATTAAAATCTGTTGCCAATTAGCTGTGTTGGGCAATAACAAAAATGCTACAAAAAACAGACTTCAAAAGTTTTTTAAAACAACAAAACCCAGTTAATAAGCAGGGGAAGGCGGATTTATTGTATTGGAAGCAAAAAAATCAGTCACTTGTAGGCAAATTACAGTAGAAATGGTCTCAGATGGGTTTTCAGTAGGTTTGCAATATATCATACACAGGTCAAAGCAACATGTTTGTCTTCTTGCTCTCACCCTAGAAATAGTGAAAATGCCAGAAATACTAACCTGAAAAGGTGAAGATGTTTGCTATCATAACAAAACAAAATTATTGAAGTAACAACAAAACCAACAAATCATAGAATACCAGTTTTAATTCCTTCCTTTTCTATAGGTGACTGATGATGTGTCTGTGTACATGTGTGTACCTGTATCTTTTGCAGTCTCTACATGTTTACTCCCCTGAACAATCAACGAGGTGATGAGATATGAAATGTTAGTATCTGTGAAACTATGGTCTGTGGTCAGACTATAGGATTTGCACTTTGCTATTTCTTATATCTTGGACATTCTAAAAAAATTTAAAAATACCCACAAATAAACCAAAACCCAAACAAACGAATGAACAAAACCTAACCCAAAACAAAACAAAACAAACCTCAACAACAACCAACCAACCAAAAAAGACAAAAACATGCTGAGAAAAATGAAGTAAAATATTTAGTGCTGGCTGTTAAACTACATCCTTCAAGTTAAGGCTAATGTGCTTTCCAATATGGGAGCATTACCAAGGGGTCAGCATTACAGCATTAAAATTTTAGAAACCAGGACTCTCAGAAGCAGTCCATGGTCTTACAAGGAAAGGAACACAAATGGAGTGATGGAGCCACTGAACCACAAACAGTAGTTTTTAAGTGAAAAGTCATGCAAAGGTACAAGGGGCTCAGGTCTCTGGTGTAACAGGTACATCTATGTCTGCCTATCAGCTCACTCAAGTGCTATTAAACGCCGACCAATCCATCTGAGCAGGCCCATTTGCTCCTTGCAGGTACAAATGGCTATTTGCTGTACATATGCAATTACACACTCACTTCCTCTGCCCTATGCTTACAGCATGTAAAACAAAAAAGTGCCATTTTATGTACACAAAGGCACTTATCTGGGGCCCTTGGGCTCTGAATACAAAGCACTCTGAATAGATTGATGGTACTGCGGTGGGGACAAACAGGAAATGGACAACTGTGTATTTCCCAGGTTAATAGCATAATGATTCTTTATTACTAAAAAACTTGTGCACTTCACCACCTTTTGCTGCTGAGTCTTCCACAGCAGAAAGATAAGCTATAATGGAAAGCAGCCAACTTCTAGTCAGGCAAAGGACACCAAGAAAGTAAAAAACGTCAAGGAGAGAGTCTGGACTCTTTTCCCAATTGCTGTTACTTCTCTGCAGTTTCTGTTATTGCTGACTTAAATGCACCAATGCTCAAATTTTATTTTTTTTTCTCTTTTTCCTTAGCTTAGGGTACAAGACACAAAATCTTTCCAGCAAAGGCAAGATTCTATCCAGAGAATACACTTAAATGTAATTAGTAAAAGCTTAGATGACACATACACTGGATGGAGTATTTCATCCATGAACCTCCAGAGACTTGTGCCTGAATTGCATGCACCACAGCAGGTGCAGCACGTTTTACTGCTTGTATCAGCTAAGATCCCTAGTGAAAACTACAGCAAAACAATTCATTAAAAAAATAAAAACTAAAAACTCACACACAGTAATGCCTACACTTTGCTCCTTGCTTATCTCCTGGAAACACATAGTATTTTTCTCTTCAGAAAATTAATCCACGCTGAAGAGCACCAGGCCTGTTAAGAGTGCCACTCCACATAAAGAGTATGACTTTTGCTAAGATTCAGGCTACACTTTTTAAAGAAAGAGGCATTCATAGACGTTGATACACAGAGAGTATTTTTTCTCATCACCCTTAAAAGTGTTTGTAACTTAAATACAGTGTGAAAGATACTCTTAGAAATATCTGCTTATCTTTGGCATAAACACCAAAGCCATCCTCCTACCAGGCAATATTAGTAAGACTAACAATGTAAGCTCATAATTTGTGCTTTTTATTGCCCCTTGGTGGCTCACATTCTGAACACTCAGGTAGTTCTCAGCATTTTGAAATTTGGCTTTGTTTTAAATTTTGAACAATATCTGCCTTTTTATACCTCAGAGCTCAGAGAAGGCAGTGCAGTAGTTGGTGTACAGATGTGACAGAATGTTGTTATTCCAGAAAAAAGCTCCCTGGTTTTGACACACTAGAAAATGTACAGCCAGAGAATGCTGGAGGCGAAGATGCCACACCAGCATTACATCTGTCTGCTTTCATTTGTCTACAACTATGCTTATAGATAAAACAAGCCTTCCAGATGTCATCACAAGCAGTGTTCATATGCTGACTTCACTGAGATGCTATTGTTTGCTGCCAGCATAACAGAGCTGTAAAACTAAAATATTTAAACTCTGCTACTCAACACAACTTTGAATGCCACACAGGATCTTACTTCAGGATTAATTAATGTACACCCCAATAAAATAATCATGTGTTTTAAAAGTGAGCTAGCTGGCATATACAGTATCCTGTGCCCCTCTCTCTGTCATTTTTTTTTTAACCTAAAGACACTGTTCACCTTCCATGAAATGCAATACAGCTAACGAAGCTGCCCATAAGGGAATGAAACTTATACCTCCCAAAATGTTTGCAGAGAATGGGTGACTATAGCTCTATAGCTGTACAGTATACGTTAACATTTCATATACTCCATGCATTTTAAACTGTTCTGATTTTGTAGAAGAACAATTTTTACCAAAAACTAGCAGATATATTTTAAAGGAATATCTTGGTCAACAGCGGTTGCCATCAAATCTTTACTATAGCCAGTGGCAAATAACATTATTCCAGAATTCATGGGTTTTTCTTATATCATGTCTTGTGAACTCTGCAGCACCATTAATTACCTGCAATCAAAAAAGGTTTCTCTGGGTGACCATTCTGCTACAGAACTTGTGGTCAACTACGCTTAGTTAAGTGAAAATGTCATTAAGTAATATTTTGGCATTTTAATTTCCTCTAGCTATTTGTGTAGAAAACAAACAGATGTTTCTCACCCCAGATATTTCTCGTGCAGAGCCTTTAAACTACAGTTTCTGTTGAGTAATTTGTGCATTAACCAGAGAAGGCAAATCTTTTTTTATTTTTAACCTCTGAAAATATCTCATTTTCAGTTTCAGACATATCTTGCTATCAATGAAACTTTAATCTAGGAATGTAAATATGTTTCATTAATTACTTTTGTGAAAATTATTCTACTGGACCATCACACAGTATTGCTACCATGTCATATTGAAAATGCTCAGTTGTCTCAATGATGACAGTTTTAATATCTGAAAGTTTTGTGTTATTAACTCTTAGACAAGTATGGTAGGTTTGCAGACGGTGACATGAAGTTTGTAAGCTCTCCAGAGCAAATTGCTTTGGAAGACATTTCATTTCTAAAGAGCAACAAAGCACAGACTACACAAACTCTGAGACTGAGCTAACTGCTCATAAAGAAAATTCCTCCTTTCTGAGGAAGCCTACATATACTTAATCTCACTTTTACAAGGTTTCTGGTATAAAATGCAGTGAGTTCATGGTGTCCAGTGTATAGGTTACTACAGAAAGAGGACTGAAAACCTTTGCTTAGATGTTGAAGACGGCTTCTTAAAATTTCTGCCAGTGGTTGCTCAGATTGAAAGAGAATGCATCTGCAAGTTGGTAAAATCCACAGAGGATATTTTCAGCTCTCCTAACTTTTATCTGACAAATTATTTTTACTCTAGGAATTTTTATACTCTTCCAACGCTCCTTAAGAAACCTGTATGCCCTATGGTCCTCCCACCATAATTTGAAATCAAGGCATATGCATGTTCAGTTGATAATGCTACTAGGGTTTTAAATGTCAAGGGAAACAACAGGACATTACTTAGCTAGTAAAACTGTATTGTACAATCTCACTTGATCTACTGAAGGGTAACAGTCACAGCATACTTCCTTTCCTCTTTTTTTTTCTTTTTAAGTTCCTTTCAAGAAAATGAAAACCTAAACCAGTAATTTGGTCAAACAACAGAAAGCAATTGAGAACTCACCACAAGAAAGATAAGAAAGATACAGATAAAAGTTTTTACAAGAAACTAAAGGATGAAACGTGGTAATGTTGAAAATTGTGGTCATAATTGTGATCATAATGCTAAGAGCTTACACAAGTAAAATTAATCTAAATACAAATACTTGAGCGTGATGACACACTAAGACTCAGTATATGGAATTCCATGTATATAACAGAACTTTGCACTCCAGCTCACCAATCCACTAACAGCGAGAAACACCCTGCTACTTGTCATCCATTTGTACTTCAAAAGAACCCAGAAACATAGCCCTTATTCCATCATGAACTGTACAGCTGAGGTTATCTTATGACTGCTGCACAAAATTTGTATCATGGTTCATACAGCAAGCAATCATATAGCTCCCAGGAATTTCAATCATCTTCATCCCCAGAAGTTTTCTAAACCCGTAACTGTGATATTATAGAAATAAAAGAAAAATTTACCTGTGTATATAAATATACATGTGCACATGCGCATATTTATATACAGGAGTCGGAGTGAAGGCTATTGTAAATACCATGTGAATGCCTTCACATTTTCTTGAAACAGATAGGTCTTATTTGAAGACATTGTATAGCACTTCCTCTATACTTCAGGGTAAAATCTTTATATTTATCAAGTCATGTATACTACTTATTAAAAACCTACACATTGTGCTTGATCACTGTTTGACCCAATAGATCAGAGCCAGACACACTGGTCCCAGGTCCTTTCTCACAATTTTGCTTCAAACAAGCTAGTCCACATTAAGCAGCAGTAAATATGCATACCTGATTACAGACAGTAGTAAGAGAAGGACTTACAGAGCTTTTGGAGGGATACACCTACATTACTTTATAACACCTGCTAGCTGTTCTTTTCACAAAAGAACTTTTAGGGACTAATAACAAGCTCAATTTACAGGTAAATTACAAGTTCAGTAGCATGCCTTCTTTAAAACTGAATTTCAATGCCATTCTTCAAAAATACAGGGTGTCATTGTCCACAAGACTGTAGAGGCAGATCACATTTGGTCCAGAGAATATACTCTGCTCTACTTGCAAGGACAAAGCAATAGCCAGTTGACTTGGGAATCATCACAAGGAAAATGACAAGAATCAGAGGGAATTAAGTTACCTCTTCCCTAGACAGCGGCCACGGAAAGCAGAAGGGAAAGGATTAAGGGATGTGCCTATTAAGAACTAAAATGTCTCTCTCAAGATTATTAAAAAAGACATGGGAGGAAACTGTAAGGCCTGGGAGGGCCTTAATTTAGGGGCTAAAACCCCACTAACAATGAACCAGCCTGAAACTCTTAAGTGTTTAAATCTTTTCTGAAAATGAAACTCAACTTTCCACTTGCACATTTTTGAAACTACTATCAAAGAACTCAGTTGCATAACCATTCACAAATTCATCAAGAGTTTGCAGACTGAACTGCAAAGTAAAAATATAAGGGCACAAATGTTTTATACTTTTAGACTAAATTGATCTATTTCATATGAAAGAACAAAAATGGTGGGGGGAAGAGAGGCAAAATCTGAGATCTATGGAAAGAAATTCATACTCTTCATACTGACACAGAACAGAAACGCTTTTGCTCACATGCTAGCAGCTAGCAGCACATGTGCTTTTTGTCCTTAAGCCTTTAGCTATGCAATACTTGTATCTTCAGGTATCACTCCTAATCAAGAGAATCCACCCAATTTCCCCTATTATTTCATTGGGAACAGTTGTGCTGCTGAAACAGCATTGCTGCTGGGAGACCTGATGCAATACTACTCCTACCCATGTCTACCAGCACTCCCTCTGGTCTGCAAAACTGAATCAGTCATACCTGTAAAATTTCTGACCTAAAAGTACAAGAATCCCTGTGGTTACACTTACTACACCTGGTTCATCTAGTCAGTGGCCTAATGTATTCACAGACTGTCTTGACTTACAGTTTTTAATGCTTTATCCTATGGCTTCTAATAGAATCTGTCACACCCTTGATTATCTGTGCTTTTCTGTGAATGAGTGCCTGTAAAAATACAAAAGGTGTGTTCTGTGTTTGTAGTGAAATATTTGTAGAAGGCAAAAGCAATGCTGGAGCCACAATGTATTTTTTTCTGCACCTTGCCTGAAACATTCATATCTCTTCTGAAGCTGATTTTGCTTAAGCCCTTTGAAAATAAATCATTCCCAAAAGCACTCAAGATTTCCCTGAAGACTATGTAAGGCTTCCTGCTTCGTAAGTTTCCACTCCTTTGCTGTAAGGTTAATGCATTTTAGGGATGTCTGTTCTGATGCAAAGCTAACTTAGGAGTAAAAATAAACTACCAGCATTTACAACGCTGTTCTAAGGCAAAGAATGCCAAGTGCTAAACTTAAATTACCAGAGTTGGTAGTCGTTCTTTAATAACCTTCTCTTTGGACAATTTTTGCTGTCTCAGAGGAAAAGGTATTTAGTAGGAGTGTAATGATGAACATTCACTCATTTCAAAAAAACAAACAATAAAATCCCCAAACCTGCAATAGCCTTACATGAAGGAAAAAAAATACAGGAGAAGGTGACAGTACTCCACTTTCAGTTTGATGCATGAAGAAAAAGGCAAATCATTGCCATTATTACTCAAGTCAGCTGTAGGTTTATTACTCCTGAGTCTGTCTGTCCTTCTGTGAATACAAGGAGCTACATTTGGCTTGTTTCAGATATGCCTATCTCCACAAAGGTTTTACTAGTGTTCACATAAATCAGTATTTATAAAAAAAATCATAATACCCAGAAAAAGGATTTGCATAGAATATTCAACCTGCAAGATCATAAACTTGCTGATTAAAGAACATATAATTATCTTAGTATATATTCACTTATGTAAAATTATTTTCCAGTTTTGCTCAGTAGACAGAGAATTGATGTTGCTCAAGTGCTAGTACTTCACACTGTACACGCTTCTCTCAAAACATGGTTCCACTGAACATTTGCCCAAAAGACTTTTCCAGCTTTCTCGTATGCCCACTTCCTCACACATGCTAGTCTGAAGCCTGTAGAATTCTGACACTGATGTTCCTTTCGGGGCAGATGTGGGTTTCTGCCAGTCCCTCAGTCTCTTTGCTTGTTTCAGCACCCTCTGTTTTCAGCCATTCCACCTTCTGTTTGTGTTGCTGCTCAGCATCAGCTACCCAGGCGTCAATCATGGCCTTATAAGAACACTCTGCTCTGATGCAGAAGCTGCAGGCTGCCATGCCACAGCAAGCTGAGAGATCTCTTGGCCAGATATGCCCGCAGTCAACCTGGCAGTCTCCAAGCACTTTTTCCCATAATGAAACTGGGACAGCCTCTATGGCTGGCTTCAAGATATGCCTATCAAAATACATTCTCACAAGTCACTCCTGTTATTCTAGCTGGGGCAAATCAAAGTTCACCATTTCATCCACAAACAGAATTTTACTTTAGATCTGTATTGAAACACATTTTTATTAAAAAAAAAAACAACAACCCAATTTAACAATTCAGAAGTTCTCATATGTGTTTTATAAAAATGTATGACAGAACTAAAAAACCATGGAGAGTCATAACTTTGAGTTGGCTCACTTGTTTCCATTTTATTACAGCATTACATGGTGGGTATCAGAAAGAAGCACATTAAATCTTTAATCTAATCTGCTTTCGCAGAACTGTATTACAGTTTAATACTATTTTGCCTGACTTATAAAATACCACTCAAATAAGACCAAAGAGAGCACTGAATCCCAACAGAGACCCATCCTGAAACAAGCCACCACAAGTGTTACTTCAAGCTATCTTCAAAACTAGCACTTCCTCTTTCTTGACAGGTAGGCTACTATATTCTATTTATTTCTCATACTCTAGATGAACTCCTACTTCTTGCTTTGTCTGAAGGCCATCACACAAATATAAAATGCATTGTCAACAGACTAGGGTTTTATTTGGGGTCATTTAATGAGGATACCAATAACTTCACAAAAACTCTTCTACAGCTGCTTGAATATTTCTCAGCAGTAAGTTAAATGGTTGAAGTGTACTACTACAAGACAGGGAAATAATCTGAATAAATTTTAGTCTTACACTATAGTCTAGATATAGCAAAAATTAATGCCAGTTCTCTGTACCCCTTGCCACAGCATCATCCAATCCTTCTATCTGGGAAGGTAGGGAGGATAAAGATCCAAAACTGCTCAGGTCTTGTCTTCTTTTCATTGAGACTTGCATATACACTTCTGCATTCTCAGTAACTAGCAAAACAGGAATTTTATGTAGTGAAGAGCACATTTGTCTCAACTGACTTAAAGAAAATGGGAATAATTGCACCATCCTGTAAACCAAAATGACGAAACAAAGAATATATAGGTATGTGCTCTCCACTGCCAGTAGTGTCTCATTACTTGCCCTGGTCCTCTAGCTATTTCCCCAAACAAACCTGATACCTCTTCTTAAGCTTTGCTGGCAACTGTGGAGAGAGAAAGAGTTTTAAAGGAGAGGGAAATGAGTGTTCAGGCTACGTTTAGTTATGCAGAATGTAAATCTGTCTCTAAACCACGTGAGAAAGCCACAGCATCTGCTGAGAATCAGTTTTCCTCTATTACACATCAAAATAAATGTCTGACATTGTGCAAGATTTTTTTTTAATCTTTTTCTGCTTATTGTTCTTATTTATTGCTTATTGTTTTTATTACTGGTTGTTGGACAAGGCTCACTCAGCTGTTTTGGGCAACCCTTTACAGGCTAAAAAACTCACAAATCTTACTACTTCTACGTCTCATTTGCTCTTGCACATAGTATTGATACTGGGCAGGCCTTTCACATGCTAGCTAACAAAATAGGAAATTTCTGTTCTGTAATGTTTTCAGATGCAGTATATTTGAAGTCTTAAGTAGAAAGCCTAAAACGAAAATAAACCAAACACTCTAATTTTGCTATTTTGTATCAATCAAGAACACAGAACTGTCATTACGGGATCAGCGTGGGAGGGGCAGTTGTTTAAGAAGAGGTGGCAGAAACATGACCCTTTGATTACATGAGTATCTAAAATTGTTTGCACTTTTCTGTAGTTCCACACTTGCAGTATTACTGAAAGAAGATAACATCTGCAAATACAAAAAGGCATCTTCACCTGTGAAAATATACTGTTTCTCAAAAGAAAAAAAAATGTTAGTGTGAAATTACCCAATTGCCTTATAAACAATTCCCCTCTGTGGGTTGAATGTGATAACACAAAACTGATAGATTGTTTACAGATGCTGTCCAAAGTAACAAAAAAACCTGTTTTTTTTGTCCTAATGATCCATTTTTTATACCACTTAGTTTGTAACTTCTGTCAATTTTATCATTTTGTCATCTATTCTGACAAGGACAGCATAGAATCACAGAATCATAGAATCACAGACTGGTTTAGGTTGGAAGAGATCTTTAAAGGCCATCTAGCCCAACCCCTCTGCAATTAGCAAGGACATATTCAACTAGATGAGGTTGCTGAGAGCCCTGTCCAGCCTGACCTGGAATGTTTCTGGAGATGGGGCATCTACAACCTCTCTGGCCAAACTGTTCTTGTGTCTTGCTACCCTCATTGTTAAAAATGTCTTATTTTTATCTAGTCTAAATCTACTCTCTTTTAGTTTAAAACCATTACCCTTTTTCCTTCACAACAGGCCCCGCTAAAAAGATTGTTCCATCTTACTTATAGGCCTTCTTTGAGTGCTGAAGGGCTGCAATAGGGTCTGCCCAGAGCCTTCTCTTCTCCAGGCTGAACAGCCCTCTGGACCCACTTCAATAGGCCCATGTGTTTCTTGTACTGAGGACTCCAGAGTTGGATACAGTACTCCAGACAGAGTCTCACCAGAGTAGAGTACAGGGGTAGAATCACCTCCTTTGACCTGCTGGCCATGCTTCTTTTGATGGAGACCATGATTTGGTTAGCCTTTTGGACTGTGAGTACACATTGCTGGCTCATGTCCAGCTTTTCATCAACAGTACCCACAAGTCCTTCTCTGCAGAGCTGCTCTCAATTACATCATCCCCCAGGCTGCTGATACCAAGAGTTGTTCTGACCCAGGTGCAGGACCTTGCACTTGGTGTGGTTGAAACTGCTGAGTCTCACAGAGGCCCACTTCTTAAGCTTGTTCAGCTTCCTCTTGTCCCTCAGGCATGTCAACTGCATCACTCAACTTGGTGTCATCTACAAACTTGCTGAGGGCACACTCAAACCCGCTGTCTATATCAGTAATGAAAACAGTTAAAAACATCACTGCTCCCTGTACGGACCCCTGAATGACAGCACTTGTCACTGATGTCCATCTGGGCATTGAGCTACTCTCTGGCTGTGACCATCCAACCAATTCCTTATCCAATGAATAGCTCATCCATAAAATTTGTATCTCTCCAATTCAGAGAGAAGGACATTTTGGGGGACTGTGGTAAAGGGGTGTAATGCTTCCCTTTTTCCAGTCACCAGGTGCTTCATCTGACTGCCATGACTTTTCAAATACAAACACGCTTGGCAACCGTATCAACCAGTTCCCTCAGGACTCTGGGATGTATCTCATCAGGTCCCATAGACTTACCTATATTCAGGTTCCTCAGGTGGTCACAAAACTGATCTTCTCTTCCAGTGGGAGGGACTTTGCTCCCCTAGTCCCTGTTTGGTGGTCCATCCACTGGAGAGGTGTGGGAAGAAATATTTCCAGTGAAGACAGAGGCAAATGAAGTTGTTGAGTACAGCAGACTACTCCTTGTCTGTTGTCACCAGTTTGCCAGTTGTTTTCACCAGAGGGGTGCATTTTCTTTGACCTTCCTTGTCTGGCTGACATGGCCATAGAAGCCCTTATTATTCTTTGCATCCCTTGCCAAGTTCAGCTCCAGGTGTGCCTTGGCCTTCCTAACCCCATCCCCCACACAACCAGGCAGTGTCCCTATTCTCATCCCAGGTCACTTGTCCCTGCTTCCACTGTCTGTGCATTTTCTTCTTGCCCTTTATTTTGACCAGCAGGTCTTGACTCATTCATCTCTTGCCCTTCTTGCCTGATTTCTTACACCTACTCTTGTGTTCTATGGAAAGCATCCTTCAAGATCTGCCAGCTCTGTTCTGCTTCTTTGCGTCAGTTTCCCAGGAGGTCCTACTGAAAAATGTCTTAAAGAGCTGGAAGTTTGCTTTCATAAAATTCAGAGTCCTGTCTTAACTCTTCAAAACTGTGAGCTCCCCTAGTGCGTGATCCCTGCAGGTCAGGCTGCCTCCAATCTTGACATCACCAATTAGCTGACTTGCATTGGTGACCATCAGATCCAGTATCACACCCCCTCTGATATGGCTGCCTATTACCTCACTTAAGAAGTTATCCTCAATACACTCCAGGAGTTTACTGGATTGCCTGTGTTACTTTTCCAGCAGATGTCAGGATGGTTGAAGTCCCCCAGCAGGATATAAGCCTGCACATGAGGCCTCCTGTACCTGGAGGAAGAAGACTTTTTCAATAGGCTCTCCTTGATCAGGCAGCCTGTAGTAGACATCAACTACAAGGTTCCTTTTGTTGCTTCAGTCTCTAATTTTTACCCATAAGCCTTCAGCCTGCTCATGGCAGCTCTTCACAGTAAATCACAGAATCACAGACTGGTTTGGGTTGGAAGGGACCTCTGAAGGTCATCTAGTCCAGCCCCCCTGCAGTGGGCAGGGACATCCCCAACTAAACCCTATGGCAACCCGGTATTCCCGGGTGGTCTCCCACTAACTGGGCACTAACCGGGCCCAACCCTGCTTGACTTCTGAGATCAGACGAGATCGGGCCTTCTCAGGGTGGTATGGCCATTAATCCATTGCCTTCATGTAGAAGGCAACCTCTCCACTCCATCTTTCCTCGACTGTCCCTTCTGAACATTGTATAGCCATCATCAGTTGCACTCCAGTCATAGCACTCATCCCACCAAGCTTCAGTCATGGCAACCGGGTTGCAGATTTCTAGCAGTGCAGTGGCTTCTGGCTCCTCCTGTGTGTTGTCCATGCTGCATGCACTGGTGTAGAGTAACTTCAGCTGGGCTATCGGACGTGTTACAGTTTCTTAGAGGAACTCCCCTTTATTCCATTGAGTATTTCACTGATGTTTCCCCTGGCTCAACTCTGGAAGAATTCAAGTGTGCTGCAGTGTAACCAACACACCTCAGAGCAGCAGTTTGAGGGCCCTCACTAACACCTTGTCCCTCCAACACTGGCATATCATCCCACAGTGTATCACATGCAAGCCTGATATTTCATTCCCCCTCTTCAAGTCTAGTTCAATGTCTGTCAATGACCCCACAAACTCCTGAGCAGACCCTCTTCCTTCTTTGAGCAAGATGAACCCCATCTGACACCAGCAGGCCTGGTGCTATGTGGGCTATCCTGTTATCAAAAAACCCAAAATAGTGTTGTGAGGGAGCCAGATAATTACAGAGTAGGTCTATCTGTTTCTTCCAAAGTCATTACTCCACAACTGGAAAGAGAGAGTTAAAAATAACCTGTGCTACAGATTCCAACTGTCCCAAGCCCCTGAAGTGTCTTCTGATCACTCTTGGACTATGTGGTGTTGTTTCATTGCTACTCAGATGGAAGAGCAGCAATGGGTAAATGTCTGAGGGCCACACCAAGCAAGGAAGTTTCCTAGTGATCTTCTTAACCTGGGCCCCAGGAAGGCAGCAGTCTTCTCTAAGAGAAGGCTCTGTCTGGCATATTTGACCCTCTGTTCCCCTCAGAAAGGAGCTGCCTACAAGTATAACCCTAATCATTTTGCAAGAAAACCTAACCACGGTATCTCCCTAACCACTATACAAGACATTTACTCTCCTGTTACAAAAAACATCACACATTTGTAGGGAACAGAGCATGACTGCTACAAAGCCCCTCCCTAGACAGGTAATGGAAATGTACATTCTGTATGATGCCTGAAAGGCTGATGTCTCCAATCATAAAGGTTGTGGTGCTGAAGCTGTGACAAAGGCTCAAGGATTAAGACATTCTGAGGCCAGAAGGATCCACTGTAGTTTCCTAATCTGGCATCCTGCATAACAAAATTCATTTCCCTCATGGTTCACACAGAAGAAGAAGGCGGTCTGCTCCAGTCTCAAAACAAACTGCAGGTATTATTACAGTTAATAATAGCAGCAACAAAATGAAAAATTTAGTAGGAAAATGATGTTTCAGATGAATGTAGTGTGTGTTTTTAACTGCATGCTCCCACAGAGTCAAAAAATATAAAATCTGGTCAGTGGACTAGTTAAGTAACAGCATATTCATAGCAACACACCCTTTCCTAGAGAATTTTTAAATAAGAGTACTACACTCTGTTTCAATGACACTAAAACAGGCATTCACCTTCTTCCTATTTGCATGATCCCCTGGGCCATGTTGATAGAAGAATCTTTTCATAATACAGCACAATCCCTTTAGTACTCAATAAATTATATATGCACAAGTTTATAACATTTGTATAGGTAATATACTATACATAACTTGTACAGAATATAACTATATATAATTCATATTATCATTAGAACTTGCAGATGGGTGATTTATTGATGCATTTTGCCATTTCCATGGTATGACTATATACACACCAACTTGTCTTTTTTAGTATTTTAAGTGTCATTATTAATCAATTAAACTGTCCAATCTATGTGCCACCAGTACGGTATATAGTTTTTAATATGCCAATAAGCCCATGAAATACATTTAGAGAGACTCTTACTAATTTGCAGCCATCTCTGGAGATAAAAAGTTATGCCATCTATGGATATGAAAGCAAAGCCATAAATGCTTTGGTTAATCTGGGATGTGTGAACTCGGTAAGCAATACTGAAACTAACTGTTACCAAAACATACATCAACATATTTTCAAGATTGAAAATTACACTCTCTAGCTTTAGTTTTTCTGAAGATTTGCTGATTTCCAAATAGAAAAGGAGAGATTGAAACACTATAAAAGAAAGGCTATCTATGATCTGTTACCAATTTATGTGAAATAAAATTGTCCTAGAAATCTCATATGATGTTCAGTATAAAGGCTCTTATTCAAATCACGGCTAATTCATCAAATAAAAAATTCCCACGTTTTTGTGGTTCACTTTGTATATATACAACATTCACAATGTTTCTCATTTGGTAACTGATTGTGTAATTTAATGAAAAAAATAAGAAAAGTTTTACAGATATAAAAGTCTAGGCCAGTTCTTCATCATTCCTGTCATGTGCGAAATATGCTTATATTAAAAAACTGATGTCCTATTGTCTGTAGTGTTTTTGAAATGCAAGCAACTTTATGCAACACATGACAGTGATTTTCCAGCAACAGTGTGACAGTGCATGGGCCCCGTAGCTGAAATTTTTTACTCTGATCTTTGTTTATAGTAGAAGTAAATAATCTAAGCAAAGAGCATTCCACTATGCAGGGCTGATGACTTTTTGATAAGGCAGAGCCTGGCACCAATGACAGAAGCACCAGTCTACTGAGGTAAAAAAAACCACACTATCATAAGTAAAACTGTCCTCTGATTTATAGACCTTAAATTGGCTATTTAACTCTTGAATCATGAAAATCTGCACCATACAAAGGCCTGGGAAGAGAGGCATGTAGAAGAAAAAAGAGAAACCTCATACGACATTTCTAAAGAAAAAATGTCATGGCTAAGATGCTGCTGAATTGAGGTATTTAAGAATATTTAAAAAAACCTTTACCAAGGTAAAGGTAAATGAATTTTTATGTTAGACTTTTTTATATTTATTTTTGTATTTAGAACTTCTAAAAGAACATTTGGAAAACAAAACTATTTAAAATCAATCCTTTCTTTGCTTACATATAAAGAAACGGTCTTAAAAAAAGAATATTTATCTTGCAAATCTTAGGGATTCTGTCAGATACAACACAATATATGGCTTCTGGTGTCAGTCGTATGTTCAGTACACAAATCCTGCGAGACTCTCGTTCTCAGGCAGACTGGACAGACTTTCAATTCTTACATACAGTAGATTCAATAGTTAATTCGATAGTTATTTAATAGCAAACACTTCTGAGATCTTTTCCAAAGTACTCCTAAATGCAGAAGGCAGTTACATATTTGTATGTATGAATAAGCACTTAAACACTGTAATTTGATTTTAATCTCTCTCCCCAGTATTTCTTATATGTTTAAGGAACATACTATATGTTTAAGCTCTTGGAGACAGAGTTCAGGTGATGTTTTGTGGTGTATTGGGTCATAGGCTGGACTTGATGATCCTGGGGGTCTTTTCCAGCCTTAGTGATTCTGTGATTCTGTGAAAAGACTGTAACATGCTGTTAACAGTCCTGGTCTCTGAAACTGGCCTTTGCCAATTTTTTTGCCAGTCTAACCATCTCATTAGGTGACAGAGAAATATTTGTACTTTGTAACAGGTCAGAAGTCGCTTATACATTCGTTAATAAGGATTTATGAACCAGTGTCTGAAGGGAAAAAAAAAAAGATACAGAAGAATAGTACATAAACAGTGCCACAGAATCAAAGTTACAGCCCAGAAATGGAACTATGAATTTTCAGGCTATCAAACTACAAGACGGCAAAAACCCACACAGCTAACATACTTGAATTATATATAGCATACTAGTTCCCAAATCCAAGCATGTCCATATTAAGACTAAGTACAATCTCAGTTAAATCCATCATGTATGAAAATTTCAAGGCATCTCATAAAACCTTTTATGCTATTTAATCCATGCAAATCTTTCCAGTGAGATCAGGCACCAAGACTAGAAACGGTCCCAAAGAATTGCAATTTCTACAAGAGCTACTGCACAGCTCAGCATCATACTACATGTAGGTCTCACAGCTGCTTCTGTAATGTCTGTGGCACACTAGACATTTTCTTGGGCACTGAAAAGGACTGACATCTCTTTCTAAAGGCTTCATAGGAAGGTCAAGAATGTAACAGGACCCACTCTAGTCATCTTTGCTTCCCAAATACAGCTTTACAAGATACGTGGTGAAAAGAAATCCTGAGATGCGCTTCCTTCTCATTTTCCACAAGCCCATGGTAGGCTGTTGAGACCTTTCAATATCAAGCCATGCCAGGCTAGGAATGAGAAACTGGTGTGCTGGCACGGTTGTCTACAGTCCACTAATAGGTTCAGGAGCTTTTTATTCATAGAATTTTAAATACATGTTTCATATTTTAGAACACTATTTTAATGATCATCAAATTTTAAACTACTAAAAACTCCTTACCAATATTTTGACCAACTAGAATTATTTGATCTGGAGAATGTCCAAATTTTCCATTATAAAAATTAACCACCTGAAAATGCCATCTGACTATCTGCACCAGGAAGTTCTTCATTGAAATGTTAAATATTAACCCTACCTATAAAACTCCTTTTTTGAGAAGCACAGATTTCTTTTAGTTTTTGTTTAGTTTTGTTGAAAGAATAAGAACCAAATATATTCTTTGTAAAATTATGTTGTCTTGAACATGTGTAGCTTTGATTAGGTGCTGCACATAAGATCAACAGTCAGTAAGGCAAAGTTGGGCATGATGATCTGTCAGTTTTTCATAACCCAATATGGCCTTTAATAAAGCAATGAAGGCAAAGCCTGTGAATTCCTTTCAGTCCACGAACCTAGATGTTATCATATGGTTTTACTAAATAACCTCATTTTATATCACCACAAGACAGTTTCACTAGCACAGTATGATTAAGATGTATGACGGCAAACTTAAAAAAGTGTTGCAAGACAACCAAAAATATTGCTAAAAAGTTATCTTCTCTGGATTTATAATTCCAATTAGTAAGTACAGAACTCACTCCCCCAACACCTCCAAGACACAAAGTTACCATCCACACAAAAATTATAAAACAGGATTACTGAACAAGCTGATACGCTGCTCAAAAAAACTGTAAAACATTTTTAATATGGCAAACTTTTTTAGCTTCTGAGCTCTGGTTCCTCAAAAACATTATGTCCAACTAATATGAAACTCTCCAAAACCCAAAATGCTGTTAGAGAGCTAAGGGGCACATACAATTTTAGGGGTACCTGTTTAATTTTAGTGACAGCAAAAGAGAACAAAAATATTCCAGCATCTGATGAATTTGCTACTATTTTAAATGATTTTAGTAACACTTTCTCTTGCTCTTAGATACCAAAATAAAGTAATTAAAGTATGTTATAATAGCACAGACTTCTACTTGAACAGAAATATTCCTGTTTACTTCTTAACTGAGACTGAAGCCTTCTTCTGCCTTTCTTCAAGTAAAAAAATCGACGGAGACCTGAAAGGAACTATAATCTGCTATTTTTTGTGGTGATTGTAAGAAAATAGTTCAGAAACAGCAACAAGGAAAAAAAAAGTTTAAAGAACTCTAAAGAGTGAAAATTGAAAAAACGTTAGCCACCTGATGTAAGGTAAGTAAAAGAACTGTTTGTGCCCAGTACATTAGAAAACATTGCTCAGAAACAGTTCATCCGTGTAAAAGTCCAAGTCACGTACAGCAGCCAAGGTCACTGAGACCTCTGTTGATTGACTCAGTAAGTACTACAAATCTTATTATATATATACAGTAAGGAGCACTTAACTTGTTTTGTTGTGTTATCATATTGTTTTCTTATCAGTCTCCTAAATACTGAACTGATCTCAGAGACTTGATATGACACTGTGAAACAAAAAAACCTAGCTCTAACCCTCAGCAGATACTATGACTTTGGAAGTGATCCTATGAAAGATCTTGAAATCTTCCTGTTATAAATTTGCTTCATTTTGCCTGCCCTGACTCTATTTGTGCTGAGCTTCTTGCTCATGCCAAGCATCATTTTCAGGCTGATTAGTTATAGTAGTTATTGCAGCAGTAGTAAAAGGTTCAGGACTTACAGCTAACTTCTATTTTCTGAAGATCTTACAGTATCACAGTATCACAGTATGTCAG
>VWZO01014990.1:325-14693 GCA_013396975.1 Bucco capensis
TCACAAGGCAGAACCTCCTGCTGGTAACATCCAGGGAGTGTCAGAGATTGACTCCACCAGTTAATCTCCCTCCCACAGTCCCTAATAATTCTTAACTTTCCACTTCATCCTTCAGGGCAGCAACCACACTGAGGAGATCATCCAGTTGCTCACACCTCACACAGCAACCCTCTGTAGTCAGTGACAGTCTCAGGCACTCACTATATCCAGACACCCGGGTGGCACCATGTGCCCTCCAGAGCTCTGTCTGGGTTGCCACTTCTCGACAATTAACACCTTTTTTCCTAGAAGTCATCATTGCAATGTAACTCCTAGGCTATCTCCAAGCCTTTATGTATCACCTCTGAGACCTGTAGGAGAATAGCACCCTCCCTTCACACCCTGCCTTCACAAACTGCTTCACTAACTGCTCTGCTCCTGTTAGCTCGCCCCTGTTTGCACTGCTGCTGGGTCACACCGCTTCCTAGGCTTGACTAATATAGGGGTGGGTTTATCAACCCTCAGTATAGGACCAGCTCACCTGAAATTCACTATACCCTGATTGGGGGACTCTGGCTTCCAGGCCCAATCAGTGCCCGGCGGGGGGGCATGTCTCACGTGGGCTATGTGCGGGGCAAGCAGCAAGCAAGCGCATGCCCAGTTCTGGCTCTGCAGCTGACCCGGTGGTGCCCAGCAAGATTTAAAGGTGCCTGGCCATGTCTTACCTTGCTCCCAGCCACTCCTGTTCAAAGAAGCCGTCACACCAACAAGCTTAGGAAAAAGGAAAAAATTGTTCTTAAAAAAAAAATTATTTTTTAAATTTTATTTTGAAAATATTTCTGTTCTTCAGAAGACATTTTCTTCTAAAGAATAACCCAGCCATTCCAGACAGACAAAAATAAAACTGTTTGAGTCTGGAAACTGTTGATGGGAGAGGTGCTATCCACACTCCTGAGGCAACGACAGAAGTGTGAGCAAGTTGTAAGAAATTACACAGTATCTGTCCAAGGATCAGAAAGTTCCAGTCTGGAGTAGACATCCCTGTCTTTGCAGAGACTGGCTGGAGAACAAAGAGTTTCATTAAAGAGTTGATATTATCAGAGGAATTACAGCCAGGCAGAGTGGCAGGAGAGAATGTGCTTTTATGCTACATTAAGAATTTTTTCCTTGGAGGAGGGGGAAAGGAGATCTTGCAGGGTATCTGTGGTGTTCCCTCTGCCTGTAGCTATCTCCTGCTCTCTCCATTGTCCCCTGTCACTGGAGAGCTCAGTGAGAGGTCATCTAGAGCACAGCTGGACATAACAGGAGCCAAGGATGTCCATGAGCTCTTCCAAAGTCAGCCCTTTTGGAAAGCACTGGTCCTTAACAAAAAGCTTTGGGGTAGGGTCACAGAATTGAATTGAATTTGTGTTAAGTTCCCTCATCAACAGAAAGCAAAATCTTTCTGAAGTCAGTCTCCAGAATAGATGCCTACTTGGAAATGTAGACTCTTGAGTCTCTTGGTACCACCTATAATATCCTAAATGTAAAGGGACTAATTGGGCTGAGCTGAAACCATTTTCTAGAGGCCTTGTGTAAAGTATGAGACATGAGGTTGACCTTCATTAGTTGATTAAGACCTTTCATTTTCTCTTTTGATCTCTGTAAGAGATACAGATTTGTGAATTGTAATTCACCTTTTTTGGTTCCTCCTATGCCACTTAGCTTCCATGCAGCCTTGACCAGCTCACTTTTCTCTGCCTAATGTACTTGACAGAAAGAGTCCAAGAACTTGTTAACCAATACCTGGAATATGGAGTAAATTGCCTAAAACTGTGGTTTTAGACTTTTCTCTATAAACTGACAAGGCAAGTGGGAAGAAATACATTTTTGACAATAAAAGATGGAAGAAAGGGCAAAAAAACCCAAGCAAGATAGCTGATAACATAAAGCTGTGCTACAGCATGCAAATACTATGTAAAATTTTCATGTCACGTAGAATTAGACTAGACATATTTAAGAGTATTCTTCCTGAAGGTGTGAGAGATAATTAGAATCCTGGCATATCTCAAGGTGAACCGACTGCATTTCTGCCTTGAAAAGTGAGTAAGCAACATAAAACGATACAGCCAGGACTAGTTTTAGTGATACTAAGGGTTTGGGTTGAAGACTTAATCACAGAATAAAAAATGTTAGGGGTTGGAAGGGACCTTTGGAATCATCTAGTCCAACTCCCCTGCCAGAGCAGGACAACCTATAGCAGGTTGTACTGGATGGTGTACAGTCAGGTGTTGAATAGCTCCACAGATGGAGGAGACTCCACCACCTCCCTGGGCAGCCTGGGCCACTGGCCCATCAGCCTCAAAGGAAAAAAGTTCCTCCTTATGTTTAGATGGAACATCCTATACTCTAGTTTGTGCCCATTGCCTCTAGTCCTGTCCCTGAGCACCATAGAACAAAGCCTGGCCATATCATCTTGACCCCCACCCTTTGAGTATTGATAAGCATTGATCATGTCCCCCCTCACTCTGCTCTTCTCCAGGCTAACCAGCCCCAGCTCTCTCAGCCTCTCTGCATGAAAGAGGTGCTCAAGTCCCCTCAGCATTTTAGTAGCCTTTCTCTGGACCCTCTCTAGAAGACCCCTGTCTCTCTTAAACAAGGGAGACCAGAACTGGACCCAGGACTCCAGCTGTGGCCTCCCTAGGGCAGAGTAGAGGTGGAGGAGAACTTCCCTTGAGTGCTGGCCACACTCTTCTTGATGCATCCCAGGATGCCTTTGGCCTTCTTGGCCCCAAGGGCTCATTGCTGGCTCATAGTCATCCTGCTGCCCACCAGGACACCCAGATCTGCTCCCAAAGTGAGATAATGAACAACAGACATGAAGATCCCTTCCACTTTAAGGCCACAGAGAGGAAGAAAGTTATTGTCCCATGAAAAGGAAGTAAAGGAAAGGTTAAAGCAAGGCTGTCTTTAGTTTCTGAATTATAAAGTCCTTCTGAAGGAAAAAAAAAAATGAAGCAGAACAGCTCTGGAGACAATGTTGTCATCAATATGAATGTCAATGCTCTAGCCAACGATAAAAGTTAGAACTTAGGAAGATGAAGAGAGGGAAGGTTTGAAAGACTTGTCTGTCATACACCACATGTGCTGCAAGTGGGAAATAATCTCTCTGACAGCAAAAGCAGTAAACACTAGGTAGCAGGACTGGAGAAATGCTTCGAGAACTCAGATTTTTATCAATGAAGAGTCCTGGAACCAAGAAAGAAGGAAACTGGAGATGAAATTTTTAGTGTGCAGTGGCTATTTTTTTTTCTTGCTTTATAGCCTCAGAAATAGCCACAGTCTGAAAATCACTTGGGGTCTTCTNCCTCAGAAAAGTTAGCAACCACTTCAATGTAGTAATGCCATAAATTACATGACCTCAAGGACTTTATCTTATCTATTGAGACAATCCTTACTAAGATTGACCTATGTTGATAAGGAGGTTTCTTTTCCTTCTGTTTTTCTTCCTATCCACCCCAACCGCAAGATTAAACAATATCACTGCCTAGGACTATCTGTCTAACCCTGTTCACAACTGCTATCGCTATTTACATACTAAATGTTGCATAAAAATAGGTTCTCTGAGGGATAAATTAGACCTCATCTTCTCTGTGCTGTAGCCTCCACAGAGCTGAGGTTGGGATAACAACAAAATGCTATTTCGGCAAAATCTGTCAATAATCAAAGGCTCATGATTTTGAGAGTGAATAGAAATACAGTAAAATGTTCCCATTTAAAAGTGCAAATGCAGATTATTAACCATCTCATGCTGCCATAATTATTACCACTGCCTGCAAAAATTTATCTGCAATATTAAAACTGCACAGGAAAGTGGACAACCTGAGCTTCTTGGCCTGTTCAGGGGGAGATAGGAGATACGTTGTTAGTTCTAGGCCACACCTAGAATACTGTGCTGATTTTTGGGTCCCCCATACCAAGAAGGACACAGAGGCTTTGGAGTGTGTCCAGAGAAGGGCAAGGAGGCTGGGTAGGGCTCTGGAGAATAAGACTGATGAGGAGCAGCTGAGGGAACTGGGATTGGTTAGTGTGGAGAAGAGGAGGCTCAGGGGAGACCTTATCCCTCTCTCCAACACCCTGAAAGGAGGTTGGTGTGAGATGGGGGTAAGTCTCTCCTCCCAGGTTAGCAGTGAAAGGACAAGAGGAAATAGCCTCAAGTTGCAGCAGGGCAAGATTCGATTGGATGCGAGGAGGAATTTCTTCCCTGCAAGGGTTGTTAGGCATTGGCCAGGCTGCCCAGAGAGGTGGTGGAGTCACCATCCCTAGAGGGGCTGAAGAAACTTCTAGATGTGGTTCTTAGGGATATGGTTTAGTGGCGTGGGAGTGCTGGTGTGGTTGGACTTGATGATCTTAAAAGTCTCTTCCAATCTTAATAATTCTGTGATTCTGTGATTCTATATTCCTGCTGATAATCTGTTTTTTTCCTCAGTGTTGCCCATAGCTACTCACAAGTATCTTACAGGGGGGTAGGAAATTTTTCCACGCTCAGGAAAAAACCCAAAACAAAACAAAAAACCAGTGTATTTGAAACAATCAGTCTCAGCCTGTTTGCAGCTGAAGAATAAAGTATTTGGGGTTTTTATTCCATGCATCTAAATATAAAGACATCAGACTCACCAGTAGTTCTTAATAGTGCATGGTGGAAATATTGTGGTTATTTCCCCTTAAGGCTGTTTCCTATGCATCTCTGTGTCAGAGAGTAGCTTAGTGTCCTGGTTTGACCAGAAGAACTAAGAATTTGTTCGGGTCAAAAGAACAATCTCTTTGAGAGGGCCTCCGAGATGCCCCCTCTCCCCAAATGGGGACAGCAAAATAAAATAAGAAGGCACCAGGGACACAGACAGTGAATTTTAAGAATAGCTTTATCTATATTTAAATACTACTAAATATGAAAAGAAGAACGATAGAAAAAGGAGTGGCTTCGGGCTCCTATAAATTGCTGAGGCCCAGGAAGGGGGGACAGGCCTCCAGGCCTATGAATCACCACTAGAAACACCCCCTTTTTCGCTCCTTATCAAGAGGCAAGCCTCTTGTTTCCCCTTCCCAGGAAGGGGAGATAGGAGTTAACCCGGTCAGCTATATTTTACGACTTGCAGCAATCTTAGAAGAGCCAGCGGAGCTCTAGGAGACAGAAGGAAGAGAAGAGAAGAAACCGGAAGAGAGGAGACCGGAAGAAAAGATCCACGTGACAGTCCAGCCATTTCGTGACAGTCCAGCCGTTTTCGCTGATTCGTCTCTCTTGAATGATGTCTTGGGGTGACAGCCCTTGACACCCCCCCACCCCCCAGGGATGCAGCTCCAACCTTTCACTTTTTCTTATCAATTTTCTCAATAAATCCTTCAGGTTACAGTCTTTGCTCGTTCGGGGCACAGCATATAAATTCTTCTTGTGGGCAAGGGAAGGGGGGGTTGGGAAGACTAGCCAATCAGTTCCGCCCCCTCTCTTAAAGAGAAAAGATGTACAAATACCAAAGGACCCCTTTCTCTTCAATTTTAGTCACCCTATGACACTTAGTAATTATATTTAGAAGGCCCAAAAATTCTGTGTAACCTTCATTCTGGTTTATGACACAGAAAGGACTGGCTTGCCCTATAATTACAGAAAGTTTCGTGTTGATCTGCAGGTTCTGTTTTGACAGCAGAAAAGCCCTCCAAAGAGAACATCAGATTTTATCACCCAACAGCACCTGCATAAAACTCGTAAGTGTTCTGTCACTGCATTGCTGGGATCCCCACATAATCTCTACACAATTTAGTATTTCTTTTTAAATTAAGAGGTCAGCAGACATGGTGGAATTCAGGAATATTTACTTCATATTCATACTCTAAATCCTCTGTCAAAAACTTGATTAAAATAGCATATAGAGAGGTTGCTAGTACATTATTATGTAAATTTCATCATCTAATTTAAATGTCAAACCCTAGCAAAAATTTCTCAATTGGTTGTTTGCTTTTGTTGTTTATATTTCTTTTTCTTTCTTATATTTCATGAAACAGGCATTAAAAAGTCCTGTTCAGACCTAGCGGAAGAAGTGAGATATAGTAGAATATTTTGGTTTGGTGGGGGTTTGTTCTTCTTCTGTAATTAGTCACCTTTAATTGCTTGATGGATAAAGTGAAGAAAACAAGTCTCAAAGACCATTCCTGTGGTCATTACAGAATTCCCACTCTTGTTTTTACCATTTTCCCCCCATTAGAAAATTCAGGTCTAGCAGAACCATTGATTTTTGAAGCACAGTTCCATCCCTTGTCTAAGAGGGTCCACCACAGGACGTTGGTTCACAAGCTATGGAATGCACTGCCCAGGAGGACTGAGAGTTTGAAAATCACTTTTTAAGATACAGAAATCCATTTTAATGAGGAGAAATTGGGCATTATCTGACACAATCTTTATGAATGGTGATGAATATCCCCATAGCTCCCCACCCTCCCTGATATGTTGGCAAAACTGCTGACGAACAGCATCGTAAGCAGTTGTATTTACTAGGATCCAAAATATGACCTTCAAAGAAAGATACAAAGATATATTTTGACCTCTGGACAATATCTAGTAGCTTGGGATTCGTTTGACCTTCAAAAAAAACTGAAGATCTCTGTTATGTTTTCTTCTAACTTTGTTAATAACAAAGGAGAAGAATAACATGCCATAATTAAACCATGACATATAAAGTATGCAATGAGTTCAGGATGGTCCTCATCAATCTTTATACATGTGTTCACCTTCTTGTTTTCTTCATCATGTAGTTGCTAAAAGGTTTATCCCTTTTAACATTATTCAGCCACTTTAAAAGTTTTACCTTCCAGAATAGATTAAATGGTACCTTTTTCTACTTTTCTGTCATTTCCCTTTTCTCTGTGACTTCTCAAAACCAACTGTCATAGTTCAGATAATTAATATCTAATTCCCTCTGAGATTCATTTAATTTAAGTTCACTAACTTGTAGAAGTTACTTTTTTTCTATACCTGCCCAGAGTTTTCTTCTTCCTCTCCTCTTTCTTGCATTAGTAATTCTCTTCAATAAATTCACAGAATCACAGAATCACGAAGGCTGGAAAAGACCCCCAGGATCATCAAGTCCAGCCTATGACCCTATACACCCAACCTCTAAACCATACCACTCAGTGCCACATCCAATCTTTTTTTAAACACCTCCAGGGACGGTGACTCCACCACCTCCCTGGGCAGCCTATTCCAGAGCCCAATCACCCTCTGCGTCAGGAAGTGCTTCCTAATGTCCAGTCTAACTCTCCCCTGCTGCAGCTTCAAGCCATGGCCTCTTGTCCTGTCACTAGCTGCCATGGAGAAGAGCCCAACCCCTACCTGACTACAACTTCCCTTCAGGTAGTTGTAGAGGGCAATAAGGTCACCTCTGAGTCTCCTCTTCTTCAGGCTGAATAGTCCCAGTTCCATCAGCCTTTCCTCATATGGCTTCCCCTCCAGCCCCTTCACCAGTCTCATCGCTCTCCTCTGGACCCTCTCCAGCACCTCAACATCCTTCTTGAAGTGAGGGGCCCAGAACTGGACACAGTACTCAAGGTGAGGCCTCACCAGTGCAGAGTACAGGGGGAGAATCACATCCCTAGTCCTGCTGGTCACACTATTCTTGATACAGGCCAAGATGCCATTGGCCTTCCGTGCTGCCTGAGCACACTGCTGGCTCATGTTCAGCCGGCTATCAACCAATACTCCCAGGTCCCTCTCCGCTGAGCCACTCTCCAGCCACTCATCTCCCAGCCTGTAGCGCTGCATGGGGTTGTTGTGGCCAAAGTGTAAGACTCTGCACTTGGCCTGGTTGAATTTCATACCGTTGGTCATTGCCCATTCGCCTAGCCTGTCCAGGTCCCTCTGCAGAGCCTTCCTTCCTTCCAAGAGATGGACACTGCCTCCCAGCTTGGTGTCATCCGCAAATTTACTGATGGTAGACTCGATCCCCTCATCCAGATCATCAATAAAGATGTTGAACAGGACTGGGCCCAGGACTGAACCCTGGGGGACACCACTGGTCACTGGACACCAGCTGGAAGTGGCACCATTCACAACCACTCTCTGTGCTCGATCATCCAGCCAGTTTTTAATCCAGCGAAGAGTGAACCTGTCCAAGCCATGAGCTACTAACTTTTTCATTAGGATGCTATGGGAGACTGTGTCAAAGGCCTTACTGAGGTCTAGGTAGATCACATCCACAGCCCTCCCTTGATCCACCAGGCAGGTCACCCAGTCATAGAATGAGACCAAGTTGGTTAGGCAGGACCTTCCCTTCATAAACCCATGTTGACTAGGCCTGATGCCCTGGTTTTCTCGTACTTGTTGGTTAATTGTATTTAGGATGACCTGTTCCATAATCCTGCCAGGCACTGAGGTCAAGCTGACAGGCCTGTAGTTTTCTGGATTCTCCCTTTGGCCCTTCTTGTAGATGGGTGTCACATTGGCCAGCCTCCAGTCATCTGGGACTTCCCCACTTAGCCAGGACCGGTGATAAATGATGGAGAGTGGCTCAGCTAGCTCTTGTGCCAACTCTTTAAGCACCCTAGGATGGATCCCATCTGGACCCATAGACTTATTTGTCAGTCCCCAGATCATGTCCTGATGCTGGTCTGGTGCACAGAGATGAGGATGTTCTGATGGACTGGTGAGTAGAAGCCAAATATTGTAGCAGGAGTAGGAGATGGGATGATGCTTGCTGCGAAGGTTGAGGTTTATTGTTAAGTTGTTCTCTCTCTTCAAGCAATATTTCAAGTTTGCCCATGAAAGAGGCAAGAAAAATATTCATAAACTATGATTACAAAAAGAATTATCACCTTAATGACATTTATCATTTGTAAATGTAATATTTTTTTAATGATGTTTGGGTTTTTTTCTCTTTTCCTTTTTAATTTTGAGAATTTTTACCCCTGCAAATAGAAATGATTGTATTGTGAGGGTTAAGATTTTTTAGGAGTTTTTCAGTGATAGAAAAAAACCCCATTTCTATCATAACCAGATTAGGATTTATGCCCTATCACATATAAATATATATCACATATATGTATTATGTATATATATTACAATAGATATTCCTCTAAGCTAGAATAAAACACAGATCCAACATATCTTGGAAACTACTCTAAATATAAGATCAAGTCAGGATGACTCCCAGATGGATAAAAACTGCTAGATGGATAATATGACAGCAGTTTGTACTAGTTAGAGAGATCCAGACTTCTCCTGCTGGACTTGAAACACCTTTTGTTTAACCTATGGCCCAGAACAGAAAAAGTTCTACAGCTGCACAAAACTAAAAAAAATGTTTTTTTTACACAACTTTGCCAATGTAAACTCAACATATGAAACTAAGGACAGGAAATACAATTATAATAACAACTTTGAAAGAATTTACCAATCCAATTACCTCTCTGCTGGAAACACAACTTTCTCTACAGATTTCTTCTCTGCGTAATGTCTCATTCTGGCAAAGTGCTTGTTAAGTTCATAGACACCTGTGTTCTTCTCTACTTTATTATGACTATCTCTCCACTTAAATACTCAGTTGTTTTACAGACCTAAGCCACAAAGAACTGAGAACTGCAAATATGTACATAACAACCTCAGAACACAGGTTGATTTGACCTGACCTCTGAGACGGATGTGGAGAGATATTCCATTCAGTACTCTTCAGAGATGTAGGAACTGGCATCAAAAGTGTGGGCGGGATGCAGCCCTGCTCGAGATAACAGCTCATCTCTAGCAAAGAAAAGTAATAACATCAACAAGATTAGCAAATCCATCTTTGATCCCTAATTAAATTGCTTCCTTCTGCCACTCACTGGTGGAGGTATGGAGATGACTGATGTTCCACCTACCCTCACAGAATCACAGAATCAATAAGGTTGAAGAGACCTCTAAAATCATCAAGTCCAACCTCCTACTCGTCACCCCCATGCCACGAAACCATGGCCCTAAGGACCATATCTAGAGGTTTCTTAACCCCCTCCGATATCTCACTGGGCCAATGCCTAACAACCCTTTCAGTGAAGAAATTCCTCCTGTCATCCAATCTAATCCTCCCATGCTGCAACTTGAGGCCAGATGCAGCATGTGCATGGTGTCCTTGGGCAGGAGACCTCCTGCACACTGCTCATGTACCCCATCCACACAGCAGCTCCCTCTCATTTGCAAAGACATTACCTGCAAGGGCAGAGCTATTTTCATTTAGATTAAGTACTAATTGGTAACTTCACTCCGGAAAATCTGCTGTCTGGTGTGGATTTAATTCATTTTATTGCTAGTATTATATACTCACACTGCATCTAGATAATCAAGTGAGATGAAGGCATGTGCTCACTCCAGTGAGATGAATGAGAAAAGAGGTAAACTGGGGTTGTTTAGTCTGGAGAAGAGGAGGCTCAGGGGAGACCTTATCACTCTCTACAGCTCCTTGAAAGGAGGTTGAAGTGAGATGGGTCAGGTCTCTTTTCCAGGATTAACAGTGAGAGGAAGAAAGGAAATGACCTCAAGTTGCAGCAGGGGAGGTTTAGATCAGATGTCAGAAGGAATTTCTTCCCTGAAAGGGTTGTCTCACGACCCGACAGCCAAGCTACCCAGGGTAGGGCAGGGGTCGTGCAAGATTCAAAAATTTCCTTGGAGTAAATTAAGGCGAAACAACACCAAATGGCTGATTAAATTGCTAGGTTTATTGCAGGTAAGGAGCGTTATAGGTATTTTGGAAACATTTTGGTCTCTAGTGCCTTAAAGATAGAAGGAAAAGGAGAAGGAGAGAAGAGAGAGAGTGAGATATCACCACCCTTGGTTCCAGCAACTTCTTGCAGGGCCGGTCTCAGGTCCTCGGGTGGTGGGTGCAAATCCAGGGCCGTAGTGCAGAGCAGGTCTTGAGTTTGGTGGTGGATGCATGCAGGATGCACCCTGGTTGCACCCTGGATGCACTCTGGATGCACACTGGATGCACACCTGGATGCACCATTGTCCTTTTTTATACATGCAGGACATGAGTGGAGTGGTCACAGCCATGTAAAGGGGACATTAACTCAGGAAAAAGAAATTGTCCCACCTCCACACAACTTATCTCTTTCCAATATCAATCTCTTTATTGGCAAGGCAAAGTCCTGCCTCAGGCCAGGGGGGAGCAGGGTCGTTGAGGGTTGTTGTCGGTCATTGTCGGTCATTGCCTGCACTTCACACCTTCCCCCTCCAGGGGGTACTTTCGTTCTCCACCCAGGTGATAATATCATTTTCTCAACACTCAAGGTTTGAGACATTAGTCCTTTAAGGAGTTTTCAGGCTCCTACAGGTTGTTAGGTATTGGCACAGGCTGCCCAGGGAGGGGGTAGAGTCACCATCCCTGGAGGGGTTTAAGAAATGTATAGATGTGGTTCTTAGGGACATCGTTTAGTGGCATAATGGTGACATGCAGGTGGTTGGACTTGATGATCTTAGAGGTCTCTTCAAACCTCTGTGATTCTGTAAATGGCCTCTGAAACAGGACACTGAGCTTAGAACATACTTGGCTTTGCACCATGTTTAGTAACTGGACATCCTACCAACAGCAGCTGCTTGGTTAGCCTACTTATAGGTGCTAGCAGCGTGGCCATCAACCACTCCAGGCTGAGCACTTCACTCCAGACTGACCACATCAACACAGACCTCAGGAGGAAAATGGTACAACTGATAGTCACATGTGGTGAGAGAGTAAGTTTATACACAACAAAGCTCCACTGGTTTTGTTGCCCATGAACAGCTTATCTCAATCATGTTCAACATTGTCCTCTAGAGAAATATCTTTTTGCTGTAATATTATCCCTATTCCATCTCTTCAAGGAATTTTTGTTTAATATTTATATACAACAAATAAATATATATTTTTTCAAGCTGAGACAGACCTTGAAACATAATGTAGCTTTTTATAGCATTATTCACCCACTCAGAAGAAAACAATTCAAGAATCTGGAGTTTAAAATACATAATGAAATTCAGGCTTCTTGCAGCAGTGCATGGAGGTAAATCTGAAAAGAGTTTAAGATTACACTGTCCAAAATGATATGCACTTAACCTTCAGGTATCAGACATCAGATAAAACTTTGTAACGGGTCTGGGAAGTAGCTTTCATCAGCCAAGAGGTGATAGGCAAACCTCAAACTGGAATACAGTAACCTACAGGTTCAAATGTTAGTACCACTGCCAAGTTGTCTACCACTTGCTAACAGAGGAAGCAGCACACCGGTTCCCTCACTGAAAAGGTGGGTGTCATCATATTTGCCAAGAATCCTCTTTTCTGAAACACTGGAGTCACAGAATGGCTAAGGTTGGAAGGTACCACCAGAGGTCATCTAGTCCAACTTCCCTGGTCTAATAGGGTTTCCTAGAGTGTATTACTCAGGATTGTGTTAAGGTGGGTTGGGAATCTCTCCAGAAAAGGAGAGTCCACAAGCTCTCTGGGCAGCCTGGGCTAGTGCTCTGGCACCCTCACAGTATCACAGAATCATTAAGATTGGAAGAGATCTTCTTTACCTGGAGAGTGGTTAGGCACTGGAACAGGTTGCCCAGAGAGGTTGTGGATGCCCCGTCCCTGGCAGTGCTCAAGGCCAGGCTGGATGCGGCCCTGGGTGACCTGATCTAGTGATTGGCATCCCTGCTCAGTGTGGGGAGGTTGGAACTAGATGATCTTTAGGGTCCCTTCCAACCTGGCCATTCTATGATTCTATGATCTGTAAGACCATCAAGTCCAACCATCTACCTATCACTAACATGCCAAGGTAAAGGAGTTCAGGTTTATGTGGAACTCCCTGTGGTCCAGTTTGTGCCCTTTGCCTCATGCCCTACTGCTTGGCACCATCAAGAAGAACTTGGCTCCATCCTCTTGACACCCTCCCCTCAGGTATTTCTATCCATTGCTAAGGTCCTGTCTCCTCCTCCTCTTCTCCAGGCTAAACAAGCCCAGCTCCCTCAGTCTTTTCTCAAGTCACAGAATCACAGAATCGTTAAGGTTGGAAAAGACCTCTAAGGTCATCAAGTCCAGCCATCACCACCATGCCACTAAACCTTGTCACTAAGGAATACATCTAGATGTTTCTTAAACCCCTCCAGGGATGGTGACTCCACCACCTACCTGGGCAGCCAGGGCCAATGCCTAACAACCCTTGCAGGGGAGAAATTCCTTCTGACATCCAAGAGCCACAGATGTCTAAACAGAAAGTCTCTCCTTGTTCATCTTCAACCCAACATTCTTAAAGACATCCATTGTGGTGGATATAGTTGCACTTCTCACATAACTTCCTTGAGCAATACCTCCTGCATTGGAGTTGCAGCTGGAGTCCTGATCTCAAGGTGGTTCCTGAAGAGCTGTCATGAGCAGTGACACACCAGCAGGGGTCTGTAAATTTAATCAGCCCTTTAACTCCTGCTTTATAGAAGGTCTAAATGTTTCAACAGCTGGTTGCTTCTACCTGTCTTCGCCTACCAGGCAACATGAAGGTTTTTAATACCTCAAAACTCTGGAAACTATGACAGAATATCTCAACCACAGAAAAGCACTGAGAATAAATTCCTTCCTCACATAAATGAAGAAAATGCACTCAGTCAAAAGGGGGAAACCAATTCCAAAGCTTGTCTCTGAGTCATTCCCAGTTCTGAGACTATGGGCTTGTAGGAAGGAACCTGAGTCTTTTAATGAGCTGTTTATCCCAGGCGGAGCCAAGGAAGTAGGAAAAAGTTTGGGAAGGATCAGTCCTCCATCAGCAGAGAGTGGTGAAGGTGCAGCAGGGAGCTATGGCTCTACCAAAGAATTCAGACTTGCTAGGGTTCTTAGTGGGATGTAGTACACAAAGTTGATCCTCCACACATTTGCAGAACCTCTCTGGAATCAAAGGGTTTTTTTGGAGATGACTAATTATTTGGAAAATATGTCTTTTTCTTGTTGTTTTGGGGTTCTATTATTATTATTAATATTTTCTTCCTCTTCTGATCCAGCGTACCTGCTGCCTGGCACGTCGGAGCCGGGGGGGCTGCCTGGGTGTGCCCAGGCATGCCTGCCAGGCGTGCCTGCCATCATTGCCTGGGGAGTGGTGGGTCTGCCCCATCCCCTATCGGCTGTGCACCTGCCACCCAGCAGAGCCCGGGAGTTGCCCGGGCATGCCTGGGCACGTCCGCCCGGCACACCCTCTGCTGCCGCCCGTGGAGAGGTGGCACCCAGGGGTGGACAGCTCTCCCCGGCGTGGCTGCTAGAGCCAGAGCTGGGGCCAGGGTTGGCTGGTCGGCTGCATGCCTGTCGGAGTCCCATACATGCCTACCCAGCATGCTTGTTATTGTTGTTGCCTGGGCAGACTCCTTTCAGTACTAGCCGTGTTGTTCAAGATTTAG
>VWZO01014991.1:0-11650 GCA_013396975.1 Bucco capensis
TTCTGTGATTCTGTGTGATTCTGTGATTACCACTGAATTATCTTTAGCCCAGTTATAATTATACACTGATAGATGGGTAAAGCTGTACATCTGGTACTGTTGCTAGTCATGACTTGACTGTCAGTGCTACATGAAGGACAAGTGGTCTGAGTATTGAGATCTGATTTTTAAACTTGGCTTTTTACATGAAGGTAGCTTCATGCTATCATAATTCAGTCTTCTAGTTAACTTTGCAATAGTGATATAGCTTTGCTTTTTGAAATAAAGCTGTTCCTTTAATTGAATTCAATTTTCCTACGAACCTAGCAAATCATGTGTTGGAATTTCATTTTTGGCAGATTACACATTCTTTTCTTTGCATTCTTATTTGCAGATATTCAGAGGATTTGTGCTTGTCATAATCACTGAATGTAAACCTCTCTCCATAAGCTTTTTTAACTATTTGATGATATAATTAATATATACCTACACCACTTAGTGTGCATGAGACCTGATGAAAAGTAGCTTACAATGGTGCTAAAGATGCATTAAAATACAGGAAATTGTGATTGTTAAAATCTACCTTTAGAATCTTCGAAGTTTTCATTATACATTCCTGGTAACACTCAGCATTGGTAGGATGTATAAATAAAACCCCCAATTTTAGCTGCAGGCTATCATTCTGAGGATAGTGAATTTCGAAGGTGTTATGTACACTGGGGTATTAATGCAAGCAACTTCCTTGCTGGAAGATTTAATCATTTATCCATTTAGAATATCTTAACTATATTTCTTTCATTAGGTATGCTGAGCAGATGGGATGATAGTCAAAGATTTTTGTCTGATCACCCTTACCTTGTATGTGAAGAAACATCTAGATATCTCATGTTGTGGTGTTTCCATCTAGAAGCTGAACAGGTATGAAGAATATTAAAGATTAAATTGTCTTAAAGCGTAATTTTCCGCTAGTACTAAAGAAAAGCTAACCAACTTGATTAGCTGTGTAACTGTTCTTTCCAACCTCTCCATCTACTTTATTGAAGAGAAACTCTATAGTGCATTGTCACATGTAAGTATAGTTACAGCTAGCCATGAGTCCCCTTGCTTCTGTGAGCATCAGTTCTCATGTGTTTAGGAACTAGAGTAAAAAAATAATATAATCACAGGAAATATCTTTAAATCATAACCTCAACTTTTTTTCAGAAAAGAGCTCTGATGGAGCAAGTAGCTCACCAAGCAATTGTAATGCAGTTTATTATAGAAATTGCCAGAAACTGCAATGTGGATCCAAGAGGCTGTTTTCGTCTCTTTTTCCAGAAAGCCAAAGTAAGTCACCTTGGGTAATGACAGGAGAAACTCTTGATGCTGTACAAGGGATCAGTGCTTTATAGAAGGTTTATTCCTAACCATAAGAGGGCAAATATTTTATTGACTGACTTAGGCTTACGGGAGAGTGTTTTATTGCAGTTCTTTTCTAGACAGAATATTTTGGTGTAATTCTGATTCTGAAAAATCAAAATTTAGTGGATTTTGCTTATGTGAGAGGGAACAAGATACAGCAGAGGGACAAGAGGAGTGCTACAGAAGAGTAATAATTAAGTAACAACAGCAAACAGACCAGTTTAAGGACTTATTTTGGCTAATTACACCAGTGTTTCCACAGTGTGCCTATGTGTTATCACAACTTTCCATTTCATCTGCAATTCACAGTGGGGCCCAAAATAGTGTCCCTTTCTCATTGCTGAAATAGAGCAATCCAGAGCTATGCAGGAAGACTGAAACTGTGGTTTGCTGTAGACTGTATTCAGTTATTCACGACTGATGGATCTCAAATATTACCTAAAAGAGTTCAGTTAAAGTGCAAATCCACTTGTGCTTTACTTTTTACCAGAGTACTACAAAAAGAACCTGCTCTTCTAAGAGTACAGGCTTCTGAGTGGGGAAAAAAAGAAGAGCTAAAATTAGATTTATTTTTACATGTCTTTAGATAAATCAGTTAGTTTGGTTTTACACATGACTACTAGAGCATTTTAAGTGGACTAACATTCTTGAGTTGTTCATGGTTGCTACTCTGCAAAGGGTATAACATGCATTACTGGATGGGTTTTTTTGCACTGCATATACTTCCAACTCATAATTGGTCAAGTAGACGCATTTCAGTTTTCTCTTTACAGACAGGAGAAGGCTATTTTGAGGCTTTTAAAAATGAAGTTGAGGCATTCAAGACAAGAGTGAGAATGTGGTTACAGTCCCATGGCTTTCAAACTATGTTACTGCGTGATCTCAGCATCAATCCTGGTCTTGTAGGAGACCTGACATCTTTTTTACAGGTAGGTTTAGTATTTCTAGAAATTAACTAAAGTAGGTTTAGGTCCTGCCTTGAGAATCTGCATCTTTCTAAAATATAAAGAGGATTATTCCTAGAACTGCTAGTGCCTAGGATATATCTTGCAATGTTGTCAATATGCAAGGCACATGTAAGTTTTCTTTTTACTTGATGGAATTTAAAAAGTGTCAGCATAAGGTCAAAAGCACGTGTTCATTCAGTGCCCTTGCATTTTCATGTGTAAAATAAACACCGCATCATAACACTGATCAGATGCTAGAATTCAGTATACCAGAAACAGTGAAATGAGCCCTTGGTGTAAAATCACTAATCCTATTAACAGGATCATTCAGGTAAGTCAAGCTTAAGGGAAGTCTCCTGATAAAAGGAAACTGAGGGTATATAGCTTTTTTGCTACAAGTGCTAGTGATCGCCACATTCTGGAATGAAGCAGCAACTTATAAGATTGTCAGAAATAAGGTGTTAGGGAAGGAGTCACAATTGAAACTACTTATTCTATATAATCTGATTGAATTACCTCTCGCAGCTGAATTTTAAGTAAGTTTGCGGTCAGTTGCTAGAAATAGAAACCAAATGCCATCTGTGCCAGCAAATTTAAAGAGTTCTTGACATTGTGAGATAATATTAGTTGGTGGGTTTTTCAGAGCTTATTTCCTTACTACTGCAAATTTGTCTCATCTTGAGATGGACAACATGAAGAGTCTAACTTAAGCTAAAATATTTGTTTCTCTCCATCTGTTTATACAGTTATGTAGAACTGAGCTGTCAATTTTTTATCTGTTGCAGAACACGGGTGATCTACAAGGTTCCATAAGCACAGACATCTGCAGTTCAGTTGTACAGAAAGATGAAGAAGAATCCAAAATGATGGACACAGTATAGTACTCTTAAGACTGAGGCCAAGTATTCTTTTTTCTTTTTTTTTTTTCCCAAAGAAACAAACATGGCTATTTTCTTGACACTTATTTTTCTGGGTACTGCACTTTATTTTTGGTGTCAGATTTTTGTTGGTTTTGTTGTTTGGTTTTATGGGGGAAGGGATTTTGAAGAGTGAGTAATTCAGAAAAACTTGTAATATTGTTTGAAAATGTGCTGCTAGGTTTTTGGATGTCCTTGAAGAGCAGGGTTCTCATGTTGCTGAATGTGAAACTGGATGTGTTTTCTGCTACTAACCTTGCCTTTCTTGACTTTAGAAATTAAAGTATGAAAAAAAATCTGCACAAATACAATGTTTACAAGAAGCAGTAGATTCTTGCTAGAATCTGCTATTGTCTTACTACAGATGTGGACATGTTTTCCTCTATGAATATTGGAGATCACAGCTGTATTGATGCTACCTTGCTGACATAAGCTCAAATTTGGTTATCACTAATAGCAATAAATCAATAGTATCAGTATTTCAGATGTGAATGGATTAGATTAAAACACTGGCTTTCTGCCTTTACTTAAGGGGATTTTAATGTTAAATTGTGCTTTCATTAAATATAACTTGTTTTTGTCCTAAAATGTAAGCAACACTTGTCTGTGTGTGAGTCCTGGTTTGTGTGATTTCTTAATGTTCATAAGACTTACTTCAGATTTTTTTTTCTTTTTTCAAACCAAGTCTCGTTATGGGGAGAACTATTTGATAGAGTGGATGGATGGAACTTGAGGTACAAGGGTTATGCTAAGACTTTTTAAACAAAAACCTATGATGCAGTTCATACAGGGTAAGGTGTTGTTCAGGGCTTGAAAGGTTAATTTCATATGCTGCTAACTGAAGTGAGTTTCTGACATTGCCAACTCAAGCAATGAAAGGGAAAATCATTAAAAGCTTCCTATTTGAGCAGCTGGATATACAAATAGACAAGGCCTTCCACAGGACTTCTGCAATCCAGAATTTCTACTCTGCTTTTCTAACTTGCTGCAACTACAGCTGTTCTATCTATGAAAACATATACTACAGTTGGCAGACTCTAGTAAAGACAGCTTATCTCTCAAGTAATGGTACCACTACACACTTCCAGTCCTTTACTGTATTGTTCTGATTATATATAAGATCTGGAAAGTATCTTTATTTCATTAGTTTGTTGAACACAACCTGTAGTTGCTAGTTCAGGCAAAAGATGTGCTGAGATCCACTAACTTTCAGTTTTGGCTATAGCAGAGATGAGAAAAGTCAAAGTGTCCAGTATATACCAGAGTCAGTATTATTAATACAAATGCAGTATCAAAAGTAGGAGTCTAGATCCACTGACAGAAGCAACTTTTCATGTGCCTTGTATTCTCTAGCAGTTCTTAAGCAGCAGCTGTCTCAGATTGCAGATTAGACGCTGGTATCATCAGTAATATTTTTTTGTTTGTTTGTTTGACAGATACTCCAGAGGGGATAAGTAAACACTGCCTCCTCCTTTATGATTAGCTAATTCTTAAGGGAAACTAATAACTTCCTGTTGTTTTTTAACGTATAATGACCTCCAGTTGCTACCATTAGCAGTAGAGCCACATTGATCTAGCAATCTGTGATATACTGAAAGTTATTTAAAGTTTTTAAGGGGCTAAAATTGGATGGTGTAAGTGTCACATCATAAGGAGGTTTTCTCCCCATTCTCCTTCTGGCTAACTGAAACTAAACCACCACAAAACAAAAAAAAAAAACCTAAAAACAACACCTACCCCACCCCCTCAACAAGTAAGTAGCACATAAGGGTTTGACATTGTAATGTAGTAGCTTCTGTTCTCTAACCATGACTTTCTTTAAAGAAAGTGCATCTCTAAACTCACTCAGTCTACAGCCTCCGTATAGACATTTCTGAAGAGGAAAGTACTAGTGGTCAGCATTTTGGCAAGCTGTTTAAAATGTCAGGAAAGCTGCTTGCAGTAAAAGCTGCTGTCTGTATTTTTCACTTAATAGTACTGGGAGAGCTTTCAGGCACAGTCTGAAAATCACTTGGGGTCTTCTGTGGTCCCTGGTGCAATAACTGTGCTGATAGTAGAGGGAGCATTAAACTCATTGCCCATGGTAAAGTGTGGGGAGTGAAACCCATGTTCCTATCATCCTTGTATGGGTAGGATGTGCTCATTAGCCTTCTGGCAGTCATCCTAGGAGAAGGACAACTCTGATTCCAAACCCAGGCAGATGGAGCTCATTTAGCCCTGTAAGGCCTTCCATCTAAGAGAAGGACACTCTAATAAAACCTACGTCCTAAGGACTTGGCTGCCAGCGTCCAAGCTTGCTAGGCCGTGGCAGATGAATCTTAGGACTAAAGGGTGGGTCCAGCTCTGCGCATGCTGTGCCTCACGTAAAAAAAATCCATTGCGCAGGCTCGAGAGTGCTATCTGCTATCCTCTTTTTTATCAGCGCGCTTGTAAAAGGTGCAGATGAGGAGCGTGGATGGAGCCCTCCCTGGATCTTCGTTCGCAAAGCCTATCCATACATACTGGGAGAGCTTTACAAATTCTACATTTGAGTCATTAGACTCACATATGTCTCAGTACCGATAATGCTTAAACTAAACATGCTAATGTAGTCACAGCTACATCATGGTTACAGTTGCTGGAAAAAGAAATTGGAACCTGCATTAGTCAGGCACAGCTACTTTAGATATTTCCTTGACAGAGCTGTTTGAGAGTTTCAGGAAGAGTCAGCAAAACCTGAGGAACAGTCTGTTGAGTAACAAAAGGGCTAGGAGAGTTCACTGAAAAATAGCATTTTTTCAAGTCTGTATGACCTGAACTATTAAAAAGTAGCCTGTAATACCAGAGCTGGTCAGATAAATAAATTAGTAGTATGAAATCCTAAAAAACAGCTCTGCTTGCTGCAATAAACCTTGCTATAGTAATATGACAAAGTTAATAACTTGACCATTGGAAAGGGTGGCACTGGCATCAGTGAGCAGTTTTTTCAAAGACAGTAGAAAAGACACATTTACTGTTAAGATTTTAGCTTCAGGTTTACCACATTACATGTAATCTGTTAATTATCTGGTATCTTTTTACTAGTAGTCCTACACAGCTGCACAGAGGCTTTACGAAATGTGTTTCATGTCACTGAAACTGTTTTTCAGGCCTGCAAGATAGCTGCTCTGAGGGCAGAAATACAAACCTAGTAATAAGGCCAATTATCCAAGCAAGTGCTATGGGTAACTTAAGCCCAGTAAGATCAGCTAATACCTGTGCAAGCAAAGCTAAAACAAGGTGGCTGTCTTCCATGGTATCACATCAACCTGTATGTATGCCAGTACTGTATGAAACGGCTTTTTTACAGAATGGTGGTCATGGTTCCTCACAGCTTCTGGATGGTCCCAACATTCAAGAAATGTGCTTTCCTGTCCTTATCATTGCTTTGCACTACATTTCATGAGTGAGTAAATCAGTGTGCTTTGTAATTAACCTGTGTTCTGAAATGTGTTTCCATCACCAGTCACTGTTTGCAGACAAATATTTTCTGAATAAGACATGAGAGTAGCTGCTTCTGTTGAAGTCCATTATGATATTATAAAAATTTGGTATTTTAATATAAAAAATTTACAGCATTGAAGTGAGAACCATAGGCAACAAGATTTTATCATAATGTAAGTTAAGGACAATATTAGACTTTAATTATTGATCAGTCTGGTAGACTACTTCGAGAAATCCTTGACTGCTGAATCTCACGTAATCAAGTGTGAGCTGTGACAGATGAGCAGAAGTAAGACCTATTTTCACCTGGGAGTAGCAGCATCTTCCTGGCTCACATCTGGCAACTTGGTTTGGAGGAAAGCATATATGTATGGCCAGATCTTATTGGTTTCTGTTCCAGAGAAGGATTTTAATAACCCTTTTTCCCTAAAGAAGAAAAAGAAGAAAGTATTACAGAAGTAAATGGTTTAATTGTTCCAAGAGTTCTTCCTCACTTCAGAGATTGCTCTGACAGGAACGTGCAAATATGCATGTGATTTAACACCATAACATTGGGGATGCAGGCTGGACATGAATTACTCTGTTCCTCAGAGAGCTATTGACCACATCACTTCATAAAACTGACAGCTGTCCACAGAGTACTTAATAACAAACTACGAGGATCAAAATAAGAAGCAGCAATGTAGTCATATAGCATATGCTTTACAGAGTCATCAGTATGTTATTATCAATAATAATAGCTTAGGTCTATGTCTTACAGGCATTTTCACTTCAGAAAGCTACCGAAGTCAGAAAAATAATTGGAAATCCAGAAAGGCTCCTTTAAAACTTAATTACCCCAAAGACAGATCCAGTCTTTTGCTCAATAGTTCTGGTAGAGCATAATACAAGGTGTGGATGTGGAGACAGAGGCAGGATGTTGTCAAAGAGAGTCTGACTTCTTTATCTAGGCAAGATAAGACTACAAAGCTCTACATGGTGACCTGCTATTATCTATATATTACCAATATGAAATTTTTATCTCTACATTAAGAGAAACTTTGTATAATTTTGGATCTTAAAAGAACTAATAATTTTTTATCATTCCACAGTGCAAATGGCAGTAATCTCAAATAGCTACTTAATCCCAAAGAGTATCACTAGCTGTGCTTGTCACAGTCCTGTTCTCAGAACAGCTGCTTTTAAATCCTCATTAATAGTTTTTCTATTTATGTATCAGCTCTTGACACCTTGCCATTTTTTATGAGAGCTTCTTCTTACACAGCCAGAATGGAGAACATTGTTTTGGAGTATCTTAAAAAAAATTAGCTGCCTCTGGAACCTTACTAACCACAGATATATTGCTCAAACAGTACTATAATGTATTGAATAATGCATAGTGCCCTTTGTAAAGCTAAATATGTCTGCAGTGAAAGGCTCTTTTGCTAACAAGGCTCCTGAAGAGGTTTCATGCAACAGTGGAAAACGTATTACTGGGTTCATTGTTTACCAAGTTGATTGAGGATATACTGCTATTCATACCACATTCACTGTTGCAGTATCTCTGCAACTGAAGAGATCTGTTCCTCACTATGCTGATGTGCAAGAAGCTTCTAGAATGTGGAAGAATAGATTTTACTACTTACCGATAATACTGTAGAACAGGTTTTGTTTGTGCATCATAAGCCTGTAGCCTCTTGGTAACTGTCTCTGGCTTATCATCATCACGCTGAACAAGTGGCTCTCCAGTAATATCATCAATGCCCTAATTATGGTTAAAAGCAAACACTGGTGTATATTTCTTATTTCTTTTAAGTATGTTTTGTGTAATTTTCTACTTAAATATGATCAGTTCCAAGTTAGTTAAGTGTAGATTTCTGCTTACGAAGAGAAAGGCTACTGCCTAGATCTTATCTGGAATATAAGATGATGTCTTTCCAGAATAACAGTCCACCAGTTAAAAATACTTTCTCAGTATTGGCAGTGAATTAGGTCACATACATTGACTAATTTGTCCTCTAGAACATTCACTGAATCTGGGATACAGGTAGACAAGATTTTCACACATGAAGGAAAACAACATTCACAGAATCATTAAGGTTGGAAGAGAGCTCTAAGATACCAAGTCTGACCATACCTGTTGCTAACATACCACTAAACCATGTCCCTAAGCAGAGCATGTAAATGTTTCTTAAACACCCCCACCTCCCTGGGCAGCCTATTCCAAGACTTAACAACCCTTTCAGTAAAGAAATTTCTCCTTATATCTAATCTAAACCAACTCTGCTGCAAGTTGAAGCCATTTCCTCTTCTCTCACTGCTAACCCTGGAGAAGAGACCTACCCCCACCTCACTCCAAGCTCCTTGTGGAGAGCAGTAAGGTCTCCCCTGAGTCTCCTATTCCCCAGACTAAACAACCCCCGTTCCCTTAGCTTCTCCTCATAAGACTTGTGCTCCAGACCCCTCACTAGCCTCATTGCCCTTCTCTGGACACAGTAATGCAGAGGGGCCCAAAACTGAACACAGTATTCTAGATGCAGCCTCACCAGCACTCAGTACAGGGGTATGATCATTTCTCTGGTCCTACTGGCCACACTTTTTGATAGAGGGCAAGATGCTGTTAGCTTTCTTGGCCACCTGGGCACACTGCTTGCTCACGTTCAGTCAATTATCAATCAGCACCCCAATCACTCTTCTCCAAGCCTATGATGTTGCATGGTGTTACTGCAACCTAAGTGTAGGACCTGGCACTATTGTTGGTAATAGTTTCCTGCTTAAAAGAAAACAAGCAAGAGACCAGCTGGATGTTTGTTTGACAATATTGAAATGGGAAGGAGTTAATGGCAAAAGGAAACAGTTATCATTTAGCAACAGCTGTATAAAAAACGGCATAAAAACCAGGTGAAGTTTTCATTTGAGAGAGGTAAGAACCTAATGTATTAACTTTACTGCACATTTCACCTCCAATTGGCTAAGGGATTAGAGAGTTTTAGCATATTTTAGGGAAGACTAGCTAGCCATAAAAGCTGGCTCTTTCTTAGGTGTGCTGAGTTACTATGCACCTGAGGACAGAATATGACCCACCACAAGTATAAATGACTCTTTGCTCCTTCGTACATATTAGTTATATCCTCAAGAATTTTTATTTTTGCTAAATACAAGTTTAATCTGACATTGAGTAGAATCATGAGTGATCTTGAAAGTACAAAGCAAATTAGACCACAAAAATGTTCTCCTTTCCTGCTTGCATTCTGGAAGTCAGTATCAGAAAATCAATAACCATCAATGTTCAGTAAACTTATCTCTTTGTGAAGGCAAGGAGAAAAATCTGTCATATTAGAGATGGATTTATAAGGTAAAACTTCATTTACATAATACAATCGTTTAAAACAACTTGAGTGTTTCTTTCTAGGATCTGTACAGGCAGATATACTAGTGCTTTTGTTGTACCTATCAAATATTGAGCCTTCAGCATTGCATTTATTCTAAAGCCATAATCTTCTGGTTCTGTTGAGTAAGAAAACATTTTGCAGGTCTATTAGATAACAGAGACAACTGTATTTCATCTGTTCATCTCCATTCCATGGTTTCACTTAAATACTGCAACCTACTATGTTGTGATGTGGCTGCTAATCAGTGGAAGATAGTGTTCTTAATAGCTGAGCTATTGCAGCTGAAGCCCACTCTTTGGCAAGTCTGTTAATTCCCTGTGGCAGTTTGCCTGTAGTCTTCTGCAATTAAAAATAACCATGACATAATCATGTTTTAAACAGTACGAAGGCAGTATCTCCAGTTGTTCACTTCCAACGCTTACCTGCTATTTCAGCTGGCCTCTTTTCCTGCAACAGTGAAATCCAAAAACTACAAGGCCTGCTATGGTTCTGATGTAACTTAATGGAGCTTCCAGGTGAAATGTGATGCCGTAACAGGTAAGTTATTCAGAGTTAAAAATGAAGTACAGCTTAAGATAAATTGCACTAGGATAATCCAAGTTCTTCAAAAACCCTAAGGTAACAATGTACAATTGTTAGGTTCAAGTTTACTATTCCTCTTTAAGATACCTCAAGCCATAACCTCTTTGCTCTCTTGAGAAGCTTCTCTGATTGGCAGGTTTCTATATCCTAACTTTGCAATACAGCTGTTCCCTTGAAAATATCCATCCTTGTTAAATATAAACAGAGGGAAAGCAAGAAGTGGATTCCTCTGACTGAAGATTCAGTGTGCTTCCTAGACACAGAGAATGAGTCCTCTGAAGGAAAGAAAAGGAAACTACATTTTGGACTATACAGGATGCAGACTTGCAGAACAGGCTAAGAACATGCCCAACTCCTATGTCAGTATGCAAGACAGAGTATTCCAAATCAGTGAACAGCTTTAACAAGAGCTTTCAAAACACCATGGTTTTTCATTCTGCAGGGCACAAACACACTGTCCATGAGCTTGAGTTTTTGCCAGGTCACTAACATACATTAGTGAGGACACAAATTCAGAGAGTCCCTTGCGGAGAAGCCCTCAAGGGCAAAGGGGCCCAGGAAGGCTGGGCTTACTTTAAGAATGAATTGATGAAGGCACAGGAGCAGGCCATCCCTGTGTGCCGAAAAATGAGCCGGCGGGGAAGAAGACCAGCCTGGTTAAGCAAGGAACTTTTGAAAGAACTCAGGGAAAAGAATGTATCAACTTTGGAAAAAGGGACAGGTGAATTAACAGATGTTTAAGGATACTATAAGGTTTTGTAGAAAGAGAATTAGAGATGCAAAAGCTCCGTTTGAACTTAACCTGGCCAATTCTACCAAGGATAATAAAAAGTGCTTTTATAAATACATTAATTGCAAAAGGAGGGCCAGGAAAAATCTTGATTCCTTGTTGGACAAAGGAGGGAACATAGTAACAGAAGACAAGGAAAAGGCTGAGATACTGGGCACCTTCTTTGCCTCAGTCTTTAACAAGAAGACTGACTATCCTCAG